>VXBQ01003140.1:2028413-2045899 GCA_013400175.1 Phainopepla nitens
CTGGGCTCTGCCTGCGGCTCGCAGCGCGGCTGGCCGTGAAGGGAGAGGCAGGCGGAGGAGAGCCGCAAGGGGAGGAAAGGTCGCCGAACGGCGGAGAGAAGGAGGTGGGGAGGCTGCCGGGCCCGCCCCCCCGCGCCGTTTGCAGTCGCTCCGCTCCCAAGCGCAGTCTGAGTTGGTTTTGATTCTGACGAGTCGGAGAGTCGCTGGGGAGAGGGCTCCCGGCAAGGAGCCGGGGCTCGGGGCACCTCCCGTCCCCGGTGGCTTCACTCCCCCGGCTGGTTCTGCCCCGCGAGGAGAACCAGAACCGGCCGTACCGCGGCCGTGCTACGGCAGCCTCCCCCTGCGCACTGCCGAGTCAAGAGTCTCACTACGGCTGATTTTAATTTTCCTTTTTTCCTAAGCTTGTGTTTACTGTTTGAGCTTTTAACCGGGGATTGGGGGGGGTGTCTCCTCGTCGCTATCGCGATAACATCTCTTGTCAACGACAAATCCGCCACCTACTGTAGATGTTAGTAACTAGTCTCCTCCACCTGAGCCCTACAGCATCCGTATCCTTTTGGTCATTGATAACTGTAGCGACTGGCCCCCTGTTTAAATCTGTAGCAGCAGCAGCGGCGGTAACAACCAGTACATGTTGTTACGGCCACCGTTTTAACCCTGCCTGTAAATAAAAATTCTATAGCTTGAGCTGAAGAGCTGCTCTGTGTAATTTGAGACTGCATGATTATTTGTGCAGAGAAGGGTCATGCAGCGCTCAGGTCACAGCAGTCTGAACTGACAAAAACTGTCGCATTTGAGGTATTTTCATACTCTGCTCATTTCCTGAGCAAACAATTTTGCCTTTTATTTTTTTCTTCCCAGTTTAACCATCTAGTTTATTCATTCTGGTTTATCAGTTGTAATTTTTAATTTAATATTGTTGTTTGGTAAGACCTCAAATATATAGACTCTCATGGCATCCTACAAGCCTTAAGGGACATCCTACAATGTCCCTTAGGACAGGGGAGCCAATGCAAAAAGTCTTATGCAGACTGAATATGTTCATATGAATATGAACCAGCTTTAATATGTGCTACAGTAGTACAAGTTAAAGCCAGACTGGACTCGCTTTCCCAAACTGACTGTTTTCACACTTGATCATCTGAACTACATTGTTGTACAGCAGCTTTTACAATCAGGGCAATTAGAAGAAGAATGGTCGGGTTTTTTGGATCACAAACCTAAAAAATTCTTCTCCCTCATTCTGCACAATTAGTATTATTAACCCTTTAGCTAAGAATGGTATTTAAGATTTTGTTTTGCAACAGCATTGCAGAATGACAATTTGTGAGCCTCTTACCAGCGCACCTGGAAGAGGAGCTATTTGGTTTCTGGCAGCAGCGCTGGCACAGGTTTCATGCTGCAGTGAGCTGCTCCTTCTCTGCCAGTTCAGCTCTGGGAGCCGCCTCTAATTTAAGTGACAGCGCTTCCAGAGAGAGCGCTGTTGGCTCAAAGGGAGCGGGAGTGACCGCCCGGGGGTGAGGAGAGCAGCAAGGCGACTCTCCCCTTTCGGGCACGCTCGGTTAGACATCCATCTAGAGCGTGAAGCCGCAATTCAGCCACTTGAGAGCTAAGACCAATTTAACCGACCTGGGAAGTGAACTAAACACCAGGCTTGCCCTAGAACAGCGGCAAAACCCCCTCATACATTCGTCTGCAATTGTTTCAGAGGAGATAAATCATTAAATGATTCCAGTGAAGCAGCCTAAGGGGAAGGCTGCAACATACTGCAGCTGCTTATCAATACCATCTCTGGGACTGCTAGATCCCTTTTTGTTTATGTTTGTATATGACCTACCAAAACCAGTTGGTGGACAGCCACCTAGGCTTTTAGGTGCTATGGTGATACAAATATTTAATAATAGTCAGGAAACTTGAAAACAATCAGGCAAACACATTAAAATAGCAAAAATATTCTTCTAAGCAATTACAGATGCCTTGATGTTCTCATATCATACCAATGGAACAAGAAATCTTCACTTGAAGATGTCACAGAGCTCTGTTTTCAGCTGATAAGGATGCAGTTCAATTACTGCAAATTAACAGGTAGAAATGAAATTCTAAAATGTGAAAAATGCATGTGAAATTCCTCAATTGTCACTCTTGCATCTGTTTTCTAAAGCTATTTGGTTTTTCCTTCTGTTTGGTGATCTGCATAATATGGTATGAGATCTGGTTATTTTGATTTCATTTATTTTTATTACTGAATTCTTTATACAGATCTCTTAGAAGATGAAATTAATTTATATAAATGCTACCACTAATATTTTAACTACCTTCAAAAGCAAATTCTCAGATGTTAATCCAGAGTTTTCATGCCTTCTTCTTGCTTCAGCTTTTTATGTCTCTATGAATCGATTCTCCATAGTAATCTCTTTTAGCTGTCTGTTACTTTTATCCATTTACTTCATCATTTCTTATCCTTTAATCTGCCTAACATTTTTTTATCCCCCCCATCTCATTAACTACACTAGGAAGTCAGTCCTTTTGTTATATAACTTTTCTTCTTGAAGTTGGTCCCCTTTTCTCATTTCTTTTCAGTTGTAAGATTTCATGCACCTTTAAGTTAAAAATTCCAATTTCTCTCATATTGAGCACAGTACTCCTTTGCCCATGACATCTGACATGCCTCTCATGTAATTTTCTAGTGTATAAACTATAATGATTACAAAAGTATCTTTCTCTAATTCTTTGCACACAACACAGTTAGGAAATAGCATAAAATATATAATCCTTATAGCTCAGGTAATGGAAATCAAAAACTTCGGGACAGAGGAAAAAGCAACTTTCCACAGCCCTTACCCACAGAGCTTTGGAATTACATGTCTATTCTTGATGAAAGAACAGTTTCTCTCCAGATCATCCCAAACAGAAGTGTAAAGGCAGCACCCATGCCAGAGACATGACAGACAAAGTCTCTGGTGAGAAGCCACAATTTTTTAACAATTCCTTTTTTTATTACTATCATTAGCAATGGCCAAGCTTCTTGAACCAAACTGTAAAATCCAAAGGGAGCGCTCTATTGGAAGATCTGAAGTACATAAAGTACTGTGGGCAATAATTGCCACAGCATGTGCTGCAATGCACAGACCCAATCAGACTTTTGTGAATTGTTGATAAACATAGACATTACATGCAATATCCCTCTTAAAGTAAGGGATATTACTGAAGTGACCAAACACAGATAAAGTTAACTAAATGTAAGTGCCTCTGAACATTTTGGATTTGATATGCTTGTCAATGGAGCAGTACATGTAAAGGTTATTTTTCCAAATAAAACAGAGAATGTATTTTCTTTCTGCTTATTAGAGGAAGTATGTTTAGTTCTCCAAAACCATACCTTGATAATACATCCTGTTTCTGCACATGGCACCACAGCAGCCATTTCATATATCATATCTGGGACTTCAGTTCATACTCAGTGTTAAAGGATTTAGACCCACAAAATGGTAAGCAACCACAGCTCTCAGTAACTTCTTAAGCAGCAAAGAGACCTCAGCATCTCACATGATCAGACTGTTAATTGCTAGTAATTATCCATCCCCTTAAGCTTTCTAGCCACAATTTTAATTGCAGAAAAAATATTAAGTTATTAGAGGAGCTGTAGGCTTGACTTTACAATCCCATAATTTATGCATAACTTCAGTCACCTTGGACTGTTATTTCAGTAATATGCCCTGAAGCTGGAATTGCTTCTGATTCAATTGCTTTTCTAAGAATGATCTCACTTAGCTGTCTGGGAATTCAAAGTCCATTTCCATATTTGCATTAGTTTAAAGTAATTTTTAACTATTAAACTAATAATAATAATAAATAAACTATTTTATTTTACTTTCAGATCACCTTTTTTCAGATCTGAGATAGAGGCATGTTGACCTAAAAAACAATTTTATTAATTTAAACTATGTGGTCTTATTTGAAGACTGTAATGAAATAACTTCTGGAAATACAATTGAAGTACTAAAAAGTTCAGTAGACTGGACATATTACCAGGGCTTTAAGCTTTAGCTGCTAGAGAAACTCTGGTGCCTCTTCTTTTAAGGTATATAAAAAAACCTCACTAAAAATAATGAAAATGGTATATTTTGCAGGATGTATAAAGATTACAATAGTTTAAAATGGAATGCCGAAGTTTTGAGTAAGACATATCGGTCTTGCAGATATATGTCAATAGCAGAGGACAATTGCTGCAATGTGTAAACAATAAAAATGATGAAAAATTAATCTGATAAGAGGTGGGTTGGTTTTAGTGTTTTCTTCTTAAATGGCACTAATCTTTTTTGATCAAAATGACAGATTGAATTTGTTCTGCCAATAGGACCCACTCCAAAACAGATTTAGGGGAACTGGAATGAGCAAAGTTCATAAGAGAATAATCCCTAGCTAGAAGTTTTATAAACATCTTTAGAACTTAAAGCAATCTGACACATTTTATGTCTGTGTCCAGTGTATTGTTACTCAATTTACTGTAGGACTGATTAAGAGAGACAATTCATTAAATTATTATATTTCTTTTCAAAGAGAAATTTGATTGGGGAAAGATTCTTATTAAAGTCATTTTTTTCATATCACAGTCATCCCATGAAACTTTCCAGCACAGCAGACTTTGAATCCAGTGAAGAATCACAACGCATTTTATTTAAAACTAAGTTTTAATCTGGAGTCCTGTGTGATCACTGCACCTTTCCATGTGGAAGCATTTAAAATTTCTTGGGTTTTTTGTTCTGGGGTTTTTTTAATAGGGCCCCTGCCCCTCCAAACGGCATCACATCAGCTTACTAGAATCCCTGTTGTTGAGGTAATACAGAGTCTGGTGGCTGTCAGCAGCTCAGATCAGCTGCAAAGCTAGTTACTGCAGGAGACAGAGCAACTTCTGCAACAGGAACTTCCATATTCCCGATTATTTCTTTTACAAAAAGGAGCCATTTACTTCTCTACTATTCCCCAGCCACTGCAGTAACAGTAACATACAAATAAGAGAAAAAATTGAGGAAGAAGAGGTGAAGTACTGCAACTGCTGGAGTCTACCTCTGTCCTCGACAGCGCCTGCTACATCTACCTCATTTGTGATTTGGAAGGGATCCTGGTCCACTCCAATGCTCTAGCAATGGAAACTAAGAATTTCTTGTCACTGCCAAAGCTAAAAGGAACATATTGCTATTATTTCACAAATATATTGATACAAAAAATGAACCACAGGCTAGAAATGTTAGGAAATCTGGAGGAGAGTGCACAAATAACATGGAAGAGAGATGCTTTGGAAGGCAAGAGTACTCCAAAGGGCACAAATTACGTCTCTTCAAGAGGACAATACAAATAACATTATGACTTCAAGTGTACCACTATTGAAGTGTTATTTCAGTGTCTCAAGGCCTCAGCAGCTTCTCCACTTTGCACTGTATGTGTGGTAAAAGAAGGTACAGCTTAGCATAAACAACAGGGCACTAGTAGGCCCAACACAATACCAAGAATGGTGCCAGTGTAGCTGCTAACAGTAAGAAAAAGAACAGATGGGAACTCCTTCATCCTCTTTCTCATCATCCTTGACTCTCTCCTAGGTAAATGGACTTCTGTTGTCATGCCTCTGTTGACTGCTGAGTATCTCTCATCTCCCCACATTCCCAACTGCGGGAAGCAGCGTGGCACAGCACACCAGTGATTCATGCCAGACATGCACTTACATTCCTCATTTTAAATGTAAACTTCAGTACCATTCTCAAGCCTCATGTCTGGTTGCAGCATCCAGGACTTCCCTGCTTAAAAGCATCACTGGGCAGGAAGCCTGTCTTGCTTTAATTGGGGCAAGCTCTCAGATGAATGTTTTTTTACAAAGACCTGTAAACTGCCGAAGACTCAGCAGCAATGACATTCATGGGGAACAGAAAAATTCTGTTCAGCTTCAGTAATACCAAGAACATCTGAATATGACTTTTCAGATTCAGAGGTAATTCACAGGGGAATTAAGCACCCGGGCCACCTTCAGTGGCAGAGAAGCATATTCCTCAATGTGACATAAAGACACTGATAAATAGACTGCGTAACAGAATAGGGAAGAAGATTTTTAGAGTGGTCAAATGGCATGAAAATCTTGGATAGAGAAATGCAAACGCTTTTTCTGTGATCAAAATCCGGATCTAGAAAAATCTCCTTGAGAGATCTATAAACAGGGAAAAGAGTAAAATGAGAATAGGCCCCAAATGCAATATGATACTATTTGAAGAGCAAGTCATAATGCAGAAATGTTAGTATAATTTAGTTACTGATTTAAACTGCTGCAAATGTGCCATGTATGGTATGTATTCTGCCATCACTAAAATGCTGCATGTTGTTCATGTAACTGGACATGTTTGTGCTCATCTTGAAAATAATTAAAAGAGAAGTTAGTTTGTTTCCCTACAATGTACGAAGTGGGATGGAAGTTAATGAATTCATAGCTCCAGATCCAAGCTAGAGGGGAAGAAACCAGAGGTCCTTATCCCATAGCCAGAGGTGGTGTCAAAGGAATGCTTTGAGGCAAGACTGTATGTGGCAGTGCCACCTGCTGACCGATGCTGGGACAAAATCCTCTGAAGTATTATCTAGCAGAGATTTAATGTATGAAATAATAATTTTTCCTTACTTTTCCAAAGCTCATTATGTGAAGTACAAAACTTACATTAAAACTTCTAATTTATATAAATTTAGCAATACTTGTAATGTAAACACTGACAGAGTATTTGGAAACTATAGTAGTTACATATACCAAACAGAAAGGGTTCTCAAAGTAAGACAGGCTTTCTAATTAGCCATAGCAGGAAAATGCAGTTTAGGGAAGAGAAGACCCAGAAATACTAAAATTATCCTTCCTTCACGGAGAAGATCAGCAATCTCAGCTTCCTTACTTCCTCAATGACACAAAGTCACACATAATTAAGAGACATATCCCAGTAACAACTAAATGCCAGGTCATTGTTCCACCTTCTCTCAGAAAAGTCTTGGAAACAAGAATCAGCAAGTCTTTCCAAGCACCCAGGACGGGGGATGAGGAATGCCGAACATCATCCTTCTGACTCTTGTGCTGGTTTTGGCTGGGACATAATTCATTTTCTTTACAGGAGCTAGTAGAGGGCTGGTTTGGATTTGTGCTGGAAACATTGTTAATAATAGTAGAGATTATTATTTTTTGTTGCTGAGCAGGGCTTACACAGAGCCAAGGCCGTTTCTGCTTCTCACACCACCCCACCAGAGAGGGAGCTGGGGGTGCATGAGTAGTTGGGAGGGGACAGCTGGGACAGCTGATCCCAACTGACCCTGGGGATATCCAATACCATCTGACATCATGCTCAGTATATAAAGGGGGGGGAAAAAGGGGGGAACAGTTGGAGTGGTGGTGTTTTTCTTCCCAAGTAGCCATTACACAANGTTAATAATAGTAGAGATTATTATTTTTTGTTGCTGAGCAGGGCTTACACAGAGCCAAGGCCGTTTCTGCTTCTCACACCACCCCACCAGAGAGGGAGCTGGGGGTGCATGAGTAGTTGGGAGGGGACAGCTGGGACAGCTGATCCCAACTGACCCTGGGGATATCCAATACCATCTGACATCATGCTCAGTATATAAAGGGGGGGGAAAAAGGGGGGAACAGTTGGAGTGGTGGTGTTTTTCTTCCCAAGTAGCCATTACACAAGATGAGGCCCTGCTTCCCTGGGGATGGCTGAACACCTGCCTGCCCTTGGCAAGTGGGGAATGAATTCCTTGGTTTGCCTTGCCTGTGCAGCTTCTGCTTTACCTATTGAACTGTCTTTATCTCAACCCGTGAGTTTTCTCACTTTTACCCTTCTGATTCCCCATTGTCCCACAGAAGGGGGACTGAGCAAGCAGCTGTGTGGTGCTTGGCTGTCAGGTGGGGTTAAACCACAGCACCTCTACAGAACCAAGAGCAGATCTGCATGAGTGAGTATGGACACTGCTGTACAATTAAAGCAAAAGTAAAGGAAATATTTGGCCGAAATTTCACAGTGACAAGCAAATCCAGTTATGAGCTGGCTGAGTCGCAGGAAGGAAGCACTGCAACAGCAGACCATGCAAGCTGAGGTCAAGGCACTCAGGTCAGGTATTGACCTGCACCACTCCAGCTTCCTAATGAAGGAAATGCCTGGCAACTTCCCAGCCCAACCAACGGGTATGTAACTGTACTGAAAATCTGTCTGGGAAAGGAGCTTGGCCATGCTCAATCACAGAATCCTGGACAGGATAGAGGCTGCTCAGTTTTAAGTGTTTCCTCCCAACAGTACCCAGCCATCAGCAGAGGTTCTTCAGAGATACAGCATTCTTTTTTCTCTGCAGGTAGATCAAATGACTCAACACGTTCTTGTGTTATTCTAATACCTGCAAGGTCTACAGAACCACCCTGCATGCCTCTGCAAAGGAGTGGAAATTACCCTCTCATTATACCTACAGCCAAGAGGGTAATAAAACAGGGCAAACAGGAAAAAGAAACATTCTTCCCACAATTTATCACCTCTCTACCTTTGTTTTCAATTCATCCAAGGCAATGTGTCTTCAAGTGTTCAAATACAGTGCAAAGGCTTAAAAAGGGGAAGGTAAAAAATAAAGGGGGTGGGCTCACAACAAACAAAAAGGTCACGTACCTTCAAAGAAAGGCAGTACAATTTTATGGAAGCAGAAAGAGACATGCTTTTACTTGGCCAAAGTGTGCAGAAGCTAAATATATGAAACACTAGAGCACAGACATACTCCAGCCATTTGTGCACTCCTTCTGTGGAGCTTTCTACAAAATAGCTCTCTGCATGTGGGCTGGTGTGTTTGAAATTTATGGGAAGAAAAAAAAAAAAAGTCATGTGATGAAGCCAACAGTCATGGCTAGGACATTCCTTCATTATTCCCTCCCCTGAATTTGTTGACTGTGCAAGACCCCACCACCCCTTCCTTCCTCCTGCTCTGTTCTAGGCAAATGTTGAAAAAAAAAGTTTACTTGTCTCCTAAATACAGTTAAGGAAAGAAAATCACTTGAATGTAATTTCCTACAAAATTCCATTAATCTCCTATGTCCTCTGTCTTTTCCTGGTTTAATACAACATTTTGTCTAGCTTTAAGTAATTGATACAAAGAGTCCTTGCAGCCTGCAGTAACCCATTAACTCCTTGGTACCCCAGCTCAGAGAAAGACTGCATATGTCTGAACTTCATCCTAAATTTAATAAGGAAAGAAATTTAGTCATTGACTAGTCCTGAACTTTACTCATTGCAGTACTTCCAAGACAGACTTCCATGCAGTAGGCTTAAAAGAAAACACAGACCAGCTTTGTCTTTATTACCTACATGTTTAATGACTGTCTGTGGACTTATAAAAATATTTATGTTATACAATTTCTATTAATCAACAATTAGAATTAGGAACACACAAGGACTCCTCATTCTCTTTGAAAAAATCTGGTTTCTGCACATATAGACAAACAAATCACCAGCTTGTTTGGATATCTTAGTATTGTTACCCTTAAAACTGTTAGGTGTTTTGTTTGGTTTCCTTTTAATAAAATACTTAATTCTTCCATTACTCAATAGAGGAATTCCTGCTGATAGTGATCAGGACACATTTCAAAAGTTTGAGTACATAATCAACTTTAAATCATAACTCCTCTGAAAATTCTCAAGACAGTAAATTGGTAGAGTATACATGTCCAAGCATCTTCCAGCCAGAATTACAACATGCTGGAGTTCAGGGACATTTAAAAAAAAAAAAACCTTTCATCAATACTTCTAGAATATTGACAAAATAAAAGTCTTTACAAAGGCTGACACGTTTCTCCTCTTGCTGATGGAGCAAGCAAAGAGGCTAACTGGGAGTTTCCTCATTACCTTCCAACATCTACTGAATTGTTAAGACATGATTAATTAAACCTTCTTTTCCATGCAGTTCCAATGAAGGCACAAGTATTTCCAGCTATATGAAGAATTTATGTGCATTAGAACACATAGGAAGTTATTTGTAAGGCTCCAGCTTTACTAAAAAAAAAAAAAAAAGACAACTGTATTTTTTCCTGTAACTCTTGCATTGATGTAAAACAATTAATTCACTAGGCCAAAGCATGACAGTGTTTTCCAGTTATAGCAGCCTTACACTCCAACTTGTGCAAATTAAAAAACAAAAACAACCAAAAAAATCAGCTGCTCACATCACTTTTCCATACACATTTGTTTGCTCCATGTTCAGCCCTGAGCCCTTGCAGACAGACAAGGGAAGAGACAAATGAGAAGTGTGCTCCCAAGAGCATTATGTAACACTACACCAGGACAATCACAGAAAAGACCAATCTGCTCCCACCCAGCCAGAAAACAAACACCTCAGACTTCAACCAGCATAAAGAAATTATCATCCAGATCCATGATCATGGCCAAGAACTTTTGTCAAAGCCAACACTGTTTCACTTATTTGGGCTTCTAATCAATTCCAATTACTGCTTTAATGCATCATGCATAATGCCTAAAACAGGGGCATTCCTGAAAGGATTGTAGCATATGCAGCATGCAAAATGTGCTGCAGTTTATTTTCATAGCACAAAAAGGCATAATCTGTATCAATGACTTTCAGCTTGCTCTTAAAAATGTTAATTTAAAAAACAGATTTGAGTTAGAAAGGTAGAGTAGATGTTTGCATTTTAAGTGGGCCTGAAATCATTTGAGGATCTGTCCCAGCAAAGCTCGTACTCAGTCTCTACCAGCCTGAAGTTGTAGCAGAAACTTCAATCTGCTTATCAGTGTGAATTATCTCTCTTCAAATTTACTTGTTCTACTACACCACCAGCACATCTGGCGATGAAATAGTATTGCTTTTATTACATCCCATAATATTTGCAGTGTGGTTTTTTTTTAATGGAAAACTCAAGGGAAAAAAAATTGAGAGGAGAGCATGCACGCACATTGGATTTATCACTCCCCTTCAGAAATGCCCCCATTCTTCAACATCAAACTCAAAATTTTGTTGGTTAGAACACCTTCTTAGGGCAATGTGCAGAATACAGTCCAGTGGCTGCCTGTTACAATGCAACAGGCAAAGAAATCTTTTCGTGTGCTCCTTTCTCTGACGTGCTTGGCTACCTCTCCAGCCTGAATTTTCAAGTTTCCTCTTGACTTTTCTAGTTCAGAGGTTGAAGTGAGGTAACTACATCAATATTTTAATTTAATTAGAAAGAAGATTGCTGACCAAAACATCAAGCAGAATGCCACAGATTAAAAATGGATGAAATGAAAAAGCAGAAACCCATTAAAACACTTTTGAATTAATTTGCCTTTCTACCTTTATGTAAAATTAGCCTCTGGGCTTAATCTGAGAGAATTTTGTGTCTCTGGAAAAATTGAATGCATTAATTCAGTCTTTATAAGCCTAGGTGGTGAGAAATAAATATTTGAAATAAACAAGTTGTTAGGGCAAGTATATTCTCCAGTTATTAGAAGACTGGAAACCATCTGCAAATAGCTGCATTCAGCTACCTGACAATGCTATTCTTCAAGAGTAGCTGTATGCTTGTTACACGTAACTTCATATGCTCCTTATATGCAATATTACTGTTGAGTCCAAGCCCATCCTAATTTTACAGACAAAAATATTAACATGGGATTTACACTTCTCTCAGTACCTTCCCAGTCAACACTGTCAGGTGTCTTTCTGCACTACAGAGTTTAGTGTGTAGTTTCTTATTCGTGCATATTAGGAAGTCTACAGAGATGCTACTCCATACACATCCTGATCTTTTGCCTACCAGGATGAGCAAAGCTGGACACGTTTTCACAAACACTGCAGAGCTGACTTCAAGTAATCAAAAATGAAGAAATCTTCACAGCAGTGCAAGGGTGATGCTGACCAATTCCTGTCAAGAAGGCAAGGACACGTACCTTGCTGAACAATGGCACTTTATTCCCTGTGCAGAACGGAAATTTTACTTGATCTTCCTCCAACGTGCCACTGGAAATAAAAGTTCCCTTCAAACTGTTTCAAGAACAGATGCCATTTCCTTGAACTGTCTGAAGAAGTTCTAAAAAGCAAGAATTGAGACAAATTTCACTTGCTTGAAGAAAAGCTCGAACTGCAGTTCAAACTGGCATGTTATACAAAAAACACTGTCTATATTTCTCACTTCCAATGTACAGCTTGAACTGAAAGTTTCTGCTTTTGTTTCTGTGGGCTGGTTGGCACTTGAACACATTAACTACAAAATCTACAGAGGTGATGGATGTCTTAATAGCATGGGCTTGCCTATTAACAGGAAAAGATGCTACAAAAGAAAAATAAAAAGTAGCTCTCCTGCCATAAAAAGTAAAATAAAAAAACCCTTTCTCACACAAATGTTTCTACTCCCAGCTGTAATAATCCAGACTTCTCAAATGTAGCATTCATCTCCTAAAGTAGCTGAACAACAAATTATTATATAGGCTTCAACCAGAATAAATACAACATTTCACTACACCCAAGGATTCAGAATATCCTTCTGAAATTTCTGCCAATCAAATTCCAAGGATCTACTTAAGTTTGTATGGTGTTCTAGGTGATGTATTGACCCTTTAAACAGGAACAACAATACAAGGGCCATGTTTATGCAAAATTCAAGTTACATAATTTCATAGACAGAGACATAGCAATTAAGAGTAAGTTGTGATCAAGGAGACTGATCTCTATTCCTAATCATTAGCAATTGTTAGGCTTAAGCCAAGTTTTAGATTTTGAGGCTGGGGATCAGTTCTGTAGATCAAAAACATTCTATGAATTTTTAATATGGCAGAATGATAGCTGGCAAGCTCTGAAAGACTTTATGTCTTTGGTTGTTAGTTTATTCATAAGAGAAATGATCAATAACTGTTAAATTAACATTTTCAGCTAAGTGATGTAGAACTAAATACTATGAAGTAAGTATTTACCTTCTGTGTTTTAAATAGTTATTTAATGCTTCATGTTTGCATGACTGTAGAGGTAAACAAGCAGCACAAACATATGCATCAGGGCATACAGCTGACCCTCACAACAACAGCACTGCTGTTTTTAGGAGACTGAACATCCAAGTAACACTCACTACAGACCTTGAACTGTGGGATGGTCATTTCAAAAGATTTGTCTGTCATTTGTCCTGAAGGGTCTGCCACTGTCAGTGTCACTGTGACATAGGGGTACTTCAGAGACCTGCAGGTGTCAGAGCTCATGGCAACTCCCAGCTTCCATTTCATATCTACAAACTACAAAGGTGAAAATCATCAGAAATAGCGTATTCACTTGGAGGGATAGCTCACAGACAATACAGGACATCTAGAGATCTTATCCAAATGGAGAACAAACATCAACGTTCAGGCATTATTGTGAATACAAATATTCTACCCCTCCCTTTAATGGTGAATAAATAATAAGTAATTTAGTAAGTTATTTCACGTTATCTGTTTTCCTTATTCAAATACAATCAACAGTCAAGTACACTCTTCTTAAAATTCTAGTAAGAGGAGCTTCACCCATAGAATTCACCCAGCTTGTATATCATGCATGGGTTTTTTGTCATATTTTCTTTTCTTTTGGAAGTTTCTAACTGAAAACTAAAGTTCCTAAGTATAAATCAAATAATTTATAATAGCAATTACAGAGAAAAATTATGGCATTTCATAACTGCATTTGAGATAAATCAAAGTACATAACAGATACATTTCAGACAAGTAAGTTACAACTTTCAGCTGTTCGTGAAGAAGGGCCTTTAGAAGTTTAAATCAAGCCTCAGAAAAAAATTCTCCTTTCCTAATTCTATACTCTTTTAAACTGCTGTCAGAAAAAAAAAATCTTAAACTGTAAATAGATTGCTATTTTTTCAAGCAAAAAAGGAATGCTGGAAATTGACAGAAAGTATCTTTTAAAATAATGTTTAAATTTAAAGGAGACACAGAATAAGTATTCAAGTGCTGGTGTTAACAACTTCAAAGAACAATTTACACTTAAAACAGATTTACAGAATGAGCCAACACAATAGTCTGCCAGACTTACTGCCATTCATCCTCCCTAAGAGTACTACACTACATAAATCTTTAAAAAGGTACAAAATGTGACTTTACCATGCAAACAGTAATATTAAAAAACTGTTCAGCATGTAGACAATCCTTATTGCATTTGCTGCTTTATCTGGGTAGGTATTTGGCAACATGTAAATGTGCACACAGATAGGCTGCTGAAAGCTTTCCTACCTACCACTGCCTGCCTGCCAACACGATACAACACACACAGTGAGACACTGCCATTTCTGAAGTGTTCCTCGTTGGCTCAGCTGCACTCTGTCCTTTAGTTACCTGCCCCACTGTGGCCATATTTGTTGCATCTCCTGACACAGCAAGGGCTTTGCCCTGCTCGTTCCACACGTGACGAATAACTTGAACTGCATGTTTGGGCAGCGTGCTGACGCCACTGCCCAAGCTGGTGACGAGTTCTTCTGCAGAGAGGCTGTTTCTGGCTGCTGTGCTGTAACAGACACACCCAGAGGTCACCGCATCAATTTCATTCTCCAACAATTTAATACAATTCCTCGTTACACCCCCAAAGAGACAGCTGTTACTTTACATGTACTTTAAAACAATTCAGCAGCCCATGATTATTTTTTTTCCCCTGAATGCTACTGATCTTTTGTATCCACATGCAAAAAACAACACAACCTTGACATGTCTTAATATGCAGAGGCCGAGCTTTGCTGGGCTCGCAGAACATCCAACATCAAATCAAAAATAATCACAGTCTCCAAGTGCTGTAGCAACTGGAAGAAGGCACAGGTCCGTGAGGGGTGTGTGCCTAGAGCAGTTAAACAGTATCATTACTTCAGAAACAACACAATTTAATTGAACACCCAGCAGGTGGAATTGGAGTACCGCCAAAAGTAAGCACTTCTAGGTCACGGTATAATGGCTACTAACAGAAGTCAAATGATGCCATAAACTCTTCAACTGAAAAGGCAGCAAATCTAAAGGAAAATTGCCACTTGATTTCCTCTACAGAAACAAGTAATCAAAGAATCCTACTTTGTGTTTGTTCATGCAGGTTCACTCCTCTTAAAGAGGCATGAACCCAAGAGAAAGTGAGTTGGTCCTCCAAGTAGCATGGTCAAATATAACAGCGGGCATTCTATTTTATAGACTGAAAAGCAGTATTTTAAATTTCTACTGGTATATTTTCCTGAATTTTATTAATGTCATATAAAATGTTTAGATATTAGACGTTAAAAGAACAAGCAAGATCTTGAAAATTTTATCTTTCTAAAAAGAGAAAAATTTATCAACTAAAAATATTACCTAAAAACTCAACTCATGGCAGAATGCAATATTATTAGCTCTGTATCCTTCAAAAAGGCGCCAATGCTGATTTCTGATCTCCAAGAAACTAGAAGTTTATAAACCACACTTTTTCCAGGCAAAGGCCCAGCTGACTTACCTGTAAAAGTGAGCTTAACTTCCTCGATCTTGCCACTACTTCTAGAGCTTGCAGACAGCATCTTGGAACAATTTCCCTGTTTTATTTTTAATTACAAGAAGTGATACTATATATTAAGTAACTGCACTTTTTAATGACACAAACTAAGCCCAGGTGCTCTCTTCTGTGTACTGAGACTTACAAACTTTTCCCAAACCAGTCCATTTTTATACCCATATTTGGTATAACTTTTCAATACCACCATTAAGTTGTGATGGAAGGAGAAAAGAAATGGTGCAAAGTAAATTATTTTGTGCTTACCTAAACAGAAATGAAAGAGTGTTAGCTATTTTTGCCAGGTCACCAATATTAATGTCAACCCCCGCGGTTTGAATTCTCTAGAAACAGAATGTTCAAACAATTACAAATAATAAATTATGCATTAGTAAAAGCATCTTTGTATATAAACATACACAAGAAACCCCACGTCAAGTTGGGAATTCAATCCTTAACAGCAGATACAGCTACTGTTCTTGCTTACAAGGGCTGGTGTGCCAACTTACCTGACACAATTCAGCTGTATTTATACCCGGGATCTTATGGTTCAGATGCTGAATTATTTGTTCACACTGTAAAAAAACCACGTTTGAAGACATTGTTGATACAAAAATGGACAAAAAGAATGAAGAGTGCAGAGTAAAGAATGAAGTAACTGAAATGACTGATTTTAAAATTCCATCAAATCCAAGAGAAGAAAATGAAGACTTCAGTATATATCTCACTATTGCTGATTAACACACCAGTTTCATATGAACTGTTCAAGCACACACTACAGCAAACCAGCCAAATGTTTTTCAGACAAATTACCTTGGTATATCATTTACATGATATACAAAATTAGATTCTTAGAAGTCTTCTATGACAAAACATAAATTTAAATCAAACCCATCGCTCTTAGCAGGACTGATCTGTTTTGTAAGTCAAGTGAAGCTGCCATATACCTAAAGTTCCCTTTGCATCACACAAAATCCAGAAGAGCTTAAATAAAAAGGCTTCCTGGAGTGCCAGAAGCCCTTCCCCATCCCATTTATCGCCCTACTTACCAGCTCTGCAAAAAAGTCTTGAGGTATTAAACGAATCTTATCTGCTACACCACCACCATCTGCAAAACAGCAGCGATCAGAAGCAAATACCTAAATAACGCGTTACAGTAATAAATCTACTCTTTCTCTGAAACGTGCCCAGGCCATCATGCAAGCATTCACCTTCATTTAACGCAACTACTTTTANCGGCTCGGGAAGCGCAGAGCCGCCCGGAGGGGGGCACCGCGCCTGGCGCAACAAGTTGCTTGCTGAGATTACTTTGCTGTCAGGGTTTTCTTGGTGCTCGTTGTCAAAGGCGCTGGTACGCAAATCACAGAACCATGGGTCGGAAGCGGCCCTAGAGATCATCCAGCTCCAATCCCTTGCCATGGGCAGGGGCGCTTCCCACTAGACCGGGTTGTCCCATCCAACCTGATCTCGAGCACTTCACGGATGGAACATCCACAACCTCTCTGGGCAACGCATTCCAGTGCCTCGCCACCTTCGCAGTGAAGAATTTCTTCCTAATATCTAACCTAAATTTCCCCGCTTTCCGTTTGTCCCCATCCATTCCCCCTCACCCTGTCGCTACATTTCCTGAACGAAGTGTCCCTCTCCAGCTTCCTTGTAGGTCCCCTTCGGACACTGGGAGGTTGCCATGAGGTTTCCACAAGACCTTTTGTTCTCCTGGCTGAAGAGCTCGGGCTTCCTCAGCCTGTTCTGTGTGCGTGCTCCTCAGAGTNTCTGAAACGTGCCCAGGCCATCATGCAAGCATTCACCTTCATTTAACGCAACTACTTTTAAGCTACAAGTACTTCAAGAAGGCCCCCGGCTGCCCTCGCCCCTCACTCCCTCGCCCGGCTCCCCCCGCCCTCACCCAGCGCCCCCAGCGCCGGCGCCAGCGCGCCCCCGGAGCCGGCGGCCATGGCGAGCCCGCCCTTCCGCCG
>VXBQ01003140.1:2050399-2065691 GCA_013400175.1 Phainopepla nitens
TCAGGGCTGAGGCGCGGCGGCACCGTGCGGCGCTGTCAGAGCCGCGCCGAGAGGGTCCGCCGAGCTCCGCCCCGGGATTCGCCGCCGCTGCCATGGAACCCCATCGCTGGCTGCCCCTGGAGGCCAACCCCGACGTGAGTGCCCGGCCTGGGCGGTGGGGCGCTGCCCGCCCGGCAGCCTGCCTGCCGTGGGGTGGCCGGGAGGATGGCGGAGGGGACAGGGCAGAGGGGTCCGAGCCGCGCCGGACCTCATCGCTCCCTAAGGGCTGGCTGGTAGTGGCGGGGACGGAGGAAGGTCTTATCCCGTGGATCCGACCGGGTCTTAACTCCCTTCTGTTTTCTGCTTTCTTTTCAGGTCACGAATCAGGTAAGAAGCTTTTTTTTTTGAGGTAACCTTTAGTCTGCAGCTTTGGGCCCGTCTCCTCTCGTTTACGTGTAGTGAAGGCTCCTTCTTGTCCAAGGGGAGTGCCCCCTTCCTTCCCCACGCGTGTCTGCGCTCAGTCTTCTCATGTCGGACCGTGCTGGAACCTCGCCCGTAAAGATACTATATGAAAGAAAAACGAACAGTAAAAAGAGAATTGTTGTGGCCTGGTTATTACTGTAATAAAATCTCTGATGTTTTTCAAGGTGGGTTTTAATTCATTAATTGGCGATTAAAACGTTAATTTATATGTAACGTATGCTAGGTGTGGACCTCTACGTGATGGCTTTGGGCACATGTATGGGTCTGCTTGCATCACTGTGTTGTAGTCTCATTCTTTTTTGTCTGATCACAAAATATAATGTAATTTTACCATATTTGCACTTTGCTGCTTATTCACGACAATATGTGCGTGATTGGTTGTTGCTGTTTTTGTTAGCATGGTAGAACCCACGCTAGAGAAAGGAAGCTTGTTCTAGTACATCAAACAATGCTCCCACTAAATAAGCTCTGGCTGAAAGGAAATCACACATACTCTAACCTTGCATCATGTTCTCAGTGACAATTGTGAGCACCGTGTTAGTGGTCAGTTGTTGATTTCAGCAGTTCTGTTGATAATGTTAAAAATGGTGAATAAGCCAAAGGGCTTGAAGCCTCCAGCAGCAAAATTGTATTCTTAAAACTATATTGTTGAAATATTTTGGAAACTGGGAATTTTTGTATGTGGAGAATGTTTTGTTTGGGCTTTTTGTTGTTGTAGTTGCTGTAATATAAAAACTACATCTGCGGGAGAGTGAAGGGTTATTTGATGCTAGGTCATTTTGTGCTTTATAGTTTCCTAGGGCAAATAATTTTACAATTCTTATAGTATCGCTGCCGTGGAGCAATTTGAGAAGTCTGTCATCTCAGTCTCCTGAGCTAAAACCTTTACTGGCAGCCCATCTAGAACATGTTTCCTCTTTTTTTTTTTTTTTTCTTTTTTTTTTTAATTTTGAAATTCAGTGACTAAATTTCAGTTTGGAAGAAAATAAGTGAATAAATAACTATAAATAGTATATATAGTATATAAAGTAATGTAGTAATATATCTTTATACAAAGATAAAGAATTTCCAACTACCTAGGTTCTTCTGACTTTCCAGATGTTGAGATGAGCTCATCATGATACAAATTAAGACGGCCTTTAGAGTAGAAATTGAGGAGGAAGAAATAGTGACATTTTTTAATCTGAAATATGTTGTATCCCTATGTGTTTATGTCGTATGGAGAAAATCCTAGAGGAATGTCAAATGAACAATTTTAAGTGTTTTTAAAATACATCTCTTTTGCCCATTGGTTTTGCATTGGTGATGGATGTGTCAGTTGTAGATGATCATAGATAATAGGAATTTGTACTCCACAAGGATTTTCTTGTTACTGTTTCTGTGTAGAAAGGGCCACTTGAAACCAATAGACTTCCTCCTTCACTATATTTTCCAGTCTTGACTGAGCAGATTGTTATTAAAAAAAAAAAAAAGGTGGTTGTTGAATATGAATGCACCTTGCATTATTAATCATTGTTCTTTTAATCTCATCACTATGTGGTGAACTGTGTAGCAACAGGGCTGTTAGTCATAAGTTATTCATATCCTGCTTGTGTTTAAAACAATAATAATAGTAATTTGAAATTCTAATGAAGTTGCAAACTAATTTTTAGAAAATCCTGTTGAGTTAATTGCAAGGATGGGCATTTCTTGTAGTACTCTGTAATGTGCTCTGTAAAATATTCTAGAAGTCTTTAGCATTAAAAAACACAATGATGTCCCATTACAAACTGTAATATTTGTGTTTGGTAGTCATTTAGTACATGTATTTGGACAGACATCTAGCCAAATGCCAAATGTTTATTCTTGGGGTTTGTTTTTTTGGTTTTTTTGGGGTTTTTTTTGGCTTTTTTGATGCTAAGACTATCCCTAATGCATACTACTTTTGTTAGTGTTAAAATTATTGCTAGGTGTGCTAGTGAAGTCTTAAACCAAAAAATTACAAAAAAAAATGACAGTGACCTGTAAGATGCACAGGGAGTTAGTGTTAGATTGCAATTAGAACTGTCATTCCAATTCAGCAGGTGCTTACCAATCATTTGGTTGTACCAATCATTTCATTTCCCTTATTAACAGCAACTAGTGAGGAGGTGCACTAAATGCAGGTTCATTTGCTTTTAGTGTGTTCTTACAGTACTGTTTCTTCTCTGGTTTTGAAATACAGGCTGTGAATTTGAGGCTTTCTGTCTTTGTAGCAGAAATTTCAGACGCGTCCTGGTTTAGGGCAAATTTTGGGAGGAAACATCCGAAGGGGTCTCCTCCAGAAAGCAGATTTCAGTGGCCCCTCCCCCTGCTGGTTTTGGAGAAACGGGTGATGGGATGCTGGAGCATACAGTCACTGCAGGACAAGATGATGATGGAAAAACAAATGGCATTTCTCAGTTAGAGGTAGTGAAGTCTTTCAAAAATATCTCAAAGTTTTTCTCTATCTGCAAGTGTTTGTATTATAATACAAGTCCAGGAATTTGTCTCTCTTTGTGCATAGGTGTTAAAATTATTTGAAGGTTCAGAAACTGGCTGGTGAGGGTAAACAGGAATATTCTTTCTTAGCTTTTGAGATTTCTAGTGGCAGTGGAAATGTGCCACGTGTCTGTAGTGATGTTTTCAAGAGAGGAGACAGTCGTTCAGTGCAGCACACAGTGCTGGTTGTAGTGAGTGAAGTCAGGAGTTAAATGTACCATACAGTGCTAAGTGATTGTCACAGCACTTTTTTTTTCTCCTTCACTTCTGCAGTCTGACAGAATGAATTGTTGTCTACCTCTGATACAGAAGGAGTTGATGATTCAGCATTCACAGAGCTCCATTTTGTGTACAGTGATGACAGGGATTGGTTTCCTCTCTTTGGCCTTCTGTTGGGGGGCCTGACATGACCAGTGCTACCCTCCTTCCTGGGTATCTTAGGGGATTTTCCTGAGAGAAAGCAAGAAAATTGTGTTTATCTATTGCCATATATATGATGTTTGTATGTCTTGTTCCCAGTTTCTTCGTTTTTTCTTAAAAAAAACCCCAGCAACAAAAACTGCATGCAATTTTTTTTTTTTTGAGTGAAAAGATCAGAACACAAGCTGATTGTTCTTTGTCATAATGTTGCTTCAGTCTGGCTTGCAACCCACAATGGGTTGCCTAGGAAGCACAGATAAACAAAAAGTATTGGTGGATATTTTTCATGATTTTTTCATTCTCTCTTCCCTTTCTTCATCTACACATTCTAAGAAATATCCTGCTTCCTGGATAAGATAATATTTCAACTCATGCCTTCATTATATCTAGATAAGGACAAAGTAATTGACTGCCTCTGATTAGGAAGCTCAAGCTCTGGCTTCAGAGCTCAACTACTGAGTGTTGGCTGTGGCTTGAGTTTCTCTTGCCCCATAGAGCTTAGTTGCTGGTTCTTAGTTACCTTCCAAGCATTATTTTAAACCTTTGGTCCTACTTTTTGGGGAGTTTGGGGTTTTGAGTTTTTTAAACCATTAAGGTGTTGAGAGTCAGCTGTATAAAGAAAATTATTTTAGCTCATGAGCACCCTTGACAGTTGTGACTTGAAAGTTACAGGGACAGTAAAGCTCACAAAGCGTAGAACAAATGGCAGAAACTGGATACAGCCAGTCTTTATCCATTTATGGAACACCTCTCCTCAGGGTGTCAGGCAAATCCAGAGAAGAATTAAGTATCTTGGAAGCAGGCGTTAGTCTTTCTGAAAGGTCTTTTCATTTCTTGGACTCTGAAACACTATGCCACAAGCTTTCCCAGAGAAAAGCTGTAGTGATCAAAATAATTAAGAATGCCCACAATTCCTGAAGTGTGTTGGGAGGTAGCACTCAGAGATGAGGTACTGAGGTACTGTCTTGGTGTGAAAAGATGTTGCATGTGGAGAAACACAGATGTCCTTCTAAAAATGCCTAGATAAGATTACTTTTTTCTTGTTTTTCAGATGAGGGAGTGGAGTTTAACTCTTCTGCGGTAAGCAGACTGAAAAACAGTGGAGATAGTGTACAGGCTTGGAAAACAGCCTGTTAGTACTCGTGTACCCTCAGAAGGTGGAAAACCAGGATTCAGTTTGTGTCATTCTGTAAAGACAATATCCCAGAAAGCCTTTCACAGAGCCAACAAGGGGGGAATGCTGAGCCTATGCTGCTGCATAGCAAAGAATAAGCACAAAGATAAATATGAAGGCATTGTAGGTGACCTCTGTGAGAGTACTTTGTGAATGGCTTCTTCTAGTTGAAAATATCTCCAACTATGTAGCCTTCTTACTGAGTTTAAATAGGTAAATATGTTGCACAGGGAAAATTGTAACTTATTTTGGGGTTTAGAGTACTGTTTATATGAATAGTTGAAAGATTGCCTTAGCTCAGTCTTCGAATGTTCTTCAGTAATTGAAAGCTAAGAAAACCATGTATTTCATTCCTCTAATTTTACTTGCCACTTCTGGTCCTTCTTCTGTTCTTTTTTTGCTCAGTTTCTTAGTTCTTTTTACGAGGAAACCCTTACTGTCCTGAAGATGGAATGGGGTGCTATAAAGTGGAGAACAAGTGACAGTTGTTCCTGCCTTAAATACTTTATCTTGCTGCACTGAAAATGCTGTTTCCCACTTTTCCTTGCTTAAAGGACCAGCAGAGTCAGTGGAATCCAATGGTTGTTTCAGTAAACTGTAAAAAAAGAAATGTGTATAACAGCTAATTTAGAAGAGTGGGTTGATCCAGCTCGTCCCTGTTATGAGTAACTTTTTAGATCATGGAAACAGGTCTGTTAGGTGTTTTTCACAGAATAACACAGTATTCTGTATTGAACCAGTAGCTCAGTATCAACACCTCAGGACTCTGCTGCAAGCATTTTAAAGCTCTTGCTCACTGGTTTCAGAGGAAGCCTGGGTCAGCTGGTTCATCCAGATTTCTGAGTGGTTTTTTTGCATTGCTGCCTGTGGGATGCCCTGGTTGAATATGCACAGTGGTACCTGGGCATACTGAGTATTAAGTTTCAAAACTACTTTATGGATATGTGAAAAATATATTCCTCTTGTTTTGAACATCAAGAACACTAACTGTCACTCAGTGTTGCTCTTCTAGACACCATAAAGTAATGTACACAACTGGAAGGATAAGAATTTTGTGGATGTAAGTTTTCTCTGCAATGGGCTGTATTCTTTGAACTTTATTATGCTGAAGTACAGAACCTTAGGATATTAAAGAATTTGTGATAAATTTTGATGTTCCTAAGGAATTCTATTATAATGTATCATCTCTTGTTTGACTAAGATCAAACTGTGGCCATTCAAAGTGAGGAGAAGTTAGTAAAGAAGAATAATGCAGGTTGTCTAAGTTCCAGCTATCTCTTTGCTCCTGGTGTGCCTTTTGACCTGCTGTACAGAGCTAAAGTTTTTACAGCTGCTTCATATGACTGAAATGACAGTCTCTAAAATGCACTCTAAAATTTGTTCCTTCATTTTAATTCCATAAATATCATGATGAAAGAATGAAGAAATATATCCTTATAATGCTCCAACAATAAAATATTGTTTGGGTGGTTTCCTTATTTCTAAAATTCTTTTGCTTTTATGAAAAAGTTAGAAAATATTAATTGTCTTAATTAGTTTATTTACATGTTGTCCTTCTAGTTTCCTAAAGCCATAGGACCACTTCATTTTTGTAGAGGAAAATCTTAACTGTGGTTTCGTTGTGATTCAGAGATGTTTTAATGCATTCAGCAGAGGTACAATAAAATGTAGATGCTGTGGGTGTTTGGTTTACATTTCTGCTTAGAAGAAGATGGCAACAGTTAGTTCTTCCCACAGAAGCTCTCTTGACTTCTGCATCTGAGAGTCTGGAAATTTGTGCATTTTGCCAGTTTTATGTTTTCATAGTTCCAACTTTTATATAAATACCACAGTAAAATGTGGAAAAATCCAGGTCTTGAGTATAATGCCTTAGTATTTAAAATGTGACGTTCCTGAATTATTTGCAGATGCTGTCCAAGTTTAATTGCACTTGAATTTCAAACTCCTATTTTGTTTCTGTTTGTTTTTAAATTCAATTGACAGAGTAGAAAAGCACATTGCTGCTTAGACAATATTTCAATTTTGCATTTATTATGTACGTAAGTTTATAATAGATTTCACCCTTATGTTGTCTTATCCCTCTTACCCTTTCTGCATCTCCATAAACCTGCTAGATCAAATCTTCCTGCTGGCTCAGTAACTGTGTTGGCAGAAGTAGGATTCTAAACCCATATGAAATATAACTGCTCTGTGCTTTTTGCAATGCCTAAGAGTTAGTAGGCTGAAGTAGTGGTACCAGCAATGAAAACAGAATAGCTTGTGCCACATACTGTGTAGGTAAAGTGCCTAGAAGTGTCTAATGTGTTTTTGCTATTAACCAGCATTTAGACATACAGATTTACAATTTGTGATCATTTACAATAGAATGAGTTAGGCTGCTGACCAACCATGCTCTGTTCAAAACAAGTTGCTCAGCAACCTGTCAAGCTCTGAATTTCTCAAGACACAAACTCCTATGTCTCCTGGACAGTTTGTGCTAGTGTTTTACTATGTTTGTTATTTTTAAAATTTATTTTTAAATGCCTTCCTTATCAAGTTTCCATTTTCCTGTGTTTCAGCCTCTTGTTTCTCTTCTTGTGTGCTGCTGAGATGAGTCTGTCTCCATCTTCTCTGCTCTCTCCCTTAGCTAGTTATAAACAGTAGCAGTAGTCAGGTGAGAAAGAAGGGCCTTCTGGAATACTGGGGCCAAAAGGACAAATTCATAGGAACTGCAGATAGGGGTGAGGAATCTAAAGTAGTTTCTAAAGTGGCTTTTTCTAAAGTGGACCAGTGAAAAAACAGGAAATGTTTTTCAGCAAGGTCTTTTTAGGCAAGAAGAAAAGAGACAACCAAAACTATGACAACAATCTGTAAAAATAAAGTGTGGAAAAGTGAATACCAGATACAGACATAGGAGGTTTTATGCTGCTGTTGTTGTTCTTCCTGAGATCCCCTAAGACTTCTGTAATATAGTCAAGTATTTTTCTTTTTTTCTTTTCTAAGGTAAAAGCTGAAAAACCTATAAATTAAGAATTGTCAGCAGTGTGATAAGCAGTGATTCTGATACTCTCTTGTGCAGATCTAGAGAAATATGAAGCTGCTATTTTATGTTATCTTGCTTACATAGTATCAATAAGTTAAGTGAACGGTTGAAAATGAGTGAGGCCTCAAAGAACTCTAACTGTTCTTTACAGTAGGTATTTGCAGAATAAAATTGCTTGGATAATCCCAAAATAATTGGAAAGGGAAACAGCAGAGATCTCTCACCTTTTTAGACAGTGAGGCTATCTAAAAAGTGTAGTGAACTTCCTGCTATCCTAAAACAGGAGTGACTTTGTCTTCCCATCCTGCCATCTATTGTTCATGCTACCCATCTGTCAGTCTCACTTACACAGGGACTTATTCTGCAGAGTTTTTAAAATCTACTTAATAATTTTCAGAAGGATATTTCTATGGTTTTTTTCTAGGCCTGAATGAAACCCACTTGTCACACAGAGATATCTTCTTTGCCTATTTTTGGTCTATCCTTAGTATTTTATTTTTGGTTTATAATTCTGCAGTAGAGTTGTTAGTCTGGTTGTGTGTTAAAATCACTGCTTAAGTGATACTAAGCCTGTGCTCTTGCTGTTCTCTGCAGTGCTGACCATCATTTTTCATTGTCACTCTTGTTTTTTCTGGAAGTTAAAATTTCTCAGACTGTAAAGTTTCTAGGTGGTATGGTAACATGAATGATGAAAGGTACCCTGCATCCATGGAGTTTTAGTTCATTAAATTCTTAATTCAGGAGTTTGAGTAAACCATTCTTGAGTTTAGTTAACATTTTGTTGACTTGGGGTTTTAAGGTGTTGGTTTTATTTTGTAAGTTGCTTGCTTGCTTGGTGATTTTTTTTCCCCCAGTGGTATAGAAAAGGACAAGAGAATCCAAATGACTTATTTGTCCAGTGTCTTAATGGGATCCTTTATCATTGTCTTTTTTGATTTGTGTCTTTTTGGGTCTTTTTCTAGTTGAGTGTTGGTTTTTTTGTATTTTTGGGCATTTGTACCCTTATTTCATGTAATACTGCAAAATATCAAATGATATTGGAATGGAAATGGAATTTTTTCAGTTGTGTTACTTTTCCTGCAATAAAAATGACAGATTAATCGCTGGCTTAATGAGAGAAGTACTAGAAGTATGATTAATATTTTAATGCACCCATACATGTAGGCCCTTCTCTTTTGATTTTTTTTTTTCTGTTTTTTGCTATTCACAATGTGGTAATTATCTTCACAATGTAGAAGGTTAGAATAGAAGTTCAAAATATACTGTCTTCTGTTTCATCAGTTACTAAATACTTAACACTTGCCCTTTTCCCCATGTTCATTCACAGATCTGTATATGCCACAGTCTACAATTAGTTTTTTCACGTAGTTGTAAATGATCTCTGTGTGTGATAGTAACAACAGTTCCTGAATTCAGTTAGGTTCTTCCAAACTGACAATGAAAAGATTTCAAATTGTCTTAGATCATCTCTGAAGTTATTAATTCTGCAAATGCCTGGTTTACTTAAGTACAAGAAGAATGTCCAATTAAAAAGTGAGCATCCAGTCTTCAAAATATATTACTCCATCATAGTTCAAAGGAATTTTTCTTGTAAAAAATACACCTACTAAAATGTATATCTTGTGTGGTTTTGCTCCTAACATCTTTTTGCTTGTAGGAGCTCCAATAGGAGCACTGGAGCCAGGTATTCTGAAGTCATGGAGTCAAATAATACCATGTGGAGTCAGTACCATCAGTTTGCTCATATGTGCTCTGACTGATGGCTCTGATTTCTAGTTAACATGAATATTCAGTACTCTTCTGTTTTGTGACAGAACGCTTTTAAAATGGTTGAAATGCTTTAATGCTTCAGTAAATAGTGCTGGGAGTGTTTCCACTTCCCTTCCATAAAGACTATTTAGATACATACAACGTGGGGATTTTGTGTGCGTTTGTGTGTGATTTATTCAGCCTTATTTATTAAAACTTGTATCTCTTATATTCTCCTTTAATTTTAGAAAGCATGGGTTGTTTCAATGTATTTCACATTGTAGATACTCTGTTATGCTTCTGAAAAGACAGTGTTTGAGTGTACTTGTTTAATAGTATTTTTTTGGGGTTTTTCTTTTCTTTTCCAGTTCCTGAAACAGTTGGGTATACATCCTGACTGGCAATTTGTAGATGTTTATGGTATGGAGCCAGAACTGCTTAGCATGGTGCCAAGACCTGTATGTGCAGTACTACTTCTCTTTCCAATAACAGAAAAGGTAAATCTTTATTTAATAATCAGTTAATTGCTTTTGTCATAAGTGAAATGGGAATGAAAGTTTAAATCTTGTCCTTTGGTGTCATATTAGAATCAAGATGAGACTCAAGCTTTATTCAAGAGACTTCGTTAAAAATAACACAAATAATGCTTCTTTCAGAACCTTCTTTTGATAACCTTACATATATATTTCTGATTTCTTTTCAAATCAGAATGGGGAAAGCTAATGTAGACACACAGAAAAATATGCCTCACGCTTTTCTATTACAGGCAATTTAAGGTATTTTTATAATAAGCACTATGAAGTGGCTCAATTTGCTAATCTTAGCAGAAAGCTCCAATAGCATAAGGAAAATAAGAAATAGTATAGAACAATATACAACTCCTTTTGGAGTTTTTGTCCTGTTTCACTGACAGTCCTTCAAACTTCAATCCACTTTCAGTTCAGTCATCAGTATTGATGTGGCTTTCGCTTCTTGGACAGATGGGATGTATTAATAAGATGAAAGACAGTTTTCCCCCATCTTTCACTATGTTGGGCTTTGAAGAACTTGCTTTGGTTAAACCTTCAATGTGCTTATTTTGTGTCATCACATGCTTTTTCTTTCAATTTATAACAGTATTACATGATTGTGATCAGGTCAGCCAAAAAGATTAAAGTGGATCTGTCCACCATTCATTCTTTTAATATGTCTCTCAAAAAGAATATGTAGCTTTTGTAGGACAAATCACTTAGCATTGCAGCTTAACTTCTACAACAAAAGGTGTTTAAATAGAGAGGAGTGGCAGGTCAGTCTTCCTACACATTATGTCCTGTAAACCTCTGTGTTCTCAGTTTCTCCAAAACAGCTATGCAGGCTGTACTTTTCAAGCTTAATTTTAGCCACCTTGATAGTTTTAAGGTTAATCAAACTTTCAGCCCACCTGTCTTCAGGAAATGTCCTTTATGTCACTTTTGAGGCATTGTTTTCTGTGTGCTGTCATTTCTGCCTGGCTGTTTGAGCTACAGGTCTGAGCTCCTTTCGTGACTGTCACTTTTCTTTTGACTCCCTGCTTGTGCAAACTGTTTTTTTGGTCATGCTATGGGACCATTATCCCATGGGAAAGAACAACCTTGCTCTTGTTCCAAAAGGTGTGTCTGATTTCATCCTAAAGAAACATATGACAAACAAAACCAGAGAAACGTATGCTCTGTTGCATCAATCAGTGAAATCTGAGAACCAGCCAAGTGTTCGGCATGGTAATCATTCTGAAACATTCAGAAGTGTTTCACACTTCACAAGTGTTTCTATCAACTGTGTAGCCTGGCTGTGTAAAGGATGAATATGTCATGGAACATTCCCAATGTTCTGAAGCTCTTGTTGGTCAGTGTGAGCTCCAGAAGACCCTTGAGCATTATTTTGCATTTCTAGAGTAGTTTTTCCCTCCTCAGCCTCCTTTTCAAAATGGCCTGTAAAATTACAATTTTATTTAATTTATGATGTATTTGTTTCTTGGCTATGTCTACATTTATGAAAGTGCCTCTCAGTTTTGCTGCCTTTGAAAACACTTTTCTCACATGTCTGTCTGTTCTTCTGTCTGGAAGC
Organism: Phainopepla nitens; assembly: GCA_013400175.1. Classification (NCBI taxonomy): domain Eukaryota; kingdom Metazoa; phylum Chordata; class Aves; order Passeriformes; family Bombycillidae; genus Phainopepla; species Phainopepla nitens. The sequence continues at coordinate 2,061,808 of VXBQ01003140.1, forward strand.
TCAGTTGTTTTGTGGTTCCTGTATATCAGTTTTTCCTTGAACTTGCTTTTAGGGCAAGCTACTCTTGGTTAGCATACAGATAATTATAGGATTTTTGTCCACTTTAAAGGTCAGTGGCTTTCTTAGTCTACATAGTAGGTTGTAGAAAAAGTGAATATTGTGGGTGTTGGCCATTTTGGACCCAATGAATGGATCCAAATGAATATAAATTATGGCATATAGCTTAGGTTAGGAGGAACCTCTTAAGGTGATCTGGTCTAACCCTTGCTCAAAATTCTCAGCATTTATATATTTAATTTTGCTATGGATTTTATTTTGGTTGGGAGAGAATGAATGGCAGCTGTACTGTTCACCTCTCTAGTCTGAACTTTTTGTCCAGTTAAACTCTATGAAATTTTTATCTCAATTAAGGTTATTTTTTGTTAACTTGTAGATAAACCAAAGTAAAATGGTATATAATGCTGTTGCTATTACTTAGTCTATTCAGAACATTGAGGCAACCTGCAAACGTGGAATATGATGCTGGAAAAGTTTTTTGGTTTTGTTTGTCACTGACAGTACAGAGAGCCCAAGGGAAATTTCTCAGGAGTTTGCCAGAAGAGTTCCTTGATAATATTCTGCATTCATACTTCACTTTCATCATGCTTGTATAAAAAGCCCATCTACTTCAGATTTTTTTTTTTTTTGGTCTGCAAAAGTACCTTGTAAAAGAGGCAAAGGAGGAAGCATTGTCTGGAACATTTGTGGATTTCTTTCTTTTTCTGTTTGAAATTAAAATTTTAAGAAAGAAAGAAAATAAACAAAAACCTCAAACAAATTCAGTCAAAAAAACCTTAACAGCAGCCCTCCCAAAAGAATCAACAAATCACAGCTAGCAACAAAAAAAGTACAAAACCAGTACACTATTGCACAGTATAACAGATTTTAGTCAAATATAATCTTTATAAAACAAATTCTTTACATTGTTCAGTCAAAGCAAATTCTCTTTTTGCTACAGAAAATAAAAGTTTAGTTTATGAATATGGCTTTAGAAGGGCCTGTTTTGAGGCCTTGGGTGTTACATAGATCTTACTTTATATTCCTGGGAAAAATGAAATGTAACAGTGGAATTTTTAAAGAGTGCTTCATGATGATTAATCACCTGAAGTATTATGGTTTTCTTGATAGCACTTTGACGCCTCTGTCCTTAAAAAGCCTTTAGCTGCATTGAAGAGAAATGGTGACATGAACTCAGATCAAGAAAATACTTTGAACAATTTTCCAGTTATGTTAGATAATGCATATTCAAAAGGATGTTTGAAGGTATTGGGTTAAGAAACAGTATAGAGCAGTTCAGGTAAGCTTACATATACTTGTTGGACCACATGTGTTAAACATTTCAAATGGCACTATTAATTAGCTGTTGTGTTTTATAAATTGTTTTGTCTTGAGCTATTTGTACAATTTGTGAAATGTCTTTAACTTTCCTCCTAGTATGAAACCTTCAGAACAGAAGAAGAAGAGAGGATAAAAGCTAAGGGACAAGATGTCAAATCATCAGTATATTTCATGAAGCAGACCATTAACAATGCTTGTGGAACAATTGGGCTAATTCATGCTATTGCAAACAACAGAGATAAAATGAATTTTGGTAAGAATTTTGGTTTGGTTTTTGTTGGCTTTTCCCTTTCTTTCCTCAGCTGTGGGAGGCCAGGGAGGGAAGGGTATGTTTTGTACTATTTTCTCTGAATATAACCATTCATAAAGGCTAAAGAAGTGAATTTTTACCTATAAATACAAAATTTATATTTTATACTAATTTATGAACTAAAGCACTTGAAACATTGCAAAGTGCAGCAGGCAGCAGTCAGCCTTCTGTGTCTTAAAAATACAGTGCAATTCTGTCTTCAGGTCTTTGTTGGATTCTGTAAGCTGTGAATGAAGTTGGAATTTAAATGTGACACTAATTATACCTTTTTAATTTTTTTTTAAGAAACTAATTCTTCACTGAAAAAGTTCCTAGAAGATTCATTATCTATGACTCCTGAAGAGAGGGCCAAATACCTAGAAACTTATGAAGTTAGTATCATGTGTTTCTACTTTTATTTTAAATGGTGTAAGAATTACTTGCATGAGCAGGTACTGGCCTTGGGGGTTGGCTCGGTGAAGCACCTAAACAAATTTGATTTTGCAGTGAGCTTGTGATCTGGCACTTGCTGCAAAGGAAGCTCTGCTTTGGTATTGAAGAGTATTCCTGGCTGCCCATAGCTCAGTCAGCAGAACGGATTTTGTCAATGTTCTCATCCATATTAATTCCCTGGCTTAGTTTAAAACTACTTTGAAATGCATGAGAAATGTGTGCATAATCTTTTCTTTTCTGTGGCGTCAGGATGTAGTTTAATGGTCAATTTAAGTTGATCTGGGGCTGTTGCTGAAAGGATAGTCCTTTTGCTGCCTCTTTTAATTTGTGCCTTCTAGTCATATCTCTGTGCCTTTAGCAGTTGAGGCACACAAAGAGCTGATTTGGCTGAAATATGATCTCCTTCCCCTACCATTCTAAGCCATGAGATGAGCTAGCTGATCCTGTGGTTAGCCACATCATTAGTGCTTTTATGTGCATTAGTGAAGGGACCTGGCAAAAACATCTGGCCAGTGGTGGATGGAGAACAGTGCTGTTGCTCCCGATGGTAATGATGGTCCTGTCTCAAAATGAAAACCTTGATGATTTTTATCTCAGGGTTCACTTTTAGCATATTGTGAAGCCCTCAGGAATGTGTTAACATCTGGCTAAAGGAAGTAGTTACAACAGAAACAGCAGAGATTTATGACATTTTCCTATGGAAATGTTGGACGCAAAATGACTTGTCAGAGCTTCTATCTAAATTATTTTTTCTGCTCAAAATGATAGATAAAAAAATGCTTGTAGTGTTTTCTGTGTGCAAAAGTGCCATTACAAACTCTCTGATACTTGACCTGAATTGACTGTTATGAAACTGAAATAGTGGTCTTCTGAGATCCTTGGAGATTATTTATTATTTTTCTTATTTATTATAAGCACTGAACAAAAATAGTTACATCTATGCAATTGATAATATGAAGTGCAAAAATGGTTCTTGCAACACTGAAAGTCTCTCATTTGAAGTCTGATTGAAATGTATTTTAATTTTAGGCTATTCGTGTCACTCATGAATCCAGTGCCCATGAAGGTCAGACTGAGGTATCCATTTTTTAAAAAAGTCTTTGTTTATATCTACTCTGAGTTGAATATAATTGACATGAAGGCAATCATATATTAAAGGTTTACAGTGAAATTGAGATTATTTCTTGGTTGTCAGAATTGTGTCATTAGTCCCAAATTAAGTGGCATTGCTGTGGGAGAAACCAAACTTGAAGCTTAGGGGCTTTTTGCTTGTTTGTTTGTGGGTTTTGGTGGTGGGGGTTGTTTGCTTTGAGTTTTTTTTTTTTTAGCTCCTATGTAACATGAAAGATCTTTCTAAGCTTCATTTCAGAGTAAAACAGACAGTAACAGAAACTTGAGGTTTTGATGTTGCACATTTGTAGGTAAGACTGTAGGATTCATAGTAACCATACAACTGTAATGAACATTTTATGAAAATTTGAAAAGTTATAATTCAGGAAAAGAAATAGTCTAATAGTTGGTTTGCAGTTGTGTGTGTGTTGTTTGCGAGAAATTCAGAGAAATTCTCACTCATATATACATTTATAAGCATTTATGCTCCAACAGATTGTGTGATTTGGAAAAAACAACCTGAAAGCTGACAAAAAAATCCCTGAAATAATCATAAACTTGAACATTCAAAATTTTCTGCTTCTGTCATACTAAGTCAGTTTTCAGTCTTTCTGGTTTAGATTTCAGTATCTGTTCCACAAAAAAAAAAAAAAAA
>VXBQ01003140.1:2065711-2096980 GCA_013400175.1 Phainopepla nitens
TTGAATTGTTGCTAGCACTGCTTTGTTTGACAAAAAGACAAACACTTCTATGTTTGGCTGTGGCTCCAGTGACTCATCCATTCTCTCTTTTTTAAGTGCAGTAGGTGACATTTTCTTTTTTTTTTGTGCAGTGTCTTCTATACAATATAGGAGAAAGCAAAGCAGTCCTCAATGCTTCCCCTTGCCCTGACTGGAAATGGAAATTATGAGAATTGGTTTATCTATTTCTGTTATAGATACTCAACTTCCTTTGTTGTATTTTCTTTACAAAACCACACCACTCTCTTCTTATTTCATTCCCTAAATTAGTCAAGGTCTTATATTTCAAGAAGCAGCATCTAAACAAACTTGTGGTTTTTTCTTTTCTAAGTAAGAGACTCCAAAAAATCTGGTCTGTTTTTTTTTCAAATGAGTCCATTTCTAGATATTCTTGGCCATCTTAGAAAGAGTGATTATTCCAACAAATTGCTGAAGACTGAATCTTTTCCTCAGATCCTTGTGAAAGAGAAACTTATAGTTATTTTGATGTACTGTGAGCTTCATGTAGGGAAGAATCTGTCTCTGTGTTCTTCTGGCAGATATTATGGAATGATTGGGAAAGAAAATGCAAGGGCTGTGTGAGAGTCTTGATGAAGATTGAGGAAGCACCTAAGTGATGATAGAATCTCCTAATAATGGACAGTTAACTTCTTGAACTTCCACTAATTAATTTGTTTCCTGATCAAGATAACCACAATACAAAAGATTAATAATTGTGTGGAAAGATGAAGACTTCACTTCATAATAAAAAATTACAAGATTGTCTTAGCAACTGTGCCTAAACACAGCTATTGAATAGCTAGTTTCCTTGCCAATTATTTATTATTCCATTTTGTATAACTCTATCTGTAAGTAATTCAATATGGATATTCCTTAGACTGGTGAAATAACTTTTTCCTGTCTTTTTGTCTCCAAAGTTGAAATAGTACAAAGACTGAATACATTTCCCAGGATCATTTTTTCAGAGTAGTTCTCATCCATCAACCAAGGAGGGAAGAAATAAACAAGTTTTGTTATTGGAACATCAAATTGCCTGGAAATCCTGTCCTACCAGATGTAGTTAAATAAGGCAGCAAGGCCTCCCCATTCATTGGTACCTGAGGACTTGCTTCACTTTAAAGTAAAATTCTTTTTAAGTGAAACAAAATATAAAACATGAATACGCTGAGAAACGTACCTGAGAGCTGAAGTGAGTTATCTCCTCTTCCCTCCCTGGGTACATTTGAATGTCACTGTGTACTCTCCATGTAGTGGTTGAAGGGACCGATAAGCAGCGTGGTCTTGCAGGTGCTGAAGTTACCATATGCAGGTCATAGGAGGTTGTTGACTTGTCCCCTGGGGTAAGTTGATGATTTCTAGCACCTTTTGGCAAAGAAAGAAAGAAGAGAATCCTATTCCTCCTGCATATCTGTTACTTGTTAAAATTACTTTCCTGAGAATTTAAAATTCTGTCAGAGCACTGGAAAGGAACATTGTTGCCTTCCTGTGACTGGGGTTTTTGACCTCTGTGCACCCTTTCAACTGTCCAAATAGCCAAGACATGTTGAATAGAAATCTTCCTTTGGAGTAAAGTGGCTTATTTAGTTGCTTAATGATAGTAAGTGCTGCATAGTTAGTGCTTTGTGAACAGAAAGTCCTTTCCAGGTCTGTTACAGATCAAAAGGTTATGAAAACATGCAGGCCTACTTTTTCTTAGGATGATTCACTTGGCTTGTGTTCTTCACGAGAAGAGCCTACTCTGTGGGTAGTTCTGTCCCTTAGATAGGTCTTGCATACTACTGTCCACTCACATTTTTAGAAAGTCTTACCTGTGTTAGACTGGATAACTTCCAAAAGTGGAATGGATAGTAGTCAATTCCACTGATTTGTTTAGGGAGGAAAGATGTTTCCTTCCACCATGCAAAACACACCATCATACGATCAAGATAAAGTTAAATTTTCTGGAATCATGAGCTGCATGAGCTGAATCATCAGCTGAAGGTTTAAAAATAGCACAGAGTACAGACAGGTTCTCTTCTGACAATACTGTTTGGTGGGTTTGTTTGGGGTTTTTTTTCTGGGTTCTGATGTTTCAGATATTTGAGAATTCAGTCTTTAATGCTTTTGAGTAGTCTTTATTTGTTGATTGCCCTTGACAGTCTTGCTATGTCTTCACAGACTTTTTTTATAATCTCAGTGACTATGTAGCTTTTACAATATGCTAATTCACTTTCTGCTTTTTTTCTGTTTCATGTGCATAAGTATTTCAAATTTCAAAATAAAGCAAGTCTAGCTAAAAATAAAAACCAAAAGTAATAGCATAAACCAGTGCTATGTTCCTAGTATCTGTGTATTCTGTCATCTTGTCTGGTGGGTAGGATTTCTTTCTGGTTTAGTATAATCTGTAATCAGATTTTTTTTCTCCTAAATTTCATGTGTTTTTTAAAGAGTTCTTTTCAGAGGGGGAAAACCTCAGACTTGGCAGGATATTAATTGTAGTGGGCTTCTAGTTTCCAGATGGTGACTGCTGGAATTTACAGTGATCAGTTTGCTTCTAGGGTGTATCATTACTGGGATCTGTTTGGCTCAATATGAGGATGATTTGCTAAGCAAGTGGATTGAAGCTGAAAACTTTAGAATGTTCTGTTTTGATGGGTGCTTTAACAGACTTCCCAAGTTTGATAGCTGTGATTAATTTATTTGGTTAAAAGAAAACCAACTACTTTTCTTAAAAAGAAGAGTTTTTTTTTTCTTTCAAGGAGATTAAACTTTTAAGAACTGTTAAGCAGTTTTCATTTTGATAATTCATTTCAAGTGTGCTAATTAAAAGGGTTGTGAATTTGCACTTAATCCTTCAGGCCAGGTTTTGGACCAGGTTCTGTTAATACTTCTGGATTGTGTGGCTCCATGTTTCACTTTATTGCTGCAGTAGAGCAAATAAGTGACTCAAGCAGTCTTATGGATATTTTTTATGGATAATTCTGTGTAAAAAATGTTGGCGTGTTGAAAATTACTTTGGTAACAAGCAGTAAGATCTGGGAATGGTCCCACAGAAGAAGTGTCTTGTTGGCTTCAAGGGTGGTTTGATTCTGATCGTGTGTTCAAGTACCACAGTGAGAGCAATTAATGTAAGATTCCTGTAACAGTATTTCTGTTAAAGTTTATGATGATGAACCTTGCACCTTCTCAAATGACAGGCATTTCATATCCAAAGCCACCAAAATAAAAAGGATCTAGGTCTTTACTTTAAAGCTTCGTAGACCCAGTGTTCTTTTCTGTGTGACAGCTCCTGAACTGCAGGTATTGTTGAGAGTGGAATAGGTGCCAGATACTCAAGATCCTCTTTATTCTTCCATGAGTCTTCTCCTCAGCATACACTTCTATTTATAATATCTAGGATGTCTTAAGAAGTGGAAAATAGAACCTGTTTCTTTCCAGAACTGTACACACTTTTAAGCTGATCCTTATTTTATTGCTTTGTGCCGAGCTGTCTTTGAGTTTTCCCTTTTGTTTTGCATTTGGGTTATTTACCTTCTTGTTCTTCTGATGTCTCCTTGAGCAGTTCATAAGCTTTGAAACCCTGTACTGCCACACACCTTAACATTACTGATACCCTCTTACAAAAAACCAAAACCACCCTCTCCCTTTGAAAAACCACAACTCTTCAAAAATATTAAAATGACTGACAGTTTGTGGATCTGAAATAGCTGTCAAATCAACAATGATCAATAATAACTAAGTTATGGCAATATTTGAGGGAGGAGAAGTACCAATTTATAGCAGTGATCAGTATTAGGTTCATATCTCACTTATTTTTGTATTGCTATCTTGCATTCCTTACTTTCAAAACAATTGTAACTATTTGCAAGTAACAGATCAGAAAATCTGAGGGGAACATTTTTTGAAAACAGGGAAGTGTTATTAAGTGAGAGAGACTTTTAGGTCTGGAGTCTTTTGCAGAGTAAATAAATTTTGAAAATGGAGTTGGGGAAGAAACTTATTTGTATCCTACCCCCTCCTTTGCATTAATAATATAAAGTTACTATATGGTTGCCTGGGAGAGTAGGAGAGAAGGAAAATGCAAAGGCACACTGGGTATAGAAATAAGCCAGTAGAAATTGTTTAGCTCAATTAAAAAATTACATGCTTCAGGGAAGTTATTCCAGGTATAAAATATTATCTGTACTGATTCTTGAAATAAAACACCTTTTTAATATGTGAATATAATAATGTGAGTAGAAGATACTTTTGTTCTGCTCTCATTACTGGCATCTATATCCAGTACTTTTGCAACTGTGCTTCATTACAGCTCAATTCTACAGTAAGGAAAATGGCAAGCTATGCCACAGAAATCTTTTAAAAAGATTAATTTGACCTTTAGGCAAGGAATTAGATCCAGAGAATAATTCATATTAAATTTCTGCATTTCTCAAGGCTTTGATATGCTTAACTTCTGTTCAAGTGCTATTTTGGTAATCATATCTGAAGTTTTAGCCAGCTGTGTGTATCTGTGGCTGTTAAAATCATTCTGGATTGGCAGATTTCCTACAGTATCTTCATGGGCTTCCCGAACAGCTTCCTGAAAGACCTGATCCTGTAGCCTTGTAGGAGCTAATGCTGGCACAGAGGGGTTACAGGCACACTCCTGGGAAGAGAGGAGAAGGTTTAACAGACTTAGATCAGCTTTTGTGAACAGCAAATACTCAAATAATTGTGCTCTTAAGTGTTTGGCAGGCTGTTTGTGCAACATCAAGGTATCACTAACTGCTGCCAGTGGCTTTCCATATCACTTTTTGATTTAAAGTACAAGGGATAGAGTGAACTTTTTATGATGTCATGTGGTACTTGTGGCATATGGAACCACTTTTGTGATGGAGGTGAAGGTTATTTTGGATGGGGGAATTTTAGCAATGTTTATGCATTACTGCTAGCAGAAGGTGATTTGTGGTCTTTGGGAAGTTTACTTGTTTAATGTTACTACAGCATGGCTCAAAATGATGTTTCAACCAACCAAATGAACACAAGTGATATGGCCAGTTGAAATACCTGTGCCAGATATTGGTTAGAGAGTAGTAAGAACTGTGTTGGATAATGGCTAGAGAGTAATAAGAGCTTTTGATTTTATTCATGACCTAAATTCTTAGGAGAAAATTAAGAGCTCTTACATTCATGTATTTTCTTTCCTCTTCCTTAGAGGCTGATGAGAATGTCCATCTAAACAAAGTTTAACCTACAGTGTTTAAGATTAGTTGTTAAGAAGAGGAAGATAGAAGAAAACAGAACTGCAGAATAAAATATATCAACTATTAAGGGAGGGCACAGAAAACACTGTCTTTGTTCTGTAACTGATCCTGTTTGGGTTATTTTAGTACACTTTGTACATCTATTTCCCAGCTGACAACTTTGGCTACTAGAACTGTATGTTGAGCAAAATGAGGCTCAGAATTGAATGGACTGAGGTGCATAATAGAAACAACGTTCTTGCACCTCATTAGATATTTATCAAAATTATGATAAAAAAATCAGCCTTTGAAAATCAAAACTGGCGTTTATCCTGAGAGAGTCAAAAATCACAAATAAGAACATGTCTCAGATGTTCACAAAAAGCTGAAATACTGGCGCACATCAGTGTGTTTACTTTTTGTTCACAAGTATGATCAGGAATATTTTTAACATGGATTGAGGTTGGCAGCCTCTAAAAACACTACCACAGCTTGATTTCTTCTTTAACTCAAAACATAACTGCAAACTGTAGTCTGTAAACTTGTTTCATGTGCCTGGAGAACTATAATCTTGCTTGGAATGCATGAAGTTAGACTTTGATCACAGTAACAGTCGTTAACATTGGCAAGAGCTAAGTAGAATCAATGCACTCTGTTCCCAACTGCTATAAAACTTGAACTTTCAAAGATCTCTGGTTCCCTGGGGCATTACAATTTATTGTTAGAGAAGAAACATAAAGAGCTTCCCTTTTGCTCCTGCCAAGAGCATATGGTGGGATTTTTTTCTTAAATAACCCATATTCCTTGATGTTTCTTCTGAATGATCCATAGTCTTCTAAAGAAACATTTACATATTGAGAGAATATAAAATCAGTTATGTAACTGTTTCATACATGATTTTAAACTTAGCATTAGAGAACAAGCATATAATCTCTTCTGTAAAGGTGGTGAAGTTGCCTAAAAATGTTAGCTATGGCTTTTTCTCTTTTACAATCTACAAAGTAAAAGTGTAAAACAAGAGCTCACTAGAATCATGTGACATGTTTTGGAAATTGTGCTTGGTTAGTGTGTGACTCATTGCATTGCCATGTTATCTAACATGTTAGAGTTTGAGACATGCATTAATCTGATTTCCATACTGAGCAAATTGCTAATAAGGCATTAATACAGTACAATTGTTATTCTGGATCTTATGCTTAACCATAAAGTCTGCATGAGGGAATTCTGATTCCTAGGCTGAAACATAACTATAGAGGATATTCGCACCCATAAAGCCACCTATGGATTTAAATAATAAGTTTGTGAGAAATAAATAAAAGAAGTGAAAAAAATGTTTTCACAGTTTTGCATCCAACATCTCTACCAATCAACTGCCATGAGTTTGTTTGGTTTTCCTTTTGTTTGTTTGGTTTTTTGCATCTCTCCAATCCATAATGCTTCCTGTGCTGTTCTTGCACTATCTGTGAGAGATAGCAAGCAGCAGGGTATAGCCATGTGTGACAGGTGATGGCTGAGTTCACAGCCTCTTGCCCTTAGGCAGAAGAGAAAATTATTTGGCTCTCTTTTTTTTTTTTTTTTGTATTTTTCCTTTACCAACCACTAATTTGGAAGGAGAAAATTAATAGAATTTACAATTCTTAATGCTTGCAACATTTTGCCAATATGGCTAAAGCTAGACAGTGGGCTAAAACTACTCAAAGAATTGATGTTGCATCAACTGACTTTTCTCAAGGAAGCACTCCAAAAATATAGTATTTGGTGTGTAGCAATGCTGTTTAATTTATTTCAGGAAAAGTTTTATGAAGGAAAAAGTATTTGGAAAAGAAAATCTAGTTAATTTAACTTTTGCAGAGCTCCCTAACCATTGAAATTTTCTTCTTTTTTTGTGATTCCACTTTTTTTTGATCACAGAAGTCACCATTGTGATAATCTAGCTTGACTCTTGCCTAACATAGACCACAGAACTTAATTTTAAATCTTCAGGGAAGAGATAAATTACCACTAATTTTGGAAAGATTTTTTTGGGGTGCTCTGATCTCAGCATTTTTCTTGTCTTACCCGTATGTCTAGCCAAGTAGTACTCTTGGGATATTGTGCATTCTTTATCGTGGGTTAAATTTACATGGAGAATTCTGTAAATAGTTTTTTTTACCAGCTGCAGAAGGACTGACTGACTGGTGCAGATGTTGATCTGCTAGCAGGTGTAGCCCAGTTTGGTCTGTAATCTCAGTCTCAATACATATTGATGTTGATAATTGTAATGTTGGCAAAACAAGTAGGACTCTGTGAGGACTGAAGTTTCTGAATCTTAACTTCCTAACAATTTGCATGTTGGTCAGGCTCTTGCTGCCTGTAAGGAATATCTAGTTAGGAACAAGCTTTTCTTGCAGTCGCATACACACAGTGTCTCTAGTTCACGTTAATTCTGTGGTGTATTGCTGGAGATGAGCTCATGAAGCATCTTCTTCCTCTGTGGAATTCTTCCTTTGTCAGACTCCTCCCCTCTGTCTGGCTGCTTAACTTTTTATAAAAAACTTCAAGGAACTTAATGTCTCTCAAGATTTCACCACCACCACCAACATAGGCTTGAAGTGCTGTTGAGAAATTTAAAATGCTTGTGAAGGAAGGAGGAGGAAGAGGATTCTTTTCAGACAATGTGATACATAGATTTAATTTGCATGTGAAAAACCCAGTAATGATAATGACGAAGGAAGAAGAACACTTAGTTTTAACTGTAATACAGATTCTTTTAAATATTGTGTTTAATTCAATAATGATTAATTATTTAAGAAAAACAAAGCTTCAAAAGGTAGTGGGGAAAAGTGATTGATAGATACTTAAGTACACCTGCTCTGTGAATAATCTTAAAGCTGTAATAACCCTTATATTGCCCACTTGGCTGGAAAAGTTGTACATTTTATTGTTGGTTCAGCCTTCTCCCATCTCTGCTCCAGGGACTACTGTATGGGGACTGTATAATGAACAGCATTGGGAGGAGTCCCTGCACACTTATGGAACAATGCAACTGAGCAGATGCAGAACATGTGCCAGGGCCTCTGATCCCAAGCTTGTGCCTGTGAAACAATGACCAGGACTGAAAGCATGCTATCTCCTTCTGTTTCCCAAGTTTCCAGACATGTTGTTATGCATTTAAAGGTCATTTTCTCTCTGTCCCAATGCAGCTGGCATTTCTTTCTACACAGTGACACAACCTCAAAATGGAGGAAAGAAGAAATGCTCCTGCCCCAGCCCAGGTTGTGAGCTGATAGGCAGGGAAGCTTCCAAAGAGGAAGGTAGCATGGGCTTGAACTTTCCACTGCAAGGGTGCTCTGAAACTGAGTTTCCAAATAGATGAATTTTTGTAGCCACTAGCAAGTTAATAAATAATATGTATTTCTTTTAGAAATGCTCATGCAATACCAGATGCCGCTTTGTCCTGTTAGGGCTTCAGTGCATTACATGTGGCCTGAAATAATTTGCTGGATTGGGTTCCACAAACAAGATGAGCCAACAGATCCCTGTTTCTAGAACCCGACGGGTTTGGGTGTGAACTCAAACCTCCTGCCAAGGAGCCATGAGCTCCTTGGCACTGTCAAACTTAGGCACTTTTAGGTATGTGCAAAAGCACAGCTCTTGGTGCCTGGCAAACTTTGCATGTGATTCCTCTTAGATCTTGCATTTTAGTAACAGCTGTATAAAGGAGTGAGTTTTGGATTGGGGCAGATGGTAATTGCCTGAACATTTTCTGGACCTATGCCATGAAGCTTTTAACTTCTTTATAATTTTTTTTTTTTGCATTTCAGACTATAAACTTGATGTGCTTACTGGTTTATATGGAAATAACATTCAATTCTATTTCAGGGCTTTTGTTTTACCACTTCAGATATTTGAACTGTTACAATTTTCTGCACAGGAATATGCTCCTGTGATCTTTTCTTCTTGTGAAGTTAGAGTAATACTCTCTTTTCTGCAGTTTCTACCTGGTAATAAATTTTGTTTGAATAGAGTGTCTCAAATAAGGATTTGTCTTCCATATTTTAAATTAAATGTGAAGTGTATGACTGTATTCTTTATTTGGAGATGTGTATTAATTTCGTAGTAATATTGACATGTAATTCTAATTATTTTTTTTTTTAATATTCATTTGAAAACAACTTCAGTTCACATAGCTTAATTTTTGCTTACTATTAAAACAATGCATAGAATTTTCTGGTTATTACAGCCTTGTTAATGAGCCATAATCCAGTATTAAGTTTGCTTTTTCAGAATTCCTATATACTATCTGCTGAAATTCCACTCTTACATATGCAAAAGTATATTTTCAATGGAGAGGAAGTTTCTTGTTCTCTTAGTTGATCTCACTAGCGGAGCCACTAGTACAGGAAATACAGGGTAAAAAGATTCAATGAATGGAAGTAAAACTCAGGACAAATACTAGCTAGAAGTACTAAAATATTAGTTGCCCTAAATGGCATTCAGTTTTGAAAAGCTAAAGTATTTCTTGGTCTTTCAGGCAAATGGTATTTTTAATATTTTCTCATTATTTTAGCAATACTGGCTAGGAAACAAATAAGTGCAATAAAGAATGATAGAAGTATAGACTTGCGGTAAAAATGGTAACAAAACAAAAAAAAAGGCTCTCTAAAAAAATCTTTCAATATTGTGGTCATGCTTGTACTGTTAAACAATTCTTAAATTTGACATTGTTCAAAATCTTAGAAATGGTTTCACAGTAATTATACAGGAGTCCTAAAAATGGGATTTTTTTCAGAGCAAAAGTATACAGTTTAACAGCTTCCAGTCAATGGAATGCGTCAGAGTATCACACTCTCAGCAAGGTTTTTGGTTTCATTTTTTCTTAACTGTTTCTCACTAAAAAGATACTATAATTCAGATTCTTGGAAGACTTATCCTGTCTGTTATGATGGCAGCAGCTTACAAAATTGTAAAACATACAAGTGTCTCTTACCTTTTATCATGAACTGTTTAGTTAGCAAAGCTCTTAAATTTCTGCCTGACAGCAGGTTCTAATCTTATAGGTTCCTCCCTCCATTGGGAGGTCATGAGGAATTCTAGAAGCAGTCTTTCATCAGTCATCTTTTAAAATTTTCTTAAGCAAACTGAGAACAGATAGTTTTTAAAGCCATCTGATATGTTATCTTATTTTAGATCAGTTCTTCAAGTGAAGAATATGAAAAAACCCAGTTGGTAGTACAGATAAGCTGTAATAGCCATTAAGCTTTTGTAAGCCTTTCTGTCTTGTAGAAGTATTGTCATTGCTTAATTCCTTTTTATTCATGTCGTTCCATTTTTGGATTGGAGGTTTTCTAGTTTTGTCCTCTTTTATGAGGAGCTGCTGAGATGTAGGGGGTGGACCAGCATACTTGAAATTATGGGAAGAAACCAAACTGTGACAAAACTGTGTTCTCTGGACAGGTTATGAGACTTGGTAACATTCCATGATTGTCTTTGAGCTCTGCAGTTTCTACTGTACTTGATGCTTGCTCTTCATGAAGAATCCCTAAACCTATCTTACTTCTTTAAGGTCAGCAATTTAAAAAGAAGTAATTCATTGTCCCACTCTTGATAGGGAAAAAAAAAAAAAAGAAAGAGAACCAAGATAGTTGCTTCAAAAATAATAAATAATACAAAGAAAGTAAATAGTTTTGACTGGCACTACAGTGGCTTATTTTGACTAATAAGAGTGAAAATAATTATTTTTCAGAGAAGCTATCTAATACTTGGTTTTCACAGCCCTTACTGGAGTCATTCCATTGAATGCATAATTTGGAATGTACCTTAAGGAACTGCAGTTTCTATTCTGCCTGGCAGGTCTCAGGGCAGATAAGTGGGGTGTCAGTGATAAGTTACTGTGTTAGCTTGTGGGTCGCTGCAGGGATTGGTTCTAAGACCTGTCCTATTAAACAGCCTGTCAGTGATGTGGAAGACAATAACAGGATGACTGGATTGCAGCCTTCCAGGTACCTGAAGGGAGCCTGCAAGAGAGCTGGAGAGAGACTATGCAAGGGCATGTAGTGACAGGACAAAGGGCAATGGCTTCAAACTGAAAGACGGTGGGCTTAGGTTAGACATTAGGGAAAAATTCCTTACTGTAAGGGTGGTGAGGCACTGGAAAAGGTTGCCCAGAGAAGTTGTGGATGACTCGTGCCTGGAAGTGTCCAAGGCCAATTTGGATGGGGCTCTGGGCAACCTGATGTAATGGAAGGTGTCCCTGCCCATGGTGGGAATTGTAATTAGATGATCTTTAAGGTGGGCCCTTCCAATCCAAACCGTTCCATGATTCTGTGGTTAAAATACACCCTAAAACCTACAGGCAGTGGAAAAAGATCAAGAGATAGTAAAGCACAAGACATCAACACAGGACACTCTAATATTTAGATTAGCTTCAAACAAAGGAGTGTTTTTCTGAGGCCAAATAAAAGCCATGTAGTTAGCATAAAAGATTAACTTCATTTCTTGACAGAAGGTGAGGGGTTCTCTTAAAGGCTCCAGATAACACTGGGGATTTTTATATATTCCAAGATAATAGTAGATGAAATGCTGAAGATGAGCTCCTGGTTTGGCGTTGTGGCCAGATGAATAAAATAATCTATTGTTCATGTTATGTCTTCATTGAACAGGACCAAAAAGGTTGCACTTTCATTTATTATGTATTTTAGTAAATTCTATGAATATGCTTCTTATTCTCTCAGTAGCTGTGGACCGGATTGATGGAATTTTTTATTTGTTTGATATTTTTCAGTAGTAAAAAAGTTGTTAAGCTTGAATGTTTGTTTTTATTTCATGAGTATGCTCTGATCCAAGCAAAACTTGAACTTGTTTGGTCCTGTGGCCTGTGTGGGACAGAAGCAAAACTAAATCATCACAATGGTCCTTTCTGGTCTTAATATATTTACTATAACTTTGTCAGTTGGAGCTGAGAGTCATTTTTAATACTTCTATGATCTTTCTTCTAATAGTAACAATTTGAATGGTTTAACATAGTCCTACTGCTTCCACGGATACTAAAGGGATCCTGAGTGTTAATGGCAGTACTGCCACTGGCCTGCTATTTTAGAAGAATAGGTGAAAAACTTAGGAAGTTGCATACCTCACCACGGTAAGCTTCCCTTTTCCTTTGCTTTCCTTTTATGTTAGACATTGAACAGTAAAGAAACTCTGGGTTCTGTTACCATAGTTACTTGATTCATCTTAAATCCCAGAGTAGCACAATCTTTCTTTCCCAAATTGCCAAAGAACTGTTGCTCACAGCTTTTGTAGCTGTAGACAAAACTGATTCTTTCTCTGTTCTTAACTATTTCTTCCATTAAATGATGCTTAAAGCTCTTCCCTCCTCACTTTCCAACACTCTGTCTCTTGAATGAGTCAGTTAATTTGTGTTCATATTGTGAAGTTCCCTGGGTGTGAATAACCTCTAGCTTATCTGACCATAAACTTCAGATTTGAACAATGTCTTTGCTTATTTGCAGTGTTCTTTCATCTTCTCACTCGAATTCAAGACATTCTTGGTTATTGTCTGTGTGATTTGAGCAGTTAAAGGACAGTATACTCAGTAGTGGACGCTTTTGCAGTTGCTATTTGCTGCAGTTGCAGGGATGCTGTTTCAAGTTTAAGTGGGCTAAGTATGTTCTTTTTTAATGTTTATGTAGTCGTCACCGTCCTCGCTGTCTTCACCACCATGCTCATCGCAGCCTCAGGTTAGCCACAGCAGAACGAAGGCCTCACCATTGTGTCACTCTGCATCCCTCTCCTGGGCCAAACGTAATCATGTAGGTCCTGCAAAGGCTCCCAGTCCGTCAGTCCGTCTGCGTCGGTGGCGGCCCTTGATACGCCTTCCATCTGTCGGGCTTCATTCTGTTGTAAGTGTAGTCCATCTTCAGTCTTTTCTTACTCTGACACCACTGGCCTTCTGCCGTGTAGCTTCAGTCTTCAAGGCATCATGTTTTGTTGGGGTCTCTTCTCAGCCATTCTTAGGATTTCTTTCTTCCTGGTTTATTTTTTCCCTTTCCACCATGTCAGACAGCAAAAGTACATCATTCCATGCTTTGCTGTCCAGGTATTTTTGATTCCATACATATGCCAAATCATTTTCAAAGCATAGACGAAGTTTGCCGTTCATGAACTGGTGCTTTTTTTTTTGCCATAGTCTCCACATCCAGCCTCTTCTTTTCACCTCATCTTCATGATCTTTCATTTGGATCTGCTAAACCAAGGGGCTTCTAATTTTTTGCCATGTGGTATTATTTCTTCTGTGTTTGAGACCTGGTTTAAGTTCTCGTATCCTAAACCTAGTCTCCTTTTCTTTCATTAACTCTTGGTTGATGGTCCCTGAGAATTTCAGTAATACTAAAATGTTTCCTTTAATCCCAAGGGGCCGGTTACTTTGTCACTTGACATCTTGTTTCTTCATCTAGTTTGTAGGCAGACATTCTAGTTGAAAGGGAAGATGTTCCAATAATAAAAGCTTGTCATCAAATACTTGAACTTTTTTCCTTCTTCTCTCACAAACCACAAATGTATCTTGAAAATCTGGAAAAAAAATTATATGTACAGAGTAGCCAATATTTCTAAATGGCCTGATGGCCACCGGCAGAAACACCAAACTGAAAGAGTCTTTTAGTGCTATTTCATCCTGCTTTGAAGGAGTGATCATACTTCTAGTGCATACATGAATAGAAAAATAAGTCTTGGTATGTGGAAGTTAATGGTCTTAAATGCAAAATTGGGACATTGATTTTGTTTTTATCATTCTTTGATACTGATCATTTTACCTGTGTTCCTGGAAATTCTTCTTTGAGATATGTGTTTTTTTTACAGAGGGGAAATAACTACTCTGACTGTGGTCCAAATAATTTTCTTTTTTGTTCAGATGTGTCTTTGCACATCTGGAAATCCTTAATGTTTTACTGCTATTAAATATTAGTATCAAATGCTTCCATTTCTTTATAGCTTTTGTATTTTTATCCTGATAAATATCTCAAGATGAGGCCTTTTCCCAGACTCCTTTCTCTTAATGTGAAGAATAATTGCTTTTATTAAGTATCTAGCTCTCATGTAATATTCAGAACTATGGAACATTCTTGATGTTATCTTTTGGAGCTAGTTAAATATTTTGGGATCTGAGGAGGCATGAAGTTAAGCACAGACTTAAATTCTTCCCAGCTCATGCTTCTTATCCCTCATTCATTCCGCTGACACTGACAAACATCTGACATTTTACGTGGGTATTTTATTGTTTAGCAAACCTCTGTAAATTCTATGTCATATTTCTCTAATTTGAAACTGGGCTCTTGTTTGAATCTGACTTATCTATGCTTGTTGTTAAGAAAAGACTTCTTGAAGGAGACTTGAGCTTGAGTGTGCCTGCCTAGAACAAAAGCATTAATTGAACATGAGTTTACTTCAACAGTAAATAAACAATGACTTATCTAAAGATGGACATTACAGCATAACCTGTTGTCATTATAGTGGAAAACAAAGCTGAGAGTTTTAACTTCAGAAAATGTGTAAAAACAAATCTTCATCCACTAGTAGTGAGCATTTGCTTTAAAAATGTTCAGAAAATTAGCTTTCAATACAACTCTATTTGGCAAAACAGAAACTTGCTGCTAATAGGTTTTAAAATATTATACCTTTATTTCCCTGATGTCCTGTCTTCATCCAACAGATTGAAATTGCAAGGCCTATGCACAAAGATTTATCAGTGAATACTATATAGTCTGATATGTATTGGTAACTTAATGTTGTTCTCATCTTTACACTTTAGTATAACATGCCTTACAAGAAAATTAAGAACACACAACCTATTTGTAAATTAGTTTAATGTGCAAGAAACCAAACAGCATTTTTGGCATTAAAGCTGTCTCAGTTGGCTCGGTAAAATTTAAATGACTAGGTAGTATTTAATGTCCTCTCAACAAGTAGTATTAGTACAGCTGTGATATTCTGCTAGGTGTACAAAGAGGCTGAACTGCTCAGCATTGCATGAAATCTGTGCTCTTGAATTTAAGGGGAGGGACATCCTGTATATTGTGTTTAAGGTGGGGGGGCCATCCTGTATATTGTGTTTAAAATAGAGTTGAACTTTCTTGTACTACATTTGAGTACATTTCTACTGCTAAAACATTGACAGACAGAAAAAAGATTGTTTCAAAACTTAGAGTGAAAGTTTTGATGCTGGGAGTCTTTTTCTAGGCTCCTTAAATAAAAACACTTTTCCTATTTGAAAACTTTCCTTGATTTCAATGGTGGTTGACCTTGGCTGGATACCAGATGCCCACCAGGCTGCTCTGTCACTCCCCTCCTTTGGAGGCCAGGGTGGGGAGAAAATAAGAAAAAAAAATTCATATTTATTGCTAAAGGCAGTTCAGTAAAGCAAAAGCTTCACATAAAAGCAGGGGAAAACAAAAGATTTATTCTGTACTTCCCATCAGCAGGGGATATGCAGACACTTCTTGGGAAGCCAGTCCTCGTTATGTGCAGTGGTTGGCCAGGAAGACAAATATCACAACAGCTGATGCCTGCCCCCTTTTCCTCTTCCTTTCTCTTAGCTTTTATTGCTGAGCAGACCTCATATGGTACAGAATATCCCTTTGGTCAATTTGAGTTGGCTGTCCTGGCTGTATCCCCTCTGAAGATCTTGCCCACCTCCATCCTACTGCTGGAGGGGTTGGAGGCAGGGCACGGATGCAGTGCCGGCGCTGCTCAGCAGTGGCCAAAGCACTGGGTGTTATCAGCCCCTTTCCAGCTGCCAATGCAGAGCTCAGCACTGGGAGGGCAGCTCTGGGGAAATGAGCTCCAGCTCAGCCACACCCAGTACATCTTTTTAGAGTAGGTCTCCAGATGAGCTAAGAACATATAATAGGAGGGGGAAAATATTGAAAATACTGTCCTGAAATGTTTTGTACAAATATGATAAATTGCAGTAGATGTGGTAAATTTTTAAGATAAGCTAACAGCTTGCTTCTTTAGTAATGTTGACTTTCCCTCAATCCTTGTTATTTTCTCTTCCAACTCATCTATTCTTTTAGTGTCTCTGCTTGCCTTAGGTTTTGCTGCCTTTTATATGTCAAACTCACTGCAGTATATTGGGTATGAATAGAGATGTCACTGTTTTGTAAGAAAAAGCCAGAAATAATCTTGCTAAAAACTTTTGACCATCATTCCAATGGCCTTTGTCTTAGTTGCAATACTTTAACCGAGACCCAGATGCCCTTCACAGTCCTAGACAGTATATTTGCCAAGCACATCCCATGCTGCAAAATGAAAGTTACAGACCTCTGATCTACTCAATAGCAATTGCATCACTTTTCCCCTTTTACTTCAGAATTTATTGAATCTAAACCATACCTATTATTCTTCTTTTCTGGATATGTTTTTCTTTGGCTTCTTGTCATTCATTGTGAGTGAATGTGTATAGATAAACCTCTAAGGTTTTTTCTTCTCTTAAAACTGTAGCTGCTGTTGTCATGGTCTTTCAATTGAATGTATCTGAATTTTTTTATTCCTGAAGGTTTTGCAAAATTGTCTCTTCCCTATCAGTCTTCAGTGCTCTTCCATAACTTGACAGACTCCTGATGCCAGTTTCTTGACTTAACACCAAGTGGCATTTTTTTTTCCCCCCTTTCCCAGTCACTACCTGTATTGCAAAGCATTCTACTAAACTGGTTTGTGAGGCTTCTTGCTTTGATTCTTCCTTTCAAAAGCAAGTGTAAGGGAGTAATGAAAATATTTGGAAGAAATTGCCTGAAAACTGTCATGTAACATTGAATCTGCTTTTAGAATGGAGTCTTTCATAAATGAATTTTAAGTAAGGTGTTCAGTGGATCCATGAGAGCAAGATCATTTTTTTCCCCCCAGTGGTAAGTTTGTCCCAGAAATGAAGCTTTTGGGAAAAGAAACCAGTTGCACATAAATTTGACAAACCGTTTTGTCTTGACTTAGCAACATTTGAAGATCAAAATATTTCAAATGCATAAAAATTGAATGCCAACTATTAGATTGGGATAATGGTCTAAGTGCATTACAAGATAAACTGTACTGGTGATGAAATATTCTTTATTAGACATGCTGATATGATTGGGCAAACAGTGATATGGGGTGTACCATTGAGTTTCTGAAGATTAGTGCAACAACCAGAAAGACTGGTTTAGTTCATGAGGAGAGGGCAGCATGCAGTGGTGAGAGGTAAAACTAAAGGAATTTCTTAGTAAAGGAAGGTGTAGGAAGGGTTATCACTTATGTTGTAAAAACTTTGGGAAATGCCATTTTAATTACAGATTTGAAATCTGCTAGTGAAGAGAGGAAGAAATGTAGAGGTTCTGCTTCAACACTGTGAACTAATGGGTATTGATCTAAGACAAATCAATTCAAATTGATTTCTCACAAAGGTCAGCACTTGTTTATTATTCAATTTGGATGTCCAGGTTAGCAGAGAAGTCAGTCAAATCCTCTGAAAAACTGGGACTCTGGTATTTAAGTGCTTTTAATGTGGTATCCGGAATTAAAGAGCAGACAACCTTGGCTGTCTCTTTTGTGTCTACGACTGAGTATTCGTTAAGATATTCTGTATTACTATCATTGAATGTTACCTTAGTTCCTTGGGAAAAGGTTTTGAGGTGATGTTTTCAGAACCATCACTTTGAGCACTGACCTTCTTGTATTTTTCTTCTTTGAATCAGTTTTGAGTTTTCTGGTTTTTATTTTTCAGCATGTTTTTAGTTTGGAAAAATAAATTGGAAAAATGATGTCTATTTACCTGAATTACCAAAACCTACTTCTTATATTATGATTGCAACAATAACATAAGCTTTGTAAGCTACTCAAGGGGCTAGTATTCGTCCTCTTTCTGTCTTTCCTGGATAGGAGAGAAGTAAAAATTTCCTGCACTCAGAATGACAGCTCTTCAGAAGACTTAAAAAATGAGCCTTTCCCATAGGTTAGTTCCAAATGCTGACTAGGCAATCACATTACTTAGACTCCTGTGTCTTTCTCCTTGTGGTTCATACATCCGTGTGGTCCTCCAAATGTGCTCTTCTTCCTTTTGCACACTGACTGGGCTTTTAAGTGAAAAAACCTAGAGGAACAGATCATCTCAACATTTGATTGATGTCTGTGTTACTGTGGTCTTTGACAAGAAGAGTAATCAAGAGAAAATCCTCTAGAACCGTTCTAAGCCATGCTACCTTGTGATGAACGTGCAAGCAGACTTCTTAAAGCGATGCTCCTTGTTCTTTTAAGCGTTGACATAGACACTTGATTAGAAACTTGAAAACTTGGCCAAAGGTATAGCTTTTGGAGGAGGCCACAAAAGACATCTCCCTGGAGCTCACATTCCCTCTCTTTTCCATTCCTTTGAAATTTAAAATCTTCTTGTTAAAGAGTTAGGATTTCTAGGGCTTCTCAGTGAAGTGGAAATTGTCCTGGCTAGGCTTTTCATGTGGTATGTCTGTGTGTGAGTGTGCTTGTACACATATGAATGTGTTGGGGTTTTTTTCCCTAAGGAGGGGAGGGGGGGAGGGATTTTGAATCAGATTCATCACATAGGGAAAGATTAATCCAGTTATTGTTTGCTTAAGTTATAAGCAACAGATTTTTTAAAATACAAAGTTTTAGGTCATCATTACTATTTAGAACCTATTGTTTCGCTGTGCTTATGCCTATGCAAATATTTTTCTGTCAAAAATTATTGAAATCCTAATTTTTCAAGAAATATAACAGATCAACTTTACTGCTATCTGGATTAGATGAAATGAAATCTCAATGGAAGGAGACTGCCTACATTAGAACATATAATTAAAAAGAAAACTTAAAAAACTTAATAATGGCATGGCACTTTCATTCTCTCTGAGGCTGAGGAATTAAAAATGTAAAACCACAACATTTCTCACGGTTTATGGCAATATCACAGTGAAAGGATGTTATTTAGATTAGTCATGTACAAAAACTCAGCAGGATTCTATAGGAGTCTCTCTCTAAGTAAACTTTATGAGAAGTCAATCATGCTTTTTTTGATGGCTTCCTTATTCATCTTCTTTCTATATATAGACTCAGCATTCCAAGCATGCCAGTGGTGTCTCTCTAGAGAAAGGGTATTTATTAGAATTTGACAAAGAACATAACACCCAAAATGGTCAAAAGGGCAACTATATCGTGTTTCTAAATGCGGTCAAAATCAACTCTTGAACATGTGAAAGTCCTCTGAAATAGTGATGTACTCTCCTCCTTCATGTCACCTTGAGCCCAGGTGGAGTATGTTCAGGTGTAGGCTTTAAATTGTTAAGCCAGTTCCCTCCTAAAGTGACCCTAACTAGCAGTGGTCTTTCCCCTAACCCTGATTAGTGGTCTTTCTTAAACCCAGATTTCTTAGTTGATATCTTTAATTGATAAGTGAACAGCTGTAAAGTGACATGTCTGTGAAGGGAATTAGGTGACAATGTGGGCTTTGACAAGCATGCTTAGCCTTGCCTGCCTGCACCCTTTTCCAGCACTACAGTTTAGATGTCTATAAAAAGTTGGATGATCAATAGCAACAACAACAAGAAGGATGTTACCTACTGTCTTGCGTGGTTTTATGGAAGCCCGTGGTCCTTTGAAGTTTGCAGCTGGGGTAGTCAAGTTCCCGGGGCTGTTTGGTTTTGCTAAATCCTGGCTCTGTTTGGCCTTGTGTGAAACAAAATTATCAAAAGCCATTTCACTTAGACTGCTTGAATTTCTGGTGGAAAGATCCTCTTGTCCCTTTGATAGATGCCTCATATTCAGTGGCCAGGAAGCCTTTTCTCCATTCTAGGCTCTCTGAAACAGTGATGAAACAGGGTATTTGTGCCTTTCACACTTTTGACTGGTCATGGAGATAAATCTTAAATTAGACTCAGGGAAAGTTGTGTGGTTTTTGTTTTATTTTTATTTTTTTTCTCATTTTTGAGCTTGCCACACAGAATTTCTCTAAGCTGTTGGCAGTTCCTCCACAGTGCTGTATTCTTTGACCTTCATTTATTTGAAGGACTTGTGTTAATTTCTTGTCCTTCATTCAGTTTTTCTGGTTGTTTGCCAAATTTCTTCAATTTATATCATCTTTTAAAGTCTTTTCTCATAGACATCATCAAAAAGGAAATTTTGAACCTAGTCTTTAAAAGATGATACGACTTTTGAGGTTCTACAACATATATTATACACTCTAATCTGTTTCTAGCAAGTTTTTACATTTTTAGAGTCTTTTAGAAAATTCATGTAAGCCTAGCAGTAAGTACAAGATGAAAGAAAATTATATGAAATACATTTTCACACAAGTCCGATTCTTGATAGTGAAGAACCCTGAAGTCTTCTTTCCCTTTTGCTCAAAACAGTATCATTTTAAATTGTGGATCAAAGTTCAGATGCAGACTGGACAGACTGGTAAGGAGTTAACACCATCAGTGGCTGTTGAACACAACAGTGGCGTCAGAGCTTTTGGCTCAGAAGTGACGATAGATCTTCTGGCTCACAGGTTCAAGCCCCACTGATCAGCAGGTGCTGGGAACATGTGTTAGTGGAGCACCAAGAACTTCTGCAAAAGCTTTTGCTGCTTGCTGTAGCTGCCAGTGCAGTACTGGGCTAGGTAGATCTTTACTGACCATGTTTTATGTCACATCCCTGGGTGCTGTCACTGTCCTTCAGTCCTTACTGGGTATGATGAGTATGATGCCACTTTGAAAATTCAGTCCAGGCACCTCTGGTTATTATCTTTCCTCCCCACCTAAGATGTGTTTGCTTTGACTCTGAAGAGGAAACTGGTTAACTGGGGTTGGCTTATGAGGAAAAAAATTATTTTGACCAAGTGAATATTTTCAGTTCTAAAATATTATAGGTTCAGAGTTGAGTCCTGCATCACTATGTAATGGGAGATAGGTTAGTGAAGGATTTATTTATATGAAAGTCTATTTTTGATGTTTATGTATTTGAGCTGATTTTACTTCTAATTCAGTAATGAAAAATAGAGCTTTTATGTAGAGCTATAAGTGGAAATACTTCCAGATACTTTACTGCATGGATTCTTACTGATATATGCATTGCTGACAGTTTCTTTTCGTTCCAAAATGTTCCTCACTTGACTTCTGCTATTCTGTATAGATCCAGAATGTGCTTCCCAATTGTGATTTCTTTTGTCCAGATGTTTTGCATATTATGGTGATACGTGCTCATTAATCATATAACAATAAGAGTTTTAGTAAACACAATTTCTTTTTTTTTTTTTGTTTTGTCTTGCAGGCACCAAGTATAGATGAAAAAGTAGATCTTCACTTTATTGCATTAGTTAATGTAGGTGGTCATCTCTATGAATTGGGTAAGAACACTTTTTATCCACTCCATTTGTTAGAAACAAATGCAAGTAAATGCAAGTGATGCTGTTAACTGTCAAAGTTTCAGAGAGATTTTTTTGTTGTTATGTAAGGCTTAGGTTCTTTTCAGCTGCCTCTTAGGGGTCTGGGGATTTCTTTCAAACGACTGCAGCCTTCTTCCCATTGGTTGTTTTTTTTGGTTGTGGTTTTTTTTTGTCCTTCTTCCCTCAACTCCATCCTATTAAGATAAAATGGTACAGAATACTAAACTATCTCTAAACTTCTATGGGCATTTATAAGGACAGGAAGCAAGCAAAATGGATAAACACTCAAAATTTCACAGGACGTTTATGTTCCTGAACTCTTTGTGGAAGTATTAAATTAACTGTATGCCACTTCAGAAATGTTAGCTATATTATTAAGTAGCATGATACTGTTTAAACTCAAAGTATATCATCAGAGTACTAAGAAATATTAATATTCTGCAACTCATTTGTAATAGTCTGATCAATTTTTCCTCTACTTTTTGTGGTCAATAGACAGTTAACTGTGCAACAGTAGTCCTTATTTTTTTAAATACAGCTATTTTTTCCCTTTTCAGAATGTGTAGCACTTAGTTTTGCTCAGATATTCTCTAATGGCTCCAATCTTAAATATGTTGCTGGGCAACTAGGTTTTCCAGCAGGCTCTTCAGAAATACAGTAAGCAGATCAGCATTTAAAAACTGCAAGTCACTGATCTTTCCTAATATAATTTTTGCAGTATTTTGTGGTGATAGGATTTTGAAAATCAGCATGTAATTAATCACAACATGGAGCATAAGCAACATATAAGAAGTGCCTATGTTAATATTAAGTTGATCTAAGAGGTATTACCAGGGATAAGTCATAACCAATAGGCACACATTTTTGTATTTTATGATGCTGTGTAGCTGTCAGTGAAGTAGATCAAAAAGGTAAATACTGTAGGATGCAATTAACATTTTACGGCTCTAAATTTCAACGCCTAATGGATGACTGTCACTTTTTTTGGTTGTGTGCTATTTCTGTGATACATTTTTATTGTCCATTAATTTATGCTGCTTAAAAAGCAGACTACATACTATGATGACCATGTTTACCTATTTTCTGTATGTATGATGCAAGAGAAACCCCATTTGAATTTTTCCTTAAATTAAAAAATTAGAAGGAGAAGAGGCATTTAGCTCTGCTGTACAGTGGAATGTCAGTAGTACTATTGCTTTTGTTCTTAAAAGAACTTCTTTCTGTACCAGTGGAAGGAAGCAAAAAAACCCCTAGCTTAAAAGTAGGAAAATGGAAGGTTTTTCAATTGATTGGAAGAAGGTTATTCAATTGATTCACTGGCTTCAGACAGTGTGGGCAGCATGTGGGCTTTGGCATGCAGAAAATACTAAGGAAGCACATGGTTATTAAATGTGTATGATGTTTTTGTCATAGAAAACACATTATTTATAGGTACATTAAATTAAAATGTTGTTTTGCTAATAGAGACATAAAAAAGCCCCAAAATTAAGGTAAACTTAGCTTGCAACAGTGCAGGGTATTCAGTTCTGTTTCCTTGGCATTTTCTGAGGGTTTTGTCTTGTATCTTCAGTCATGGTAGTTACAATAATGAATAACATCTTGTTCATATAAATACAAAAGTTTTATAACATCAAATCTATTTTTAGTTATGGAAAATGTAGTTTGGAAGTGTTGTCAACTTTGGTGGCATCTTTGGGGAGGGAAAAGCCTTTTACAGGGAAGACAGAGCCAAAAGTAATTTTGGTTTAGCAAATGCTTAGGATACCCTGACATAAGTTTTCATACTGTTAACTCTTTGCAAGTAACCCAAAGCATATTTATATGAATGAAATTATTTTTTAAATGCTGCAAATGACAAGCATTATTCTATTGGAAATGCAAGAAAAAAGATTTAAAAAAATAACTATAGCAACCCTTTTTAAATGCTGTGAAAGTACTTAATACTTAGAGCTGTTGGGTTTGTTTGCTAATTTATTTTAAATGACAGAAGCATTTTCAGTGATGCCAGATTCTTCAGAGTGGTGGGTTTGCTGCTCTGGTCTGTTGTGGAGTCCCTGATCACAGCTGTCAAACCCCACAGACATGCGGCTGTCTGTCTGCGTAAATCCATCAAGCGTAGCTGAAATTTTTCTACTCTCTTGAAAAACTGTAGTACTGTACCAGCACTAAACCAGCAACTTAAATCTTTGAAGTTTTCAAATTAAATATTGAAAAATATTTCATCAATTTGATTGGATTATTTTTTAAAAGCAACAGACTGTATATAATGATACCGGTGGAAGCAGTCAGCAGTGGAGAGACCCAGAAACAGCTAGCTGCATGTGTGAACTTCATGAAAAATGAGCTAGCATTTTTGAAAGTGAAGTACAAAAAAATCTGTCTAAATATTTTTAACAGGAAAAATGAAGCTTTTATAATTTTATAAATGAGTTATTCAATCCCACTTTGTCTTTCAACAGATGGGCGCAAGCCATTTCCAATAAACCACGGGGAAACCAGCGACGATTCTTTTTTAGAGGTAGGGATAGAGAACCTTCTTATATGGTGTTATACAAAATTCTTGCTGTTTTTCCACAAAATTTATAAAATAGACACATGAAAATACCTGTACAAGTCTAGCTATATTTATAGCTGGATGAGGAATAGAGTGAGTGGGATGGTGAGGCAAAATTAGGTTTGAAAAGAGATACTTTGGAACACTTACATTGTGGCTCTGGATGAGAGAGTATCATAACATAAATGTCAGAAGGATTGACTATAACACAAGACCAGACTGACTTATCTTCTGTGCTAAGATTTTCATATACTCCTACTATTTGCAATTAGTACAGTTGACAAGAAGTCAGCAGATTGAAAACTTAAAATTTTTCATTCTTTTTCCTTTGGTTTATACTTTGATAGGTGCCACGCTGGACAGTCGATTTTCTTTCTCACCCTTGCTAATAATCATTCTTCTCCAAATTCACATGTTCTTTTAGGTGCTTCTTTGTGTCATGAACTGAGAAATGAATTGGAAAGGGATATACTAAGTTGGAAGGATAAACTGCCATCGCCACAGAATGATGCAAAGTTGAAGTTGAGAGAAGGCAATGCATAGATCTGAGTTTTATGATATCCAGACTAGATTAGCATTACAAAAGGAAGAAACCAGAGTAACTAAAACAAACAAAATCCAAAATGATTTTATAGTTTAGAAGCATAGACTAATGTCTGTAAAGTTTGCAAATAATTTGTGCTTGCTTGGACAGGGGAAGAAATTGGATAAAGCTTTCCTTATTCTGTATGTGGCTTTTTCCTGTTTTTGCTGATAACATGTGTTCTCCAGATTGCACCCTAAAGCTAGATGAAGGAATTACTTAAAATCTTTCAATTACCCCACCCAGCTTAGATTCATCTTGAAACAAAAGAAAAATTTCTGAAGGCAGCAGTACTGGTTAAGGCAAACTTCAGAGATGCATTTAGAAAGGCAGACAAGCAACACATCTGCTGCACAAAGCAACATTCAGTCACAAAAATCATCACTGCTAAGGTCATTCATAAAACTTTTGCTCTTCTAGGCTGCCCATGAGCATATGAGTAATCTTGAGTAGTGGTAACTCAGAGCAGAAATACAGTTTTTGTAGATTTGTCACACTATTTAGTAAACCTTTATGAAAACATCCATTTTGAGCACAATTTGGATAAAGCATATCTTCATATTTCAGTTGTGTTTTGTTTGGGTTATTATAACAAATATGATATAAACTGTTTTTCATTTTGGGTTTTTTGTACTTTTTTTTCCCTAGGATGCAATAGAAGTTTGCAAGAAGTTCATGGAGCGTGACCCAGAAGAATTAAGATTTAACGCAATTGCACTGTCTGCAGCGTAAAAGCCTTTTCCAGTGGGGCAACTCTATTGCAGTGTATTGTAAGAATAAAACTGTTGCCATATGTTAATAGTACGAATTTTGATACTTCCCTAACATCTTGACTAATTGTAGCATACGTGGAATAAACTTTGCATTTGTCCTTGCTATATTTTGCTGCTTGTTCCTACAGCAACTTTGGGTATTTCTATACAGGCATGCATTTTGTGCAAGATTTCTATATGGTGGGTTTTTTCCCTTCCACCCCCTTTAAAGTTTTGGGAATTACTGTCTGTGATATGTCTTCATAATAATGATGAGTTACTTCAGAGTAGGATTATCATTTGTCACATGCACAGGTAGCATTCTGAGTGGAGTACGTGGTATGATAATGGCTGAAAACTTGGAGTATGAGGCTATCTTGATCTTTTATTTATAATAGTGCAGGAATATCATAAGAACTTCTTCAGGTGACTTAAGTGACAAAGACATTTTTTCAGTGCATTATTTATAAATAAACACATGGAAGAAAATAGGCAGAAAAAGGACTATTCTTAGTGTTGGTGAGCACTAACATTTTAAAATTATCAATATTTACATTTTGAATAACTTCACTTTGTTTCTCATGTCTAATAATGTTAAGAAATTGTCAAAAAAAAACCCTTTAGTTAAACCAATGTTTGCTATTTGTATATGTGGAAAAATTATGTGGATTTTTCCCCTCAAAAAGGTACATTAAGTAGGTAGGACTGTGGAGGGCACACACAGGTGAATACAGCAATGTAAGTACCTCACCTGACTGAAATAAATGATAGAAAAGTGATGATTGTTGTAATGAAGTTTTGTTTAGCAACAACAGAAACAGACTGGAGATTTTAAGGCAGCCATGGTAGACATATACTTTTCTCCCCTGTAGGAATATCTGTTGTGAGTTTGTTAGGTGGCATTACTGAATGCTATGTGATAGCCTTCCTCTGTGCCATCCCTCCCACTCCACCCACTAATCTTAAGGTTGACCAATTTCTATACCTGAATTAGTAACATTGTTGTTTGAGTTTGATTTTCTTGCTTGGTTTTGGTTTTGGGTTCGGTTTTTTTAGCTAAGCAATCTTAACACTTTAGGATTCTTGTGAAGATTGGTTTGGATTAATGTGCATGTTTTTGACATTGCAAAAAATGATTCCTTATTCACTTCTTGGAAGTGGAATAATTTAGGTTTGCTTCCAATCAAACCCACTGCCAAAGGAAACTGAACCCCCCATATCCCAGAGGGTGCTTTCTTTCTCTGTCAATTGTCGTTGCAGGAAAAATGAATGGGGTTATGCCAGAAGCACTCTGGCAGAGTTTGCCTTCTTTATAGAAAAGAAAGAGGCCTGGGAGTCTGTCTTATCACCTCAGAACATCTCTAGCACTCTAAAGAAAAAGTTGGAGTGTCTGTCTAAAACATGTCACCTGGAGAGTCCAGTAACAACAGTCTTTGTATAAGTGGGCTGGTTGGAAAAACGAAGAAGAAGAATGACACTAATGAGCTTCTATTTTTGAAGCCTTTGCTTTTTCACCCCAATAAAATGCAGTATCATTAAGACTTGCTTTATGTTGGTCAGTGGTAAAGCCCTGAGACTTGCTTTTAAATAAAAATCAGAGCCTTTGGTAACCAAGCCAGCTGTGTTGTTTTCTTGCTAGTATCAGCAAAATCAAGTAAAGGTTGTCACCACTGAATTGGGTATATTGTATATTTTAAGCTAATGGTGACTTGGAGGGTTGCTTTTCAAGCAAGCCATAGTTAATATAGATAAGGCCTTTTTAGGATAGGGAGGAGGGTGAGGAAAGAGAGGAAGTACAATTCAAAGCTATTAAACAAGCTACATCAATTGTCTGCTCTAGGGAAATAGTCTCATCATATATGACCTTCAGTGTTCATAAAATTTCAGTGGGTTTAAGTAATAAATGGTGTATCTCTGTTTTTGTGCAGCTGTTTATTGCAAAATCCCTTCAGAAGTGGAGCTCCTTTTTGGGTACAAGGACTGATTAGATGAATTCAGGTCAAAGGATAATAAGGTTAGAATAGTAAATTTGAGTGGGATTTTCTGTGGTCACACTGAAAAACACATCTTGAATCTTAAGTAAAAACTTATAAATAAGAATTCTTGGTATTTTGTCACTATTGTTGTTTTGGTTAGCATCTACATAGTCTTCAGATCAGTTGTTCTGCAGGGTAAGGTTTCCCTCTTTTATATTCAGTGTTAATTTCTGGTTTATTAATACGTAAGTTAATATGTAGGTATGTTTCAGTGAACTCTGCTTTCAGATGCCAAAGGAAGAGCAATGCACTAGTTTTTGTGCTGAACTGTATCTGCTCACTGCGTGGTCCCCTGGTAGAAACTGTGAAAGGCTGCAGTGCAGAAATACATCTCACCCAGCATGTACAGTGTGACAGCCTTCCAGAGCTTGTGCTTTGGCACAGGCTTTGGCACTGTCTCGAGGAGCACAGGAAGTAAAGGGATCTACAAGCTGCTGGAATATCTCCATCGTTGACAGAACCTGTATAACATGGACAAAAAAGTGAGGTATGAACATTTGGCTGACTTGTAAAATCCAGCAAGGTCCTGATTAGAGGCTGATAAACCCTGCAGGCCCCATGGTGCTTTTGGCTCTGCGACACCCCAATGTCTGCATCATCACCTGAGCTGTACAATCTCTGCTTATTAGCTCAAGCTCAGTGGGAAAATAACTCTGTATTTTCCCACTCATGCAGCCCTGCCAGAGCCTTGACACCTTTGTATGGAGGAGCATGGCTTGGCCCCAGGCATGCAGTGCCAGGAAATCCCTCTTCAGCCTCTGCAGTCTGGGCCGGCTGTACACAGCAGCTTATGGAAATGGTGTGTGTAGGAGTGAGGAGATGATGCATGCTCCATGCTTACATTAATTTTAGCTGAGTGGAGCTGGTGTGCTATTAAGCACTCAGGATTGTTCAAGCTCTTTCAAGTATATTGGTGCAAATTTTCCTATGTTATTTACAGATATTTTGTTAAGAAATCATGATTTAAGAACAGCACAATGCCCTTTCCTTTCAACCGTGGCTGTATGATTCAGTTAAGGGAAGAAAGTTGTTTTCTGACATTGAAATATATGTTTTTGAAAATAAAGACAATTAAGGGCCCACATTTACAAAATAAATACGGTCATTCCTTAAAGAAAGAAGCCTGCTTTGGTAGAAAATATTATTGTGTCAAATATTTGTAGAACTCTCCTTGAAAAGAATATGACGTGAACTGTTGCTTGACTTAACCCTAGGAGCACACACATTAAAGGGTTTATTTTTGTCAAGCAGAACAATATTACATTTGCTACTTTCAACAGCAACAATTAGCAGTCATATCTGGTAAATGTAATCTCTCTCTGATCTAGGACTCTGGTGACTTACATTGTTAGTGCAAAGGAATAATAAAACTATTTTGGTTGCTCAGGCTTACATAGATAATTTATCTGTTGATTTAAAATTCACTTTGAGAATGAGATTTACGTGTTAGAACTTTTTTTACTTAGTGAGGAACTTCGACTTGAAAGTTGCTGTGATCCATGCAGTCTACTTAAACACCATCAAATTACATGATTACTCAAATTACTTGAATTACTTGATCTAAAACATTAAATGCTTCATTTGTAAGAAAAGTGATTTGATTTGTTATGAAGTGAAATAAAGCAACCAGAAATAAGTGAGAAATGTGATTTTTTTTTTTTAACATGACCTCTTTTGAAGCTTGTATTATAGAATTCTTAGTTACTTTCTCTTACTTAGGGACAAGCACTGTATTCTTAGATGAAGTGAAAGACCTTAAAAACTGGAAAAAGGCTGTTGTAGTTCTCCAGAAAAATGTTTGGTAACCTCAGGTAATGCAAACTGATGTCAGCCAGCAGCAGCAGCTGATACATGTTTTATTTAGACATTTTTAACCTTTGTGATCATGGATGTTAAACAGTGAGATGAGAGGGTTGTTTTCTGATGTTCAGGCTTCCCACTCAAGAAAAATGCAGATTCTTCATTTGTATTTGGTCTTGTGGCTGATCTGGCTTGGAACAGGAAAAAAGGGTAAGAAAAAACCCTTGAAATTACAGCTTTGGTTATCATATTATTCCTTGCTGGCTCTATAGCATATATTTCTCAAATCATACCATGGTGAGGAGCTAACTCCATAACTTCTATGCATTTGTAACTTTAATAAATGTCAAACATCTCCCGTGGAACTTATTTCAGATGGAGTCACTGCATTTTTCCCTCCTGTGTGTACCACCAGCAACACTGATTTTCATATACTGCAGAAATTAATGGTTCATAGCTTCTTGGCTTGTTGATCCCTAAAATTCTTCTTCCGCATTATAAGAAGGTTTTTTGGTAAAACAGAAGATATGTTCCCAAGTAAACTTCTCAGGAGAAGTGAATTTGTGTGTAGTACAAGTTTTAAAGTTATCTTTTCTTAGTAGTCCTTTAACAATTACGTATGTTCTGCCATGAGCTATAAAAGCAAAAGATGTGTGCAGCAATTCAGTTTTACTTACAGAGAAGATATGGAAAGAAAAAATACTACAAAATGCTCAAGTAGGAAAAGATCATAGAATCGTGAAGGTTGGAGAAGACTTCTGAGAGCATTGAGCACAGTGTTAAACTAACATTGCCCATATTCACTAAACCATGTCCCCAAGAACTACATTCACACATTTTGAACACTTCCAGGGATGGCGATTCCCCTGCATCCCTGGACAGCTTGTGCCAATGCCTGACCGTGCTTGCATTGAAGAAATTTATCCCTATATCCAATCTAAACCTCCCTGGTGCAACTTGAGGCTATTTCCTCTTGTCCTGTTGCTTGTTACCTGAGAGAAGAGATTGAGCTCCACCTCGCCACAGCTTCCTTTCAAGTGGGAGTAGAGTGCTTAAATACAATGTCAAAACGAAATCTAGTACTCCAAAAATCCCAAACAAACCAAAGCCAAAACACAACAACCTAATGCTATGCATTAGTATCACAGAAAATGGCTCTTTTCCCTTTTTAAATTTTTCTGCTTAGCACTTGTCTACCCCTGCATTGGAAGAAAGGATTTCACCGTGTTCAGCCAGCAGACCATCGCGTCCTGGCTCCCGTGCTGCGGTCACGGTGGATGACCCTTTGGTGCAGCACAGCGTGATCCCAGCCTGCCCCACGCAGTGGTCACCGAGTGGGCAGAGCTCAGCGCAGCTCCCAGCCCCGTACTGAGACCGGGCTTTTGCTCTGAGTCCGGGATAGCGTGTGGGGCAAAGGAGCCGCAAAAAATCTGTTGCAGTGAGCCAGGGACAGAGACACGAACAGGCCAGAGCAGTGGGCGCTAGTGTGGGTAGTGTGAGCTAAACCAGAGTTGAGGCCAGTGGCGCTTGGGAGAGTAGCGTGGAAACCGAGCCGTGTGGCTCCGGCTCAGCCAGGGCACCCCCGCCTCGGTCACTTGGTACGAAAAGCGCTCAAAACAAAGTGTGGCTCTCTCCTGTCTCCCGTAGCTGTGG
This sequence comes from Phainopepla nitens, assembly GCA_013400175.1. Lineage (NCBI taxonomy): Eukaryota > Metazoa > Chordata > Aves > Passeriformes > Bombycillidae > Phainopepla > Phainopepla nitens. The sequence continues at coordinate 2,096,711 of VXBQ01003140.1, forward strand.
AAAAGGCTCCTAACTTCGTTCCCACACGGGACAACGCTGCAGAGCGTGGAGCCGCTTCCCCGGGACCGCGGCGCTGCCTGTGCTTGGCCCCGCCGGTGCGGAGGTGAAGGAGGCGGCCCGGGCTCCCGGAGGAAGGCAGGGAGGCGGCGGCGCGCTGGGCAGTCCCGGCCGGGCGGGGCGGCAGGTGGCGGGGCCCGGGGCGGCGGGGCCGGCCCTGAAAGGTGCGATTGTCCCCAGCTATTCCTGGTATGCGCCGGGGCGGGAGCCGCC
>VXBQ01003140.1:2097114-2342415 GCA_013400175.1 Phainopepla nitens
CCGCTCGCTCGCTGCTGCCGGCCATGGACGCGAGAGAGGACGCGGAGCGCGACTTCAAGGCGGCGTTCGCCGAAGCCCGGCGATGGCTGGAGGTGAGGCGTCTCTCGGTCCTGCTGAGTGCCGGCCCCTCGCTACCCCCGGTCCTCGCCCGGGGCCGGGGTCCCGCCGCACGGCGGAGCGCGCAGCGCGCTCCCGCGGGGCTGCCCCGCCGTCCGGCAGCAGCTCCAGGGACGCGGCCCCAAACCGTGATTCTTTGTCGGCAGCTGCGGACTGCTATTTTTAGAAAGTATCGTGGCAACTTGCAGAAATCTGTCTGGGCAGTATCGCCACCGCCCCCTCCTCGCAATCCAAATTAAAGGCTGGCTTGGTTGCCCTGCTGTCATTAACGCTTGTAATTTCTTGCCATCTTGTAAATTACTTCTGTAGCGTTTGCTCCGAGACAGTCTGAATTAAAGACACTCCTTCCTGTCTCGAAAGAGTTCAGGACAGAGAGTAACCTGAAATTATCACTCATTTTCTTCTCTCCTATTTTTAAACATGATTGTCTGACTGCACCTAGCGCTTGACGTAAATATCCGTGTTTCTGTATCGTTACCCCGAGTCACGCCGGTGCGGGACGTGCTAAAGCGTGGGGAGGGAAGGAGTTTGATCCTGGATGTATGTTGCTCCTGAGAATGACCAGGGCAGCATCGGCTGAGCGAGCGAGGCTGAGAAATGTTAGGAATACTGAACAGCCTCCCTTAGAGTCGTAGTGTGCTTTTAAAGAGAAGCTTTAGAGTGCTGATTTAGATGTGTTTTAACATCTTAAGCTTATTGCTTTGTACCTAGTCACTTAAGATGAAACTTAATGTTCACAGAACCAATATCGCAGTAACTTTGGAAGGAGGAAATATTCAAAAAAGGATGTTTGTTACTTTTTACCCCCTCATCTTTATAATCCTGTCAAGACCTGAGTTCAGGTTTCTTTGTTTCCTCTGTAAAACAATGACATCTAGTGCTTAAAATCTATTGAGAATGTCGAACTGAGAGAACCAAAGGCAAGGGTATAGTAAATGACCTCCACAAGTGTCAGTTTTGTGTCCTCTGTGAATGCAGGTAATTACAGCAGTCCTGGCTTCCCCATGTGTCAATTTTGTAAGAGCTAGCTGTGAGTTTGAGTAATTAAAGCATTCCTTTCTCACGTATACCTTTCTTGCATTGCTTTCTTTAAATTGGCAACGCTTACTTTAAAAAGTTTCATTAAGGTGGTGTAATGTTGTCTTTCAAAATCCTATTTTAAGGGTTTGGGGATTTGCTTTAATTATTATTAGATTTCATATGATACTGGCTGGTTGTACCATTCCTACAAAAAGTTTTGTGTCTTTGCCTGCCAGTAGCATGTGGGAGCTCTAGCAAAGTGATGTGAGTATGAAGTGTGCACTGTTTGCATATGGGGGAAAAAACATATGCTCAGCTTCCCCCCTGCCCAATCTAATTTATGTGGCTATCCTTTGATATGTGAAAGCTGTTCTCTTTTTAAAGTAACTTTTAAACTTACCCCTTGGGGAAGCATTTTACTGTAAAGCGAGTAACTTGCAAACCTTAAGGTATTGATAAACAGGACGCTAGGAATTTCATAATGTTAAAGGAAGATGTAAATATTTATTTCCCTATGAAATGAGGTTTGTGTTTCAGAAGAACCGTTGTAGTTCTCTGCTCTTTACATCCAGATGGATTAAAAAGCCAAGACTAACCATTTCCGCTGCTGTATGGAAGAGTAATGATATTTCTAGGGTAATGAGGCGTGTCCCAAGGTTTTGTGAGTCTTGGTGAAGCAAAGTGGTGTATACAGGATTGAGAGTGAAACTTGATGAGTCTTAATGATTAAACAATTAGTTTTGAAGATGAGGCAGATTTTCAAATATTTACGAACTTGAACTTCTGATGTTTTGGTAAGGTTTTGTGTACCAGCTTCTCCCTAACATTAGAGGAGATGAAAGCATACAGACACTAGCTACTATGTATTTAAAGCAACAAGCCAAAATATCTTTGTAAACTGTTACTCTTTCCCTTTCCTAATGAAAGCTTTGTTAACATATTTCTGCATTTGAATCAAGAACTCTTTGGACTCTGAAACTTAAAAAAACCCCTCCAACCTTGAAGTTGATGGCTTTTTAGTAGCAGGATTGAGCAGCTGTATTTGTCAGATCCCAAGAGGAGTAAAATATACCCCAAAACCATAAAAAAATGTTACCTTGTATGTTTTTGATGAGAGAAAACTGTGTCTTGGTCGGGTTCCTTTTCTGCCTGTTCCCAGCTGAATTCTCCATGCTGTAGAGTAGCTACTGGCTCATGGGAGCTCAAATATTTGTTCCTAGTTCTTATGCTACAAAAACAAAAAATCAAAACAACAACAAAAACAACAAAAAACCCCACCAAAAAAATCCCAAACCAAATAAACCCCAAGCCCCCTACCTCCTGCAACCCAAACCTCCAAACAACCCAAACCTGAAAAGTGCAAAGAATAAGAATAATAACAACAAAAATTAAGAATAATAACAACAAAAAATTTCATCTGATATCTGGTGTTACTTAAAGAAAGACTTTGTTCTTTAATTCAGGCTCATGTTGAGGCATGTTTTGTGATACTGCAGACAAGGAAGGTCTGTAGTCTTCACAGTGCAAAGACCTCTTAAAGTGTGGTCCCCAACCTCTTGTGTTTCATGTGTTGGAAATTGGGAGGGGCTGTTGCTTGTCTCAGTTGCATGAGTTGGAGACTCTGGGGGAGCTGCCTGTTGAGAATGTCAACTTCTTTGGGGAAAAGAATGGTCATTTTCTGTGCAAAACTCAAGCTCTTCTCAGGTGATCTTTCTACAGAAACCAGCACTGGTTAGTGGTTTTGGTTTCTTGCACCTGAGACTTTTGGCGCTTTCTGAGCTCTGCCTGCAGCAAATGGTGCTGATCAAACTCATCCAGCCTTCACTTGGCATCTCAGCTGCGGGATGGTGCATGCTAAAAATAAAACTTTGGAATACCACAACTTGGAAATAGTTTCCCAAAGAAGAAAAGATCAAGTAGAGAGCTCATTACAGTCTACAACTTCCTCATGAGAGGAAACAGAGAGCAGGCACTGATTTCTCTCTAGTGACCAGCGATGGGACCCCAGAAAATAGCATGAATTGTGTCAGGAAGGTTTAGACTGGATATCAGGAAAAGGGTTTTCACCCACAGGTGGTTGGACACTGGAACAGGCTCCCCAGGGAAGTGGTCACAGCACCAAGCTTGGCAGAGTTCAAGAAACGTTGGGATAATACTCGCAGGCACATGGTGTGACTCTTGAGGCTGTCCTGTCCAGGGTCAGGAGTTGGACTCAGTCCTTGTAGGTCCCTTCCAGCTCAGGATTTTCTCTCATTCTGTGAAAGGCAGAGCTTGTTTGCCAAAGCTAGAAATAGCTGGGTTAAAATTGTTTTACTGTGTTCTGTTCCATATTATAACTTAAGCAAGCCAAAAGCTGTTCCTCCAAACCAAAGCATTCTTCCCCCAGCTATTAAATATCCCAGACTGCCGAGTCTGTTTTCCTGCCTCTAGATGTGGGAGGGCAGTCTGCCTTTCCCTTTCTGTAGTCCACCACCAAGTTCACCCTTTTGAATGAAGGGAAGACAGTCTCTCTCCCCCAAAACACACTTCACTGTTTTAGGACTGATGCCCCTTGAAGAGTTCAAGAGGAAAGAAGTGTGTTCTGTTTTCTTGTCTCAGCTTTTGATTCTACTTCTGTGTTTTAAATGAATTCTAATCTTCTGGTAAATGTCTATGGTTGGAAATGGTTTGCTAAAGAAACTTGAAACCTGACCCACAAAGTCTGTAAATCTTTAGTTAAAGTGCCTTGAGGCAAATAACGCCTGAATTTTTTTTCCCCCTGAAGTAGTCAAATGTACAGATCCAGTCTGCGGGAGGGTGGCCACCGAGCGTGTGCCTGAATGAATTGTTGGAGTGAAGGAGCAAAGCTGTAGGAAAGCATGTGGAGCAACTTGGACAAATCCACTGAAGTGAAAAATGGGTGTTCAGCCAAGTAACTATTAATATTGCAAATTTATTACAGCTCTTCTTGTGAGCTGAATTTCTTTCTCTAATAACTCCTATAGAGCTGAAAAGTCAGATGTTCTGAGAGCTACTAATTTCATCAGAGTGTGTTGAGAGCATCAGAATCAGGACCCTGGAATCCTGGAAGTGTTCCTCACGCAGGGACACTGCAACAGAAGTCCTTCTTGGTGCTAACACTACTCAGCAATGATAGAGAGAGCTGTTTCACCATAAGAATTTCTATAGCAAGATAAGGTTTTTATCAATTTTAATAGACAGTGTTAGCAGACTAAAGCCCAGCTTATCTGGATGGCAATACCTTTGCTGCTCCTGTCTGTCATGACCATTAAATAGGTAGTGAAATTGCCTAATTATTTATTTTGAATGCTGTTGTGTATTGACAACTGCATGTATGATTGCATTACAGTGGAAAATTATTTGGGCCCTTTTTTTCTCTTTTTCCAGGAGGAAACAGACTTGTATATATGTGTGTGCACTCCCTGCCCCTACCCTCTCAAACCTGCTCAGAAGATTTGAAAAAGCAGATTTGCAAAGTAACTTGGTAGAAAGAGTCTGCTTGAGGATAAAACTTGAGAACCAGGACAACTTATTGAAATCTTCTGTTTTGGACCAACAGTACAGCAATCAAATTCAGGGAATGGTCTCTGACATGTGGTCACCAAATGTTTCTTTTTTTTGAAGCTGTTTGAAGTTTGCATTTCTACTGTATATTTTTATGGCTTCTGCAAATGCAGCTGGAGGTCTAGTGTGATGTTTTCCCTGTATTTGCATAGAGATCTTACCTCAGTGATTATTTTGTTTTGTTTCTCCCCCAAGCATGAATCTAATGCATACAGTCTGGTATGGGAAGAATAACTGTAGAGATAGAAGACCTATTTCAGACCAATGTTCAAATCCTCTTCTTATAGATACCTCTACTTAAGTTGAATTTAAGTAAATTTAAGTAATTTCATAATAATTATGAACAAAACTTTTTTTCTTAGTTCTGTGTAATGTATTTTTGGATGGTCTGTAGTGAGCCAGTCAATATCCTGAATAGTGCTAGAATGAAAGATGTGTGAATGAAACAGCAAAATCTATATATATTCTGTTTCCTAAACTATGTTTAATACTGGGTAATTCTGTTAAGTCATAAAACCTGGGTGGGCTGGTTTCTGGAGAACTTCTTACAGCACAGCTGCCAAAGTCCTGGCTCACGTTTACATAAGGGGTGTATTTAACCCTGCTTTAGGTGGATGCATCAATATTTTATTACTCTGTGTATATTCTTGGCAATGAGTATTTCATGGAATAAATCTAAGTGTATTTAGTTGATGTATAAATAATAATTGATGTATAAATGTACATGTTGTGAAGTAAATACTGTGGGAATTTTAATCCTGAAATAATGTTCTCTCCATTGCCTGCACACTACTGTCACATAATAGGGCTAGCAACAATGTGTTAGAGGGAGAGGGTGACAGTAATACCCTTTGATCTGGCTGAACATTTTTCTCTCCCCTTTCTTTGTCCCCTTGCTTGCAGATCTCAGGGAAGGTGTCTGTAATAAGTTTGAGAGCAAAATGGGATTAATTTTTACTCAAGAGTAAAATCTATTTCCTGGGTGGGTTCATATATTTTCAAGTCTATATTTGGAAATTCTCAGGGACAATCAAAAGTCTGTCTTCACATAGCCCTGTGTGATGGGCATGCATAGCTTTGAGCTGAGTTCACAATGTAATTTCCTTTATGAAGTTCCTCTTTGTAGTTTTAAGCGTTGTTTTAAAATTTTGCATGAAAGCAGCATCTGCAGGCACTTTGAGAAAGAATTAACTTGTTGACTATAGAAGCTGGTATGTCTTCTATACTGGGGAAATGCATTGCAGCTTAAGGGGAACTACAGACAATTCTGACCAGGCTTTTGTTTTCTTCCAGTCTGTATTTTGTGGTTAGCGAGTAGAGTTAGTCGTGGCATTACTTTCGTTCTTTTTTTCTCCTGTTCTTTTGTTTGTTTGTTTTTTGAACTGTGTCCTGATCCTTTCTGCAGTTTTGTGAGGTCAAGCATTTTTTTCTGCCCATAGGCAGAAGGTGAGATGATAACGATTTCCATGTTTAGCATGCTTTGCCCCCTCCTCCCCCACTACTGTGGACTCACTTTTAGTACCTTTTCTTTGTCAGGTGCTTTTTTTTTTGGTCCAAATTTAAGTTTTTAACGAGCACTTGTGCATGTTAGACGGTGACCTTGCTGAGCTTTGGAAAACACTTGGGTTTTATTTTGTTGTAAGAACCAGATACATTCCAGCTGTTTCTTGTACCTACCACTCCTCCACTTTAAAGTTCCTTTATCCACTCCTGCAGGACATTTTTTAAAAACAAAACAAACCCTGACCTTTTCTGCTTGACAAGACTAATACAACTCTTAACTATCATTTTCTAAACGGGCTTTCCAGCTACAGCAGTTTAATGAAAAACAGCATGTGCTCTCAGACCCAATGTACTAGAAATGGTTCTGCTGGTCTAAGGTGTGCTTGACACACCTCACTTATTATCCAAATTATCTTGGGAGGAGTGTTTTGGTTTTGCTGTTTTTTTCACATTTCTGAATACTGTCGATTCAAGTGAAAATCTAACTTTAAAGGAATGTAGTGAATAAGTTATTTTAAAATAGGTTCTGTTGTTTTTCATGCTGTGAGCTTCTGCAAGGTGTTATGAATTTAGTGTTTATTATTAGTGCTAATTTTTTATTTTTCCAATGAAAAGAAAGATGTATGGATCTGACTCACAGCGTGCTAGCTTCCAGTTGGACACTTAGCCATAGAACTTTCATTTGTGTTGTATTGAATAGAGAAACCTAATTTCAACAGCGTTTTCCATTCATGGTACAAAACATCTGGGATTATCTGAGAAGGGCATGAAGATTATAAGACTCGCTTTATATTTTTTTGCCAGTGTTGGCAAATGTTGTGCAAATGTTGGCACATTTTTTTGGTACCAGCTCATGTGAAAGTTCTCAGTTTTGTTTCGGGATGTGATTCAGCTTTCAGTTGTTACTATTAGAAAAGAACACAATATACTGACTTTGGGAAATAGTTATTACTGTGTTGGCCAGAAAAGTCAAAATTCTTGTAATTTATCACAGCTTTGAAGGAGTGAGCGTAGCTGAGATCAGTTCAGCTAGCACAAACAGTGAAATCTGTTGTTTGGGCCAAGCTGTCCTCCTACAGTAGATCCCACGACAATGTGGTTTTGTGTTAGTGCTGAGATGTTATCCCAGCAAGGTGTCATTGAAACTTCCGTGCTTGGCCTGTGCTTCCCCTGCCTCCTTTTGCTGGGGCAGTGGTGTTTGATGCTCTGGTGAGTTGGCTCAGGGGGAAATCAGTGTGTTTTGTGGTATTTGGTATTTGCTTGGCTCCTGAAAGGCAAGAAGTGCACCAGTGCTCCAGCCAGGGAAGAGATGGCGTTGATGGAGGTGGCCTTTTGGCAGCAGCTCACTGCTGGGTTGCAGCTGACTAGTGGGATGAAGAGAGGCAGACACCTGAACTCAGAGAAGCCATCTCTTTCCCTGGAGGTTTCTCGAGTCACCTGCGTCTGCTCACTGCCTGGCTCTTTCTTACATGACTCAGGATCTGTTTGCTAGGTGCCCAGGGTCGAGGTATAAGCTAGACACCTGGATTAGGGAGGCTGGCTTCTAGCCAAAAATAACTTCTTCAGGATGAATTTCATAAGGCTTATAAATACAGTTGGAGCTGTTTTAAATAGAAATTCTGCCAGGAGTTTCTGAGCCAAAGCATTTGAAAGTATTTGATATGCTTATACACTGACTTCTGCTATGGAAGAAGCAGTACTTTGTGTCTCACTGAGGCTCTGTTGGTTGGGAGATGGTCCTTCAGAGCTATGGGGATATCTCACCTATCATCACCTGCCCTTCACAGGGACAATCTAATCCCAAAACCCATTTCCAGTGTTATTTGTAAATTCTTTCCTGGAATTGTGTTATTGACCCTGTTATTTTTTATTTATTTATTACTTCTTCCTTCAGGAAGGAATTGAGAAGTCTAGCTTCTGGAGTTTGATCTGAGATATTCTGTGTGGTCAAATGACCATGTCAGCTAATAAATCAAGATGTGATAAAGAACAGAAACAAGTGTGGGATGTTTTTTCCACTTCCTTTAAGGAAGTGGATGAAAAAACAGCCAGTACACCATGGGGCTCCAACATAACTTTTGTGCAGCTGGTGTCAGAATTTGGGGATGCTGGAAGTGGTGGATGGGTGCACAGTGTTAAGTTTTTCTGCCAGTGGTAACCACATAGCCTGGGTCAGTCATGGCAGTACTGTGTCATTTGCTGTTGCCTCCAAAAATAGGACATAAGTATCTGTTTGAGATTGAAGGAAGCAGAATGCTAGACTTGATGATCTTTAAAAATATTTTCCAATCTTAATGATTCTATGAAGCCAGGTGTCAAAGTGGTTTTGGAGGAGGAAAAAATAAAGATCCAGGTTTGACACTGCAACATTGGAGGAGTTTTGTAGCCTTACCTGTCACACTGCCTTGTAATGCTTCTTTGGAAACAACTTAAGATTAGGTGAAGCAGGGGACAAAGGCATTGCTGCATTTTTGCTCTAGGAAAAACCTTTTCTTCCTTGTGTCACCATGCTCTGTTTGCCTAAACAGTCCCACTGACACTGGATGCACGTGAAAAGGTAATCCTGAATGAAAAGGGCCAGACATTTGGTTGCAGGTTCTTTTGCAAATATAAGGGGTTGTAAGTGACTGTCTTAACTAACTACAAGGGTCCCACCTTTGTGCATATATATGTATGGGGAGGGTGGTTTTGGTTTGTTGTTTTTTTTAAGTGTCAGGTGGGCATCTTCATTGTGAGTTCTCAGCATTCAGTAAAAAGGCTGCTGGTAGTTGATCTTATTCAGACTGAATGGAAATGGAGTGAGGGTGAAGGCATGAGCTCCAGGTACAGATGGATATCTTTCACAGACATTTGCCTGATGCTGTGAAGGCAAAGAAAATCCCTGATATAATAAACATCGACTCGATGATTATTCAAGAGGGTATTGCTTCACAGCTACAAGTCTTACGTGTGGATGAAGTTTTCAAAGACAAATCCCCATTAAAATGCACAGACTGGGTTGCTCACTAATGGCTTAGCTTTCATGTGTCTGATAAAACCCCAAAGTCCTCTGTGACTTTGGGGTAGGTCTGGCAAAGTGATTTCAGACTCCAGGAAGGTCTGCCTGTCAGGTGTCAGTGGATAGGGCTGGGAGCTGTGCGCTCTGAAGAAATGACAGAGAAGAGAGGCTTGGAAAGGGACAAGGAGAAATGTACACCTAAAGTTATTTGTAAATAACTGCTTTTTCCTTCATTAATTTCTTACCTTGTAAGTATTTAAATTTTGACATTTCATAGAATGTGCCAACTTTTAAAATCTGTTGGTTTTGGGTTTTTTGCATTTGTTTTGCATGTAGCCATTTAAAAGATTGGGGGAATGCTGTCTCAGACTATTCTAAATTTCTGAATATGTTACTACACTTATTTAAATTTTTTCACATATTTTAAAATTAGTATCTGATCTGCTTTACTTACCATGTAACACAGAAGCCTATTGTTATACCCGACTGAAAAATGCGTATGTGTTCATGCTTGTGGTTCCTTTTTTGTTTTCTTCCCTTTCTTACCTCTGCAGCTAAGAATTTCTACAGTTGTTTTTTTTTTTCTTTACTGTGGCAACTAAAATCTTGTCATTCCATTTTCCAGTGGAATCTTTCATCTTTCCATGTGAAAACTCTCTTCCTTTGGAAATGATAGTAAAAATGTGACTGTTCTTTCCCCGAACATGTCTGGATATACCATAGTGAAGAGGGACAATGCTATTAAATCTTGTGTGGTTCTCGGCATAATGGTGAGATTTGTGAGAACACAGAATATTTACCATGCACATTTCAGCAGCAGGCTTTGGCGTGGGTGTGCAGGCAGGTCTCTTGCAGGACCCAGACTGCCTGGCTTGTGGCGTGAGGCGGGCGGCTGGAGCAGCGGCTCCCAGCAGCTCGGCAGATGTGGCCGGGAGCTGGCAGTAATTCGGTTTCCTGTGTCTGGTGCATCGATGGGTTAGATGCGATCCAGCCGTGCAGATTTCCAGTGGTGACTCATCTGATTATTTTCTCTTCCCTCTGTGATTAGCTGGGGAGGTAGGATAGAGGGGGATGTCTCTCTGGAAGTAGAAGACATCCCTATCACGCTACATTTCCGACATGGGGGAATGAAATGTGGAAAGGATATTGGTGTGTCTTGGCTGTTTTTAAAGGTATGCCAGCATTCCTCACTCTCCTTTTATTTTCTGTGTTTCCTTAGAGTGTTATTCCTAAACCAGTTGTGCTGTGGGTGTAGTTTGGCCATGTCTTACCTTTATTTTTGCACTGTTCTGGAGTATGGGAACAGGTGAATCTTGTGCACGCTCAGCTGAACACATACTGCTCCTGGGGGCAGGATATGGAGATGAAATCTGGATCTCCAGGTTCTTCTCATCTCAACCTCAGTGTTTCTACTCAAGTAAAGAAGTGTATGTGTTTTGGGTTTTTTGCGTGTGTGGTTTTTTATTTGTTGGTTTGTTTTTTCCCTGGAGGCAGGAGATAATATGTATTCCCATTTGGGCAGGGACGCTTTTCTGCAGACTGCTAGTGGAGGCAGATGTGAAGTGCACCAGTTTTACCAATTTTTTAATCTATCAATGCATATGATGTTGTTTAGGTTGCATGTAGTGGTTTTAATTTTTGACAGAGATGCAGATTAAGGCCTCAGAGTGCTTTGACCATATCTGCTACCTGATGCAGGCTGGGAATTGGAAGCAGCATGGCTGCTGTCACACAGAAGTCCATGTGAGCCAGTATAGGTCTGGCAAGAATACCCACAGCATTATGCAATATAAATATCCTTTGGGATTAGGTTGCTATGCATTATTTGCAGCCAGACATTGTTCTCTTCAGCTAAAGAGCCTGGATCTTGCTCACTTTTTCTTATGTGTTGTGAGAGAAGATTTGAAGTACGCAACTTGCTTCAGTGTAACCGCTTTTATCTGTCATGGAGACCTGTTTACCAGAGTACTTGTACATAGGTGCCTCAACTATTGTAAAAATACAATGGCTGTTCAGCTTTTCAAGAGCTTTATAGTTTTAGTTAGAGAATGCATCATCCTTATCATGAGAAGTGTCTGTTGGAAAAACTGTTCTTGAGAAAGCTTCTTTAAACTCTCTCATGTTTAGAGATTTGTGGATCTCCTATGCCCTTTACTTTCCTTTATTAGATGTTAATGCCATATTATAAGAATTAAAGTCCCTATGCAAATGTTAGTATTACATATCCCCTCCTGTCTACTTTTAAAGTAGTTTCAATCCTGGGATTTGGAAGGGAAATAGGAACATAAGGGGCATGCAGCTAAAAATCCATCCTGTGCCTGGGACCACTCTGGTTGACAGTGTGGTGTGTTGAGGATCTTTGTGTACAGTAAGGAAGACTTTGGGGATTGAATGTTTTTGTAACACCAGCAATCAAGTACTGAACACAGCTGCCCATTACACGTGTGGTGGTGTTGTGTTCCTCAACTTAGAAAGAGAAGTTTTGGTCATCTTCTCACCTTCCACAAGCAGCTCCTGTTTACTGGCTCAGTTCAAACGATCATGTCTTTTTTCAAGCATAGGTTTTATGGTAAGGATGCTCTCTGGTTTTCTGCTAAGAAAAATCTGGCTTTGATATTGAATTCTGAGCTGGTTTGGGGTTTTTTTTGTTTGTTTGTTTGTTTGGTTTTTGGTTTTTGTTTGTTTGGGTTTTTTTTTTTTTTTTGAGTGGGGGAGGTGCTTAGAAGTAGGCATGAGGTTTCAGTATGAACTACAAGTTCAATTGTTTCCTTGCTATAAGTTCCAGGACACTTTCTACATTACACTGAATTTGACCAGGATCTGTTCCAGTAGCTCCCAGTGGTCACTAAAACATTGTCTCTGCTGTTGTTATTTCATTGCTACATGAAATTTAAGTGACGTGTTTTGGAATATTTTCATAGTGCACTTCTCTCTATTTAACTTTTTAGCATAACTATGCTACAGCACTGTCACAAAAACACAGTTTTTGGTAATGTGGAATCTTTAATGACCTCTGCAACATTGCACAACTAATTGACTGTTAAGTCATAGCTGTCAGGCTGCAGTTGTGAAAAAATCTCTGAAGCAATGGCTAGTTTCAGGGAGAGAGTTCCCAAGCAGTCAGAAAATTGGTATAATGCTATTTTAGGCCTTAAAGCCCCTTGCTTTTATTCAAATTTACTATCAGTGAGAGCTTGCTGGTGATGCTTGTTGTAGATATCACATGCTGCAGTCCCAGACGATGGGGAAACTGCTGCATAGAGCAAAGGAGCAGCTCATGTTCTCCCCCTGCATAGATTCATTACTCGAACCAAGTTACATATATGCAGTCTGGAAATGCTAGAGGTCTTTGATCTTTAAAACTTAATGTTTGAAAATGTAAATGATGTGCTCCTTTTGATCTGCTTCTTAAATTAAATGGTAATTGTGAAAATTACGTTTGGCAGTGTTCCACTTAAGGGCTTGTACTTCTCATTTCACACTGTGTTAATTTTAAGCTGTATGTCCTTGCTGGTTTTCAGTCAGTGAATTCTGGTAAGGGGATGATCCTTATGTTTCTGCATGGATTAATTATCAGCATGTGCGTATTTGGTGCTAAGACTTGAACATACAATTTCTCTAAACACAGATGCCAAATGTTGCCAGTTCTGCCTGTATGTCCGTGAGTAGGGTAATGGGAATCACTAAGGCTGAGCAGTAGAAAACTGTGAGAGTTTAGGCTGTATTTTCCCAGGATGGGTGGCTCTGGCTTGTTCACATCAGATGTCAGGAAATGCTTGGGCACGTGCTCCACTGCGGTCAGGTGATGGGTCCTCACAAACATCTGCTGATAGCAAAGTAGCAGAAGCTTTTTATCTGTGTGCTTCTGTGCTCCTGGACTACTTGCTGTTGCCTTTCCAAATTACTGGCATCATCTAATCAAAAAACTACTGGATAATTTAGGGCTTCTAAGATGTTGATGAAGCTCATGCAAAGTTCAGTCTTTTCCTTGCATCAGCTTTCTAGTGTGTAGAGGATTTGTCTCTTATTTACCATAAATGATGATAAAGACCTCTCTGCCTTTGTCCTGTTTTCTTATGAAAGAGGCCTTTGAAGTCTGAGGGCCACATCAAACTGTAGCAAGCAACTCACAAGGTTATTCAGAAACTTACCCATGTAATAAGTTCTTTTAAGCTCCTGTTGGTTTAAAGCCAACTCAAAATCAGCTGCTAAACTGAAATGAAGTTGCTAATTACCCCCTTAGCAAAATCACTTTGTGTACTTTTCAATTATTAATATTTGTTTGACTCTGCAGAGATTAAATTTGTGGGGGAGAAGGTTCAAGGTGGTTAGTACTGAATGTCTGCCACAACAAATTTGAGATGTACTCATGGCTGGAGGAGGATTTTTGTTTTATTGGGTCTTTTTAGGAGGACGTAAAGATTCTTTGTTTCAGATCATAAACAGTCTGTGGAGTGGGGTTTTCTGCTTTGAATAGCACCATGTGGACCTTCTGCTGTAACTTGTGCTACAGTCTCCAAATTTGTCTTGCTTCCCATCTCCTGTTGATTACCTTTAGGGATGTTTGCATTGAGTTCAGCTTCATGCTGAATTAGCATATTGCTGATTTTGCTGATTTCTGTTTGTCTGTGTGCTGGCAGATTTGAGCATTCATCTCCAGGAATTTGCATAGGATGTTAAACAATCTGATTGCTTTAGTGGCGCCCATCAGAGTGAGGAAATTGCCCAGCTGAGGTGAGCAGGAACATTGCAACTCAGCTGTTACAGCAGCCTGCCTGTGAATTTGAATCTTTTCTTTTAAGCACAAAATAGAGAGAAAATATTTCCAACTGGCAATAAAAACAGTTGCCAGGGAAAGTAAATTTTAAATATCTTTCTGAGGTTATGGAGAGCATTTATCTTGTGTTTGTGCTTCAGAGTAACCTTTCCTTATTTAATTTTTTTTGTAAATAATGACTTAAAAAACCTTCCAGATAAGTTTTCAAAATTAAAATGAGCTCTCACAGATGTTTTTCTTTNAATTGGATGCTTAAATTTTACTTCTTTGTTGAGGTATGGAGGATTTGGGATCATACTTTTTTGAAATTTCTCTCTCTCAAAATGTTCCTTTGGCTTCTGCAACCTTTTAGGTAAGGAAGACTTGTAGAATTATTAAACCCTTCTCCCCACACCCCCCAATTCACTTTTACATATGAATCAAAATTATCTGATAAAAGTATTTGCATTGGGAGCACAGGGTGCCAGAGAGGCCTTCTGTCCCTTCCTGCTGTTAGGACAGAGACTCCCACCAGAGAGAGCTGGCTAGGAGTGGGACTGTGCAGTACCAATTTAAAGATGTTATTTTAAAATATCATGTGATGCTGAACTTTTTGTTTTCACTGTTCCTTCATAGTGATTAAACTAATATGAAGTCAAATTAAAGCAAGTCATTAATTAAAGTAAGGAATTTTTGAAGCCCAGATTTTTTTTTTCTCAAACTTGAAGAGCTTGAAACAAGTGAATTCCATAGGTGCCTAAGAGCAGAAAACTTGTATTTCTGGTGAATGATGTAGCCAGTTTTAAACCTCTCTCACTGCTCCTTTAAGGCTAGCCAAGAAGTAAATAAAATAAATTAGAAGACTTTAAGCTTCAGACCAAAGCTTTGACTTTGAATGAATTGCTCAGGATGAAAAAAGAAGAGGTGGGTGTGCTCTGTTTCATGAAATTTAAAAAACAAACAAACACAAAGCAGTGTCTGCAGTCAGGAGAGCCTCTTTCCCGTAGCCAGACATTGATAAACATTCTGGAGGTCTTCACGTGTCCCAGTGTAATTTAATTTTTAGCCCTGTTTGGGGAGTCTCACAACCTCTTCAGAGTGGAAGGTTTTTCTAGAGACCAGAGCTACAGAGCTATCATGGCTCGGTAACCCTTTGTGCAGCCTTCTGTGCCAGAGCACGAGAGCCAGGGACTTCCTATTTCCTGTAAAACTCAGTAGGAACAGGAATATGATGGTACAAGTCTCTTTCCTTTTTAAGATGTGAGGATCCCATTTCTCTTGTAACCAGAAAAATAGATAGTTTAATAGCATTATGCCTAGTTGTATTTTTCTATCCCTTCCCTCCTACTTACACTATAGGAAAAGGCTTGACAGTGACATCTCAAGCTAAACTTGCTCCTCAGAGAAGTCCCTGTTGGTGTCCAGTAGAAATGTAGGTACTTGTTTGAAATCTTGGGAAACTGAAAGGACTGAGATTTAGGCTTACAGAAAAGTAAAAGAAGTTGTTCTTATACGATATGTGCCTACAGGAAGGCATCAGATGTCCTTCTCAACTTTATGATAAATAATATATGGGGGTTGGCCTTAGATCTTAAATAGTGTTTAAATTAAACACTCATATTGGATAAAATTGCCTTAGACAGGCTCTACTCTGTTTTGGTGCTCTAGAGCTAATAATTTACTAATTGCTGAGCTAAGGGGCACAAATTAATGACATTCCAGCATCTTAAGTATCCCTTACTATGTCATACTGAAAAAATGTGTATTCTCTGTTCAGATGCTATGAATTTCACAGATGTTTCATTTATGTGAAACAAATAAAATCAGGACAGAAACTGAGTTGCTGTTTTGTGTCTGTTACTTTCAGTTATTTTGAACACTGCTGTGTATTTTTGAGTAGCACAGAGATATTCCTGATGTTTGCAAAACTGCTTTCTAGAAAAAAGCTGCAAAGAATTTTCTGCCACAGTATTTTCCCCATGTAGGATTTTAAAAATATTTTTAATGGAGGTATGGGTATCACAAGTTTGCTCGCAAAAAAATGTTCACTAGACATCAAAATGTTTACTTCCTAGCCCAGTTTCACATCGTGCTAAGTTTTCAGATTTGTTAAAGTAACAATGTCTTCTATTGCAGAGTGTTGCAACTTTCCAAGGATTCAGAAGATATTTTGCAGGGATTCTGAGCTTACCATTGCACTGTTTGTGAAGGAAGTCTTTTGTTTTGTAATAAGATGTTTTCATATAATGTTGAATATATGTTTCAGAATTGTTTTATTGTACCCTTTTGTTTTTGTTAAAATGTGTTTTGAGTAGTTATGTTGTAGCCTTCTTCCTGCATGTAGGCAAGAATATTAACAAGCCCTTTGATTGTTTTGTTGGACGTTATGTACTTTTAATTTATTTTTTTCAAAGTAATTAAATGGAAGATGGGTAATTTACTGTATTGACCCCAGATATGTCCTTTGACATCTATTTATACATCTGTTACGAAGACTGACAGTGACTTTTCACAGACATATCTTGTAATCGAGATACATATCGGTATGAATTTTGTACATTTAAAGTGTGGCCTTGACTACTACAAATCTTTGTCCAAACAAAACCTTGAAAAGCTACCTCTGATTTACTAGCTTTTGACATTCATATTTGATTTTTTTGAGCTTCTGGTGCCAAGTGTCGTTACCATGGACTATTTAGTCATCAGGCCTTGGGGCTGTTTCAGTTTGCCAGGTTTCTGTGCAATCTCCCCAGATTCAGCAGTAAGGTTGCACAGGATGGCTGGAAGCAGCAGTGGAACTGGAATTACCCAGGCTTGCAGCTTTTCCAGCATATGTGGGTATAGACAGAGGCAGGAGACCACGGTGCAGCAAATGTCATGTCCCTGTTGCAGACCTGAGGCAGGGTTATGTGAGGGCTGTGCTGGGTGCTCTGCCAGTGGGGGCTGGAGGGGATGGGGCGGAAACACGAGTGGCACTCCTCATCTTCCCACCCCTCTATTTCTCACATGCAATCATGAACAGCACATCTTCTAGAGTTCTCTCTACTTTTGTCCTGTGTTTCTTCTGTTTGCACCTCTGGCAGCAAGGCTATGTTGAGGTTTGCATGTTCTTCCTTGAGGTGGCAAAAACTTGATTTTTTTTCAATTTTTTTTTTTTAATATGTATCTAAAGTAATACCTTGAGCAGGTGGATTCATGTGCCTGTGACCAAAACTTATGTAATGAAGTCCAGACCTGCTTTTATTTTGAATATTCCCTTCCAAAAAGAAAAAATTATTTTTCTTATGTGGTTTCTGGAGGTTCTTCAAAGAAAACCCTGCTGTGGTTTTAACTATTCTCTCCACTGGTACCTGCCTTATTCCCTCATCACTCTATCATTGCAGGTGCCCAAGAGGAGCCCTTTGTCCTTCACAGGTTGTAGGTCACTCATTTTTACTAGCTCAAGACATCTTCCATCGAGGAAAGGGAAACCAGATTTTTCTTTATTTGTTGTCTGATGATCATGTAGTCCCTGTGGAAGTGTAGAAAGTGCCAGTGGTGCACAGGCATCCTCAGCACCACCACCCTGCACTCTCCCATCCCTACAGGCATCTCCAGTGCTTCCAGGGTCACTATAGAAGCACAGGTGGGCCGCCTCTAAGCAGTGTAACACCAATAACCTTGCCCATAAAGATCAATCAATTTCTTCCTGCCTTCTTGCCCCCAGCAAGTGATGAGAATTAATAGACCACACAAAACTGTTGATTAAAGAATTCGTTAGAGAGCATAAATTGGATGTAGCCTTCAAATTCTAGTAAATCCTAGCTCTCTATGCATCTCCTGCCACAACGTGAGTTACAGAGCCTGGTGTTTGGGGTATATGTGGTAGTGTAAGTACCACCTAAATGTTGTGCCCTCAGAGTTGGCAATTATCCTGATCTGAATAATTATAGGTACTTCCAGGGGTAGTATTTGTGTCAGTCCTGTCCACCATGCATATACAGTTTTTCTTCTCTGTTGCTGTAACAATGCCCTGTCATAGGGCATTACAGGTTTAAATTTCTCCTTTGGCACTTAGAGTGTATATCCTAAAAGAAACTGATTTATTTGTAGGGTTTTTTTTGCGTCTAGGTTATTGTGTGCTTTGAGCAGTTGCTGTGACGTACCTCATTTCCAAAACACCACCAAAACTCTCCCTGAAACTCACTTTGTTCTGTCTTGTGCCTTAAATCATGGAGATACATACGTGCTTAACTAAGAATTTTTACTGGGTTTGGTATTTATATGATGAGACAGAGTGAGTAATAAGTTCTTTCATGTAGAAATTGTGTATATGGCTCAGAAAAGCTTAAGGGGTCATGTAGTTCATGACTACTCTTTTGAAAAATTGGGTATTCTCATAACTAGACTCTTCCTGGCATATCTATCTATCTCCATATATTTTAACCTCTTCAAAACTGATACTTAACTTTCCGGGTTAAGTTTTCCTCCCTCATGCATGACAATCTTCTTTGCTGCGAAGTAAATCCCTGAGTGCAAATTTTGCTTTGATAAATTCGGAGAAGAAGTGTTCCCTCTCATCTCCTCTTTGCAATAGGTAGTCCTTGTAGTCCTAAGTGTCTTTTCTTGAAGCACAATACATGAAATAGCATGAACCAAACTAAGTGTAGGACACCTACTGCACCAATACATACTAGTGAATAACCTCTTAAAGCAGTGTCGTTGCATAAAAGGGTATGAGGGTGACTAAGAACTGACATTGTCTGTTGAAAAAAAAAGTTAACATTGTTGTGAGACGTACAGGAATATCCTATTCATAATTTTGGTTGTCATGCTTTAAGAACAAAATTTCGTAGCCAGCCCTGAATTTTTCTTGCTGAACTTTGCACCAGTGCTCCAACTTAAGACTTGAAAAGGGAATTTTTGTCTCATGCAGAGTCTCAGGTTGAGTTTGTAAATAATACGGTGGTTGTCCATCACCTAATTCTGTTAAGAACACACTAGAGTTATTTAAAATAATGTCCCTTGGGTCCAGTTTAGTACCTTATCCCAGCTGACACATTAGAAACCTGCTCTTGACATGTGTGGTCTTCCTACTTTCATGTCATGGCCTTTTAATCTCCTTACCTAGATTGCATTTCCACAGTCTGTCTTTAAATAAAATAACAAGGCTTTTTTTCAGTTGCATGGCTTCAGTTCATCTATAGCACACTTGCTGCTTTTCTTGTGTCAAACCAGTTTATTTGCCAAAGCAGGAAAAAAAGTATCTTTTCAGACCAAAGTGTTCTTCCCTTTCAAAAGGCTGTGTCCTTGTGTTGGTGGTGAGTCAGCAATACTTAATACTTAATAACCTTCTAGAAGCTAAAGTTAGGGAGAACAGTCGAAATATTTTTCTAACTCTTTTTCTGTTTTTTTCTCATGTCATCACACCTCAGAAGGGGATCTTTAATTTTTTTTTTCAGTCAGTGAGACCTTTCCAGCCCTTTGAATTGACGATAATTGTTAATGGCTTAGAGCATGCTCTAGAACAGACCAGAACTTTAATTATGCAAATTCTTCCAGGCTTTGCCATCTCAACACTTATACTCTCAGTGGTTGTTTTCCCAGTCCTGTGCTTCTCTGAAGCATCTGCCAACTCTTTAACTGAACATCATAACTATCTTTTCATTATCTGTTTATTTACTTTCATCACGCCGGCTCTGTCCTTTCTGTTTCTTCTTGTAGGACCATAGAATTTTATCTGTATTTTGTCTTTAGTTACTTTTTAACCTAAACTTGCCTGACTCTCTTTTGCCTGGCTAGTTGTGTGAATTTTATTCACTTCTATTTTTGTGAATTGGTTTCTCAAACTTCCTGTTTAGTCATGCTATACTTCAGTTTAGGCTATTCAATTTCTCATCATATTTTTTTGACAGAATACAACATTAAACTAACCATTGTACAGAATCTAAGAGATGTTCAATCAAATCAATAAAGCCTTGAGATCACTTGCAGGATGCTGCTGGGTGGTCCCTATACAAAGAGATCACAACTAAGGCTTCCTTCTTATATTGTCCAAAACTCTTCTAGTTCTCAATCTTTAAGATCCAGTGGTTTATCTAGATCATGCAGTTGCATTTCCTGCATTTGCTCCAGTAAAGATGTGAATGCAGATTTCTATGTTTCTCTCAGCAGAAGCAAAGTATTCAAAGATTAAAAAAAAAAACAAACCACACCACTCATGAAGGTGAAAATAAAATTGTTGCACACAGAACAATAAAGAACTCCATTAATTTTAGTATTGCTCAGAAAGAACAAAGTTAATGGTGAGAATATACTGAAAAGAACTGAGCAAGACTATTTCTTATGTTTGGAACTACAAGAGGTAGTTTCTTGGCCCAAAGGTGAACTAGCTGATTTTAGATTAGGGTCTCTTACCTAGTTAGACATAAAGATAAAATTAACATTTAGTGCTGAAACACTCATTGTGCACTGTGTTGCTGCCTTTATAGTCCTTAATCAAAAGTGTTTTCTGACTGGGAGATAGTCTGAATTCATACTGCTTATAAATATTTGATGAAGTACTTTATCAGCTCTCAAGCTATGGGGAATCAGCAAGTCTGGTGGAAATCATACAAGCTGTACATGCAATTTTATTTTGAAGTGTGACAGGTGTTATGATGGGAAAGGGAGAGAAAATGTTCTTTGAGCATTTTGATAAGTACAGTACAGGTTCAAATGTTAATCTTCAAGATAAGGTCTGAGAGGAGACTTCTTATCCAAAAGGGAAAGAGAAGTTTGGAAGCAGAGAATCATGATGGACACCCTGTCTTTCTTCTTTTCCCCCTCAAAGTGTACCTATAAGTGTAACTTAAAAAGTGGTGTTTGCTGCTTTCAAAAGTTTGCCAACCAATATACCATCGTTCATTCAGATTCACATTTTCACTGATGTTAAAGTATGGCATATTTAGAATATGATTTCTTTCCTAACCAATACTGTCAAAATTCAGGGTAGAGTCCTAGACTTGTACATAATTTAGAGTTTGCTAGGCTACTGTAGATTATTTTGGTGGTGAAAGTACAACTTATACTGGAAAAAAAATGCTGCCTAAAATTGGTATAAATAATTTCAGATTAGTGGTGGTGTGTTTTGGTATGTGCTGGGTGTTTTGGCTGGTGTCTGTCACAAAAGCCTAGAACAATTCATTCTCAGAGAGATGATTCAGAGCATACAGAGTGTCTAGATCCCCCCTCCTCCCCCAAAAACAAAATATGTTGATTTATGTAACAGTCAAATTTTGCAGGTTATAATAAATGACGGGGTGGACGGGGTGGTAGAAACATGAGGTGGAGGGAAAAAGTGTGGAAACTTTGTTTGTTTCATGATGTAAAATAAAAGTGATTTTCCCATTGTTTCTTTTCCCTGGATGATTGTAGATACTGAAAATTCTGATTCAGCTGAGGGCAGTGCTTTAAAGGAAAAAAATATTGTCAAAATAAATTCCACTGTATAACAGCAGAGGTCAGAATATGTCAAGAGATAGGAGATCATTTTTGCAGTGGCTCCCAGATGGTGTATGAATTCCCACTTGCTATCAACGCAGGCTCTCAGTCTGAGGCACCAGGCTTGGAGAATACTGTCCTGCAGAAGATGCATGAGTTTTTAGTAGCATATTCATGGGTACATGCCTTAGTTAAAAAGGCATTGCATGCATTTATTACTTTGGACTTATTACAAGCTAGACTTGTGTTCAAGTTCTTCTGGATGCACATCTCCATATGTTGTATAGTGCAAACAAAGAAATCTTTAAGCAACCAAGTATTTAAAAAGCTTGGTATATAGGCACAGGAGGAAGTGGTGGGTGACATTTCTCCTTTCTGTAATGATTTCTGATGCAAGAGAACTGTTTATGGAAAGATGTGTTGCTCTCCCTATCTGTGTTTTTTTACCATTTAATTATAGAGAAGGCTAGAACACCTCTGCTCTAAATGTGAAAGTACTGGCATCCTCCCTCCCCACCCTGCAAATGTGCTGACAGCTGGTACGTGTCACTATCAGGCTGAGGATGCTGGGTGGGATGGACAACTAGTTTAACTCAATGGGATAATTCCTTTGTTAGTCTGGAAATGTTGTGCAAGTTGTGTTTGAATGCTTCAAGTTGAAATTATATCCAACTTCTTGGTCTAACAAGTGATCTGAGTATGTATGACCAGTAAAACATACGATTTTGTGATGCCCCCAAAATGAGAATTAAATCTGGCATCGGAAATAGCATCAGTGCTATGAAGTATCATTCCTTTCTCTCTGGAATTTTGAGTTAAAAACTCCCCAGAGACATCATTCTGCTTTGACAAAGCCGTGGACCTAAGGTTAAAAGCACTTCCCAAGTTTGTTTTCTTTTTTATGGTAGGAGAAACATCTTTTCACTGAGCTTTAAATAAAATGGTAAAAAATTTCATGTGGAAATCCCAACCGCTTACTAGATCAAGCAGCAGAAATTGACATAACTTCATGCAACATGTGTGGAGTAAAACGTTTAAACTGGGGGCAGTGTGTGCTTTGTCTGTTGCTAGGCAAAATTTCAGACATTCTTGGAGTCTGCATGCCCTGGAAAACAGCTGGTCACAGAAACCATGGTGGCTCAAACCCAAAATGCTTGAGGCATCTTGCCTATGGGAGAAGAAAATCTGTCTTCCAGGGCATAGGTAATTCTGTCTATGAAAAACAGCACGGGTTACTGATGGTATTTCTCCATTTAATGCCTTGTTATTTTTAAAGACAAAATGAAGTTAAGCTAAAGACAAAAAATGCCCGAAGAACATGCATATATTCATAATCTAAAAAGTAGTTACAAGGTACAAACATACCAAATGAGTAGAAAAGAGTAGACAGTTTTTATAGCTCTGGATATGTTTTCTAGTGCAATTTGCCTGCTTGTGTGTCAGAGCTTTGTTTTGTGTGTGTATTTTGTGGAGCTTTTTTAATTGCTGTAGATGTATCATAGGGGAGATTATGTGAATACATGGGAACCAGCCCACTGCTGGTTGAACACTGTTTTTTCTACACGGGACTTAAGGTCAGAGTGTGTCTTTGGGAAAGGGTGTATTTGCCATATGCAGATAAATTCTTTAGTACACTGCTGACTTGTTTTCTGCTAAATAACAAGAAAAAAAAAATTTTCATCAACATGGAATTTTCTAATGGTATAAAAAGGAGGATATTAATAATTCGCATTTTAAACACTTCATGGGTTGAATGTGGAGACTGTGATGTAAATTTTTGCCTCTCCCTTGCAGAATACGGAATTGTTTACAAAGAGTCGTGAGCATTTCTGCGAGGATGTCATAATAAATACAAGCAAATTATAATTGTCTTATGTAATCAGGGGGAGATAGACTGCTTTTGACTGGTAATTAAATCCTACCTCTGGGCAGTGTACATAGTAACTCTGTGTAGCTGCTATGATAGTCAATCTTATCTTGGGCTCTTCTGCACACCCAAGCAAGGAGGCACGCACTCTGTCAAACGAGTTTGGCTCCTCAAATAATTAAATAAAGCTGCATTTGCAGAGGAGCAGTAACATGGCTGGAGGAAGTGTCATGCTGGAGGTGGTTGAGTAACACTTGGGTTATGCACAAAGCTCGCCCCAGATCAGAAGTGGAGTGATGAGTGATGATGTTGAAGAAGAAAGGGGGATGGGAAGGGGGAAGTGTTAAGAGTTTGGGAGAGCAGCAGTTGTCACTCATGGCTTCCGTTCTGGACCTCCATGCTCTTCACCTTAATTCTTTAATTGTAGTGCAGCAATTATCCCTGCGTGGGGCTGCCTGTGCCTGGCAGCTGATAGCGCGTCTGTGGTTTTGCAAACCATGCATCAGGGCTCCCTGGAGAATAAGAGTTGGCTAGTAATGCTTGGCCTAATAAATACTCCATCAGCTTCACCAAAATGTTCAGATAGGAAGGACACATGACAGGGCAATGTGGTGCTTAAAGAGGGACCTTTAAAAGTCATGTTAAATTGTTATATAGGGTGAAGTCCTGATTTTGGGGTCGTTAGTGGCCTGATCCCTGGTTTCTGCTAGCAGTGACATTTGATTTTTTGTAAAGGCAAATATATCTCAAACAGTGAAGGAGTTTGATTTTTTTATTTGTTTTTATTTTTTTTTCTTTTTGGGATGGGGAAAATATATCTATAATTATTGATAATTTGTGGTTACAGTTCAGGGTGGCACTGTGCCTGCTGTGAGATGATGGAAGGGTCTTGAAGGAGGTGTACCTCAACAGGATCCTCTGTAAAGCTGAGAGCTGTGTGTTCGAGCCCAAGAACATGTAGATTTCAGAGTTCTCAAAGGATAAGGACTTGACTATATTGCTACTTGTTCACCAGATATTCCCTTATATTTAAATGCTCTGAAAGGGCAGCATTCGTATTTTGGAACTCTTCAAACACCTAATTAGTGACAAGTGTTGGTCAGCAAAACTTGCTGAGCCTAAACTTTATTCCTTTGGCCAGACTGATACTCTGCCTCCTCTAGTTGTTCTCCTGTCATCTTTTCAAATGCACGCCGTCCTTCTGTGGCTCCCTTGGATTTCAATTTCCTCCACAGCCATTCTTCCTCCTCTGACTGCAATTATTTAATTTCTTTGCCAGAGGCGATTTCTTTGATCTGCTGCCAAGGAGAAGGGCTGCGCACAAGCGCGGGGCCCGTGGTCCCGTGTGGTGCGGGCTGTCTCCCGTTAGATGGGGCTGTGCAGCAGCGGCGATGGGTGCGGGAGCTGCCGCCCGGAGCGCAGCATCCATCCTCCCCACGAGCCTTGGGACGGGGAGCGCCTGAAAGCCTTGCTCCCAGTGTAGCAACCTGGCCCATGCACAGTGCTTTTCAAATAGCCCGATGTTATCAGCTGTACGTGTTTATATTCCTTTCAACTCCATATTTTAAAAGCTCCTAAAAAACAGCCGGGAAAACCCTAAAATTATTTTTTTCTTGCTGTCACTGTTCTATGTACCTTCTCTTACTGCTTACCTACTCTCATATTATGAAATGTAAATGCGGTTTAAAAAGACCTCAGCTACCAAAAAGGAGCTTTGCAATCTTACTTTTATTTTTATTTAGACAGGTCAGGTCAGTGGAATTCCTTTAAGCTAACCCTTCCCCCCGAGTTATTTAAATTCCAGAGAAGAGCATAGTATTTCTCCACCTGAAATCAGCATTAATTTCAGTGACTTCCACCTGATTGTTTATTTCTACATAACTGCTGCTAGATAATGTTGAAATTTCTAAACTGCATTGTTTAAGATCTGCAGTTAATGCCAAGTGCCATAGTTTACTGGGAAGTGATGCTGTGACTACTTTTCCAGGGTCCGTACATGACACTAATTGCCTTTACGGGGTCTTTGACCCTGTTAAATGTTCGTTTCCGCACAATTTCTTTTTTCACTGTCCATCTGTTTCCTTGTTAATAAGCTAAGAGAGCCTGGTGAAATGGCTTGGAAACCAGTGTGTGTAGGAGAGAGAGATATAGAAGTCAGGGGATGTGGGGACAGGAGGGAAGATGCGCAGAGAAGGCTGTTGGTTCCCCGAACCCTATGTGCAAGCAAATGGGTGTAGTGTGAGAGAGAGAGAGGCGGGGGGAGTGTTGGCAAAGGCTTTGGGCTGAAGTGGACTCAGTGCACATTTCAGTATGTGTGCTGCTCAAAGTACTGCTTCCAGTAAAGGCTGAAAAATTTGAAAGCGTTGACAAATCTCTGGTAATAACAAGAAACTACTTCCATACATGAATAACCTTGCTAAACATGGGAAAACAATTGTATCTAAAGCATTTCCCCTTTGTGTGCGTTTTCTGTTATGTAATGCCTTTTTTCCTCCTCTAGCTGAATGTCATTTCAAGACTGTGTGGTTAGCTCCCTGGTCTGCTCGTGGCACCAGTGCTGTTCCCTGGAGAAGTATTTAAAATATATGAAAAATCAAAGTATTGAATACACTCAGGATCAAGGCAGTCAATTTGAGATAACTGTAATCTAGGGCAGAAGCATGCTCTGCCCTTGGCCATTTCATCTGGTATCTCTGTATGTCTCTGCCACTTATATAAATAATCCCAACAGGGACCCACTTGCAAATAGCACCAGAGTTTTAGTGTGTTTTTCTTAATCAGCGTAAGCAAAGATATTGTTTTCTTTAACTTCCTTCCTGTAAAAATAGATGCCAGTGGATTGGAAGCCTGCATTGAATTGTGTAGCATAGACTCCAACATGGAATTATAATATAAAAACTGAACTTGGGAAATACAAACATCCCAAAGCTTTTTATAGCTTGCATTTATCTTTTGTTCTAAATGAGCAATACCAAATATTTAGAAATTCAATTACAGTGTAATGGAGACATTATTTAAAATACTAAATATAAAATAATAGATTAAAATGTTAGACAAATGTTATTTTATGGCATCTACAGCAAAAAAAAGTCTAAGCTGGTATTTGCTTTAGTCTTCTTTTTATGCTTGCCCTAGACAAATATGATTTTTTATTATCATAACATTTTATCTGTTAATATTACAAGTAATGCCTCTATTTGCATTGAAGCTTTTAAAAACAATTTTATTTTTTTTCTTATTCCCCTGAAAGAAAACTGCTGCAGTTGTCATAGGCCTTTTCTTCCTCCTTTAGCAAAAGAAATTATACAGAGAGATTTTGCATAGAGGCTTTTGGGACAGAATTTTTTTATTACTGCTGTCTGAACTTTAAGTTCTTCATGAGGGAAAGTGACTCCCTATCCCGTCAGTCACATACTGCCTGACTGCCAAGGCACTGCATCACTGGATCTTTGGGTATGCCAAGCCTCTCAAGAATCTGCACAAAATGTGAATGTTGTCCTTTTCCTATCTCCAGCATGCTGTGGTTCCAACCTTTCTCTGGTACTTGGACACCCTGTTTCAGTTGATATACTTATTTTTGGGGAGTGGGGGAGAGGTGGTTGAATGTGTGTGAGGGAGTTACATGGAGATGGGGTTGGGTTTTTTAATATATTTTTCATACTATTTTGAAGTACAAATAGCCTGGATGATTGCTGGATACTTCATAAATGCAGACCCTTCACATGGGCATGAGGAAGAGAGTGGGAATAGAGGCTCTGGTGCAATTTCAGGACAGCAGGAAGATCATGGCTTTCTCCTGTGACTGGACTGCTCAGCCAGCCATAGAGACCCTTGTGCATCTTAAGTCTTCTCCCACGTCCTCTTTTCTAAGCTGTGTTGTTGCTGGTATTCTTTTAGTATTTTTGTTTCAACATCTGAAGGGAGATATTGAGAACCTACTGATATTCTGTCCAGGACAAGTTTTTTTATGGTCCTGGTGGAAACTACATAGAATGTAGTTATGCATGCATTCACTTATCCAGCTACAACAGCTATGAATGTATTGGTTGCTTATCCCCCAGCTTGGAAAGGTATTAACAGCTTGAGGTCAGATAAGCACCAGTGCAGTGCTGAACATGTAGATGTTTCAGAAAAAAAATAATAAGAAATGATGTGTGGACTAACTGACTTTTACAATGGGCAAGTTCAAAATCTGACTAGCATGAGAGTGCATATTTTATAAACCATGGTCATTAAAAGACATCTCAGTAGTGAAACTGGAATTTCTCCTTGTAATTTCTTCTGTTATCTCAGTTGATGTCCTTTCTGGGAACCATTCCTTCATAATTCTTGTTCCCTGGGTATGTTTAAATATTTTCTCTGTCAGAAAGAAGCACTGAAGTCTAGTACACCACTGTTTTACTGTGAATTCGTTGAAAAAGAAAACTTTCAATAATACAGGTTTTTACATAATTATGGAATTCAGTGCTTGCTTTTTGTGTATTTCAGGGGTGAATAGAATGTTTCGATGTTTGTTTCTTCATGACTGCTTTATCCTTTTCTCTGTTTAGTAAGGAACATTTATAGTTAAGGGGCACAACGCCACTATCCTTTTACCACAAACCACTAAACTAGTATGGAGCTCAACTGGAAAATTTTGAAATACTAATGTTAGTATTCTGTTGTCTTGGGAAGGTGAATAAATACCCACTTTTATTAACTGAAATTATATGTAAATACATATCAGAAAGTGAATGTGTGGTTAAAGTTGAAATCAGCCTACATCACTTAAAGGTGACACCTTTAGTGCTTGTGTGCATTTAAATGGGGTTTACAGAATTATTAATTTCCCAAGAAATCAGATGTAGCTATGTAATTAAAAATAAAATGTCAATGGTTTATTTTTTTCAGAGATAGCTAGTCATTCAGATTTCACTTTTCATTGGCTAGCATTGTGTTCCTGGAACACCTACCTCCATCTAGTTGATGCTGCCCATATCTGCACATACAGTAACCTTTTTGGCACAGAAAGTAGTGTATGGTGGTTTTCCTAGTTTGACACCTGTCAGTACAGTCATCAAGATGAACAACAGGAGGCTTATTCGTCTTGTTTTCCTTTGTGGGATGATCTTGTTTGTGGGGGGAAGAGCTTGAGTGAGTTGATTGATCCCAAATCCCTGCTCTCTCTGTAGCATTGTTTCACCAAGCCAGGCATTCTGTGAACCACTGGAAGAAAAACTTTGCTTTCACCCTTCAGATTGTGTTTCTACAGGTGGTTTGATAGAAAAGCTGAAAAGAGGGGAGTATAAGCATCTGATGAGCAGAGATCTGCACTTTTCATACCTACTACACCAGTAATCTTTTTCCTACTTGGTCACTCCTTACTGTTTTTCTTCATCTTTTGTAGGAATGTAGCTGTATGTTATTTCAGGAGTCTTGGTATGTTTGTCCAGAAGGCATACCACAATAAGACCCCATCATTATGTTGATGATAGAAAATAACAGTTAAGACTTTTTTTTTTTTTCAATAATGAACCATTTCCTTTTATAAATAACTGTTCTGGTTTGCTATCAAAGGCAGTTTGGGCTGAAGACTGAAATATCTCTACATTCTCTGAAATGTAATGATGCCTAGGGATTTGAGGTATGAGGTTAAACAGGGGAGTACAGCCTTGCATTGAGCCAGAGAGAGTGAATTGTTCTAATTGAAAAACATTACTGTTGTGGAGATAAAGAGGAACATTCACATGGTCCGGCATAAGTGATCAATGGCAAAAATATTCATCTCCTTCCCCTTCTTACTTTTGCTGTTTGGTTAGATTATACAACACATTTATTTGTAGATATTTTTCTTAATCCAGCCATCCCAGTTCTTTTCCTCAGTGGAATCATGCCTGTCATGGATTTTAGCCGTGAGGTGTGGAGATTTGAAATTAAGAGCTGTTTTTTTCATCGAAACCTACATCTTGCTCTTGGCTGTCATGCAGTTGTTAGGTTGGGCAGTGTCATCGTTTC
This sequence comes from Phainopepla nitens, assembly GCA_013400175.1. Classification (NCBI taxonomy): domain Eukaryota; kingdom Metazoa; phylum Chordata; class Aves; order Passeriformes; family Bombycillidae; genus Phainopepla; species Phainopepla nitens. The sequence continues at coordinate 2,126,395 of VXBQ01003140.1, forward strand.
ATTGCTGGAGAGCTGACTGGGAGAGCCTCTGTGGGTATCAGCTTCTTCAGCACTTGTTGACTGACCCCTCAGGAGTTTGTTGGACTTTTGAATCAAATTGTTGATCAGAAGGAAGATAGCAGCATTTTTCCCACAACAGCAGCATTTTTCCCACAATGACCTTGCCTGCTTTGCACCTGGCATCCCTGCTGCTACCAGAAATGAAATGCCAGTAGTATTTTCCCATGGATGGGAGCTATGAATGCCCACTCTTTCTGCGGGAAGAAACCCATTTTCCCGGGGATCAAAATTCAGGGAGACAGATCCTGCTGACCTCAAAAATGAGCTGCTCTTTTCCACTGCCTGACCTTGGGAAATCAGTCACTGCTATGGCTGTGCTGTTTCCTGCAACGTCAAAAGTTTTCTACCCAAATGGCTGATTTTGAACTTGTGTTCAAGACTGGGTGCAGCAACCCTCTAAATATGGCTCCTACCACCCTCTGCCCTTTGGTAAGGACTTGGATAAAGCAAAGTACTACAGGAAAAAATTGAAGCAATGTTATGTTTTTTTTTTTTTTGTTTGGATTGCTTTAAAAAAAGTGGGAGGAAATTTAAAAATTTGGGAGGAGAAGACTGGATGGGAAGATTGCAAATACCAGACAGCAGAAGTTCTTTAGTTCAAAGCATAATGACAACATTTTCTGGTAGCTACCACACACACTGTTCAAAGACAAGCTCATGTACTGCATGGTATTTAAATGGAACCCCAAGTAGCCATGATAAGGGGAGGTAGGACTTTGGGTAGTGCATCTGAATGCAGGAGAAGGAAAAATCCTTACTACCTTTTTTTACTTCTTTTTTTGATGTTTCTCTTCTTTCATGATGGACATGAAAAATCGGTCAAGCTGAGGTATAACACGTTTTGACAATTGGATTTAAAATCCAGTGGACTCAAAATACTGTTTGAAAATGTACTGCAAATCTACTTCCAGACCTGGCCACGCTGTACAGATGCCAGCACACTGGGAGTTGCCTGCATGCTTTCTTGTTGGCTGGGGTGTAACCTGTGTATCTCCTTATGCATCTTGCAGGAGCAGTACCATTCTGCATTGCATGAAGGTAGTTATAGCCAAAGGAGCACTGTAAATGGAGGAATACAATACTGGGGTTGTTTAAAGACAGAGCCATTTGCCATGTAGTCTGATGCAGATTTTTGGTAATGGATAGGGAGAAGAAAGGCCGTTGGGAAGGTAAGAATTCAGACATTCATACATAAGTGGGGTGATTCTCTCAGGCAGGCATTGTGACAGGAACTGGCAGGTGTAGCCAGAATTCTGTGCTGGGGATGGCACCATTGCATCACTGTCCCAGTTCCCTGCAGAAGACAGCCAGTTCTCTCTTCAGCATGCAAAATTTGTCTCTTCTTGCTGCAGGCCATACTGGGGACCTGAAATTGATAAATCAGTGTTGATCTGAATAATTACTCTCTGATTAATTGTTTGCCCCATGAGATCCTGGCATAAGCCTGCCTTCAGGCAGTTGCTACTGTGTGTGGTTCAGTATCTTGAATTTTCCTTCCATCCCTAACCTACATCCTTGTATGAGGGAGCTGTGTGCTACCAGCTGATGCAAGCCGCATTTCTCTCAAACTGATGCGCAGGGACCTTGCATGTTTTGAGGTGGTGTAGTCTAAAGGCAGGGTGGCAGAGGAGCTCTGAATGAGGTGGAGAGAGCAGGCTGGATGGCGAGTACCTGTGCCAAGGCGTTGCTGAGATTCCAGGCTGGGCGTGGTACAGCCCTGCCTCCTCATCTCTGGGCAGCTAATGCTGTTGTGATGGAGAACTGGTCAGCCAGCATGCCTGGGTATGTTGTGTGATTCTTGCATTGGATGGGGAGAGTCTAGCCTGGCTGTTTCCATCACAGCAAAGTTAAATTGAGAAACCTACCAGTCCCTTTGCTTTGAGTTTCGTGTGGTGGTAAACATGGACTGGCATGTGGTAGAGCTGCGTTTTTGTTAAAGCCATTTAAACCTGTGTAAACCATGGAAACAACTTGATATTAACTCCTTAGTATTTTTTTAATTTATATTAACACAGAAAAAATCTCTCAGCTTTGGATAGATTGTAAGGCAAAGAAGCCCTGCCTTATGATCAGCTATATTTGGCCTTGAGTAAAGCAAGCCAAAGAAATGCTCTCAATGATTATTTTGGTACTTAGGCATATACTCACAGCATACTCTGTGCTATGTGCTTTTTGTTCAGTCCATGATGATTTTGATGTCGTGCCATGCTCAGAATGGTTGATCTTTAGTTATTTCTTCTTGATTTGTCTCCTCCTGCAGGAATCACAGCAAACCTGAATATAAACTAACCCTCTGTGTGTAAGCATTTTTAAAATGTCTAAATTTAAATAAAGACTTGATTTGCCTGCTTTTTGAAGAAAATTGGTTGGACCTTGCAATTGCAAATTACCAAAGTATTAGGGGACACTGTCTTTCAAAAACAAAATTAAACTGTTTTATAGCAGTAATTACATTTGATTTTTATGATGAAGCTTTTAATTATGTCACTGCTCTTGTTCTATCAAAAAGCAGTGATAGAAGCAGAATATATTCAGCTGAATGGAGGAGAGAAAAGAGACCTATCATTTGAAAAGGGATGTTGTTCAAAGATGGATAGAAATCACTCTTGTAAGGTATTTTCTTTATTATTTGGTGGCTCACATGGCTAAGTGGTTGAAAAATTGTCCAAAATCAATTATGCCTATTACATAAGAGTACCACACCCAGTATAAGCAGTTTTCATGAACAAACAGTGACTCAGAAATTGTAGACATAGTTTGAAGATGTAATATCTTAGGGTGGGATTCACTTTTGTCTTACTTAGGTTCTTAAAAGCCAGAGAACTCTGAGCCAGTCTGTGTCTTTGCATTTTTTTAATGATACCTGGTTCCTGGGTAGACTATCGTAGTTACAGCTGAGCTTGAAGCTCTGCACTGGGTGTAGGCCAAATGGAAGTCCATAATGAGAAAAGTCTTCCGTCTCTGTACGAAAGCAGATTTTAAAATTGAGCATTTACTTTTGTGACATCAACAAATTCAAGTTGTTGTGCAACTTGGAAAATGCTTTGGTTTCAAGCACCAGTGTTAAATTGTTCTTTGAGAATACCTTCTAATGACTTAATTATTAGTTATTCTTTGAAACTAAATATGAATGAAACCCAACTTGGCAGAACCAATGCTTTTATTTTAATATCAACAAACTACGTAGTTGTCAAAATCAGTGGGTCACAAGATTGGTCTGACAGCTCCATCCTGTATAGCAAATCAGTGTTGATTGCTGCAGCAGCTGCACAAATAACTTAGTCAAAATGCTTCCAGTGTAATGTCTTCTAATGGAATTTTTAGAGGTCTGAAGTCTAATAGAGGCATTTACAGCCTTGTACTCAAATTGGACTCTTGCTGTTCAAGGAAACAGGATTATGTACTGCAGTGTGGCATTCTTCTGTTCTGGAGGGGCTACTCTGAAGTTTAACTTGTCTTCAGTTCTTTAGCAGCACATGTTCCTTGTCTTCCTCTGAATGATTTTTGAGGGGTATGGGCCTTAGCTACATACTGCAATCCTAGGAGGAATTTTGCTGTGAAGGTTGATTGTGGGTATAGAAGACACTGCAGGTTTGAGATAGGCCCAGCTCCTGTTGAAGGCAACACTTCGTCATCTATTGCATGCATGACTTGCCAGTAAACTCTCTATAAACCGAGACTTTTCAACTGTGTAGTCCTATATATGTCAGTGACAACTCCAAAATAAGAACAACTTCAGGATTCTTAAGAGTTGATTGGAGTTTGAAACACAGTTGTAAAGCTAGACCTCAGACTTACAGCCCTTATTACAGTACGGTTCTAATGTATGATGTGCAAATGTCAAATTTCTAACTTGAAGAATGAAGGGCGTAATTTTAAACTAGGTATTCCTATTCCTCCTATACCCTATAACCTAGGGAACATAAATATTTATTTTTGAAGTTTCAGTGCTGTTATGTTACATTGGCTAGCTTCCTCAAAATCATTATCACTAAATATACAGATTTGGAAACAAAATACTGTACCATTTATGAAATAAGGGTATTTTCCAGATTGTGTGTTTCTAAGTGATTATTGACAATCATATTTCTAAGATACAACCTCTAGTTTTCTGTAGGAACAGACTGTTGTTATATCAATATTGTATAAAGTGCAGTTCTCCTAGGAGAATCGCTATCATACTTTTTCTCTGAATTTTGAAATTTTTCTTATCTTGAGTCAGTGTGCCATCATTCATTTTCTGTCACTATGTGTTACATTTTAGAAAAAAAAAACCTTAAACACACAAAAAAATTCTGTAATATCTAATTTTCTTCTCAACAGGAAGATCGAACTTACAGCATTTGAATGAAAAGAGAACCTATGTCACAGCTAATGACTTAATTTGTAGGATTTCTGGTGTTAGTGTACATCACACTCTTGGAATTTAGAAAAAAAATGATAGGGTGATAGTGTAATAATTTAACAGATCCTAAAAGAGCTTCATCCACTTCTTTGCTGTTTTTACCAAGCACAACTCATTTTTTTCTGTACTAATGTCCTTAGTTACTGTGGTAAGCAGTAGCTTTGCTCTGGATGCATGTAGGTTCCACAGCACTTTTAATTATGTGCCTGAAGTCCTGCACAGGATGGAGGACAGTCAAGATCCCCAAAGGGTAGTTCATAATGAGCTGGTGGCTGAACATGGTGACCTCTAAGCTCAGATAAATACAATTCCCAGTATTTGATTTCTGTTCCCAGCTGGTATAAAACCTCTTTTGGACTGATGGCAGAATAATATGTCCTTTTTTGACTTGCATGTGGGTTATTAATCTGGGTTTAGAAGAAATCTGCCAAATTTGGTCCCTGCAGGGAATGTAGGCACAGGGGGATCTAGAAGCGGCTCCAAGTCAGTATAGGCTTTAGCAAATGCTGTGGTTTTTTTTTTGGATTTTGGGGTCTTTTTTGAAAACTACTTTGCTGAAAACCTGCAGTCAGTTTGTTTGGTTTTGGCTATCTTAAGTCCTTTCTAAGACATTGTCCTTGTTCACTGCTTTTTCACTCTGAGTATACAAAGGAGTCCCATTAGTCAAGTCCTGCCACTTGCCAAGGAATGGGAATTGATGTGCACGTGGTAATGCAGACTTGGGGTGGTTCTTTAGTCACACTGCCTTAGGTGCAAGTGGCATGAAGAAAACCCGCTATTAAAATACTTTCTGCTAGATATCATGGGTATACACGCTGTAGCATGAAGTAGGAGATAAAAGACTTTCTCTCTCTCTTTTGCATTTCTGTCTGAAATTTCTTTAGTACTTTTCAATGTGACTGGTATTGCTTTAGAAAATAATCAGTATTCCCACAGAATTTAGCTGAAGATTGACTTACACTAGAGGAAACTATTTTAAGAGGTTGGATCTGACTTCTTTTGAGGCATAAAGAAGTGGCTTTTAAATACTTGCTTCTTTGAAATCAATGTAAGAAAAATAATAGTATGAACTAAGTGTTAAATCAGGGGTTGTTGTTAGTTTTTTTGTTTTGTTTTTTTTTTTTTTAAACTACTACTAAGACTCTCTTGCTAGTCCTGATTTTGTCTGTGTGTCCAATTAACTCTCAACTCTTATTCCTATAGGCAGTTACTGGGCAAAGCTTTGGAACCAAAGACTTTCGAGCAGCTCTAGAAAATGGAGTCCTGTTGTGCGAGTGAGTATTGACTCACCTGTGTATAAAACCTTCAGGTTAACATCAGCTGGCCTCTTTCCTTCCTGACCTCTGATTTTTTTTTTTTTGAAGTACCAAAAGTATTTTGTAATAAATTATTATTTTTTTTAATATATATTGTTTGTCACAGTAAGTAAAAGCAGCTTTTGGACATACTCTTTCCAGATCCACGTGTTCTGTGTGTTGTCCAATACACTTCTTTGTGTGATACTGAGAGGATCATGCTGTTGTTGATTGATTATATTGGTTTTGGTTATAATGCCTGGGATATCTCTGGGCTTTCTCTTCAGCTTCTGCAAGGTGGTGTGGCTGTGGCTGGGATCAAAGCACTCTGTTACCCCTATACCCACTATTGATGTTTGGGTTTGGATTTCTGTCCTCCATCCCCCACCCTTTAGTGTTGATCCTAAGAATCCTGAAACTACCTATTCCTATCACAGAACTTTACACTCAGCTTGTTTTGGAGCACTTTCTGTAAGAAGCTTCCTTGTGCTTATATATTGTAGGCTTGGCAATGATGGGACTTGCCTGGTTTCGTTGCTAGACTGAGTCAGAGGTGTAAAATGTCCACTCATCAGCTCTCATGCACATATCTGTAATTGGCTTGGTACTTACTGGAACAGGTTTCCAGGACTAAAGTGGAGCTAATCCCTTAGTATTTTAAGGAACAGGCAGTTGTAAATGTCATTAGAACACCACTGCAAGAGAAATCTCATTAGAGAACTACCTGGCATGCTAAAAAAAAATAAAAAAAAAAAACCAAACCCAAAAAAACCATAAAAACCACAAAAAAACCTCCCAAAAAAAACCCCCACAAATCTCAGAGCCACTCTAAAATCAGTCCAGCAAAGCTAACTTTCAGAAAACATTTATGAAAGTTCAGTTCTCTGAGCTGCTTTTCCTATATATAAATTTTTCCTTCTGTGAATATTACCATGTTTTCTGTCCTTGCCTTTATTTTGCTTTGCACTATTTGTCCTTCCAGTCTTATCTTGCTAGTTGCTTCTGAAGTTATCTCTGATATGGGGCATTAATTAATTTTCAATAATACTGTAGAGCTGGATGCTTTATTTTAATTACTTATGTAATGAAATATTAATGAGTATGAATGTGGTAATGAAAATAGTTTATACTTTTAATAAGAAGATATTTCTTCACGTACATGTTTAGTGGGATGTGTATATTATATTCAGATGTTTAAGAATTGGCCATTAACTGATACATACTAATCTTCTGATATCTTCATTGTTGACACTTACTTGGCAAGAGAATGAGGCTCCATCTGCCAAATGCAAATCAGTTAGATTTATCTGTAATTAATAATAATGCAAGAAAAACATCCTGTAATTTCTTCAGCTGAGCAGCTTGCCTTAGGAGGCTTGCAACTTTCTTTAAAGCAAAGATGCCTTATTATGTTGGACTAAAATAGCTCTTCTGGGCCATAATTTTAAATCTGATGTACTTGAAGTCCAAGGAGGAGTGATCTTCATAGAAATTCTGTGGGAACGAGAAAGAGCGTTCACATGTCCAATTTTTACCAAAAACAATATAGTGTAAGACTTCAAATAATTGAGACAAAGTAGAAATTACATTATCCATTTCCTTGGTTCACCTGTGGCATGGCTAATTTAGGTGGATATGTTTTCTCTGTAGATTGTGTATCTGACTTAAACCACAGCAGATAAGACTTCTACTTGCACCACATATTCCTATAACATCCAGTCAGTTTGTTTGTCCTACTCAATGACCCAAGTGCTCATATTGGCTGAGCAATCAGTAGTTGACAAAATAAAGCCTTTTACATTTTGCCAATTCTAGTCTGCATGCATTAGAGAAAGAAATTCACTTAAGTTTTTCTGGTCACATGATACTTCATGTTCTTCAGTAAAATAAATGAAAAATTGTGCATTTCAAAGATTTAAAAATAAAGAAAAGGGAGAAATGCAACCCTTTTTTTTTATTCCACCTCAACAGATAACTTTTCTGAGTGGAAAAAGTAATCAAATGTGTCTTTTTGCGAAATAACTTCGTGTTATTGAAAAAGCTAAGGATCTGCAGCTCTTTTTTTTTTTTTCTGCAGGTATCTAGAAACGTATCCTTCATTCCAGTGTATAGGGGTAAACTGTTGTTTGTGTTTATTTCCCAAATACATTTTCTGCTTGAGCAAAAGACACTTTTTCTCCACAGAGAGTTTTAAACTCCAGGTCTTGTCTCTGTGCTGGTGTGGGTGGATCACAAAGCCTTGCTGATGCTTTGTGGTGTAAAGGGTCTGGCCAGACAAGCAGCAACAAGAAATGAGAGCAAGTAAAAAAAATCCTCAAAGGTATAGAGGCAGATGAAGTCTGCAGAGTATCCTGAGGTCCCCATTCTCCACTGACTCTGTGGTCCAGTGTGTAATCTGGTGGACCACAATATTTGCCTACCTCCATGACTGAAAACATGGGTATAAACTTGCAAGGAATCCTGTGCCTCATCCTCACTGCAGGATAGGTATGCATTTAGGCTTATGTATTCAACAGTGATGTGTTAGTCTGTTCTATCTTCTCAGTTTAATTATGAATTTTATGTGAAGAGTGACATCAGGTACAGTCTCTTCTGACTGAGATGGAAAATGACTTGTGCGTGTAAATTATATGTGCTAAAAAAGATTGCTGCACACAGCATACTGGACTTGGTAGCATTATGAAAACTGAGTTTATTTCTCACCCTTACTGGAATATTAGTGCTATTGCATGAACTCTGAAAATCAACTTTCTGGTACATTTTTGACATCTGCTCAGAACCTTTATGAGAAGAAAATCTATAAATAGGAAATTTGAGAGTCCAATTAACATCACCACCCATGCAGTAGAAACACAAATCCTTTTCTGCTCACACCTCCTCAGGCATTTTCTTTTCTTTCTCACTTCGCTGTTCCCAGAAACCTCTTTGTGTGTGACTTGTTTCATTTTTTCATCTACAATCTGTTCTTGCTTGTCACTTTTTGAGAGTGTTATTAGGTTCAGCTCAAACTCATTCAAATAATGTTAAGTTAGGACCACATGCAAAGTATTTCTTAATAAGCATTGATGCTCGTGCTTAAGTACAGTAAATTATTTAACAGAAAATTAAGTGACTTTTTTTTTTTTTCAGTTTGATTAACAAGATCAAACCTGGCATCATTAAGAAGATCAATCGTCTGCCAACTCCAATAGCTGGCTTGGTAAGTAATGGTATTGAATCGAATATCTGGCATATGAACCAAGTGATCTTTGCTTTTAAGGAGTTTTCAAAATTTTAGCTCAATTTTCATTTTGTGTTCAAAATTGTACCATTTATATGTTATCTTAGACCACAAAGGATACCTAATCTGTCATTTGGGTTTGTAACTTCGGTCATCCTGTCACTACACGAAGCTTCATCATCCCCAGATGTATCAAGCACTGGCTCCTGTGCACAAACCTCTGTGGCATTACTTGTCTCTATTTAAAGGCCACCATCCTATCTTACATTCAGAAGCCACTTCTGATATCTCTTTCTTAGGGAATGGGCAAAATAGGAAATGTTCTGTGTAGTTAAAGTATTTTTAGAACCTCTTTCACTCCACCCACAGCAAAGTTCAGTTGCATTAAAATAACTGATGATGCAAAGACCTCTCTTCAGGCTTCAGCTGAGGGATTTGCCAATGTTTTGGCTGTAAATCACATTGCTGGGGGTAGAGGTGGGAGATGTATGTCATAATTTTCACAGGAAATGTAAAAGATATTCGGTATGCTGTTTGGAAAATTTGCTGCCCAGAGACTAGGATAAGTTTTGTAGCCATTTAGCATCAGAAACCCTTCTGTGGGCAAATGAATTAAAAAAATTATTTCTTCATCACTTTTTTCAACTATGACAACCTTGTTGGCTGTTCATGTCACTTAGGGTGTCAAGGCTATTTAGTCCTGTCACAAAAGCTATTGGTCTCATATTAAAAGATCCAAGGTGAAAAGGGACATATGCATGATTCCTGTGACAAATGGAAGACCTCACCTATGATAAACATGCAAGCTCAACATTAGGCAAAATTACCTGGTTTCTTAGTAGGAGTAGAATGCAAAACTTCTCTAGATACTTTTATTTACATATTTTAATGGCATGAGCCAACAAAGCAGTGGCTTTTGCTGGTCAGCCATTTGGCTCATTAGAGAATAAGTGTAGTTAACTTGGCTGGAGGTCATAAGATTGGGTTAAATTGCCATAAGTTATTGCACAAGCTGAGAATGTGCATTTCCACATCGGATGAATGTAGAAAGCATTACTTGCCTTTGTCCCACACAAGCTTAGGTATTTAGGCTTGCAAGTAAGACTGCTGCACATTCTTTTCCTGTGAGGCATACAAAAAAGAATTCAAATGAAACCAAAATAATTCTGGGGAGGACGGCACCCAGAGCCAGGGAGGATCAGCGGTTTCATTGCCTCTGAAGTAGCCATTACATTCAAACCAGAAAACCATAAGCTAGGTTTCATTTTTGTGGTGATTCAAGTGTTGTCTGGAATCATAACTGCAAGTACTCTTGTTTTTATATGCATTTTTTTATATCCAGATGTAAAAATGCAGAGTATTCATTTGGTGTGTAATTTATATCTTACTTGTAGTGTATTATTGTTTTTTGAAGTTGTTTCTAGTTTTTACAAGTCTTCAAAAATAAAGGAAAGAGGCAGAAAGGTGAATGATTCTTGTAAATTGGGCTCATCCAGTGTTATTGTTAAAATACAACTTAAAGACAGTAATTGAGAGAGCTGATGTTTTGTGTTAATCTGTGGAAAAGGTTTTACATAAACACTTCAGTTTTAGAAGACAACAATTCTGAAGACCATATTGGGGTGGTTTCAAAAGATATTGCTTATGGTGACAATAGGGGAAGATTGGTTTTCACAGACTTGAGAGGAACCTTCTCAGTTATACCAGTTTTGAAGAGGCCAGGTTTCACCCCAGCATGTAAAACTCAAACTAAAAATTATGGGGATTTACATTTATAAGAAAGCAGACATTGATACCTGACAGGCTCAGGATACTGTGGTTGAAAGATAGGATTTAGAGATAGCAAAAGCTTACTAGGAAGTTCGGTGGTAGGCTTGCTTGACATGTTCTGGAAATATTTTCATTGCTTGTAGGTTGCTCCTCCGACAAATTCACTTCTAGTATTTTCTGTGGCTTCATAAATGTTACATATACTTCTTGGCTCTCACTTCAATGCCTTTGAGTCTCACACTAATTGCTCCCCAGCAAGCTTTCATGAGATCTAAAAATCACTGTTGGAAGGGATGAATTTATGCTCATTTCTCTCTCTTTTTTTCTGTCTTTTTTTTTTTTTTTTTTTAATCCAGACTGAAATTTTAAAACCAAGAGATGGCAGGGCTTTTTTCTAAACGAGAAAGATTTCTGATCATATTCTTTCTACAGCTTCTTTATGCTCCTCTAGACTCATATCCTGAAGTCCATTTCCAAAAGATTTTTATGCCTTTATTGCCTAATTAGCATCCATTTCTCTCCTGACTTTTCTGATTAAAAGGAAACAAACCCCCCATGGTTTTGAGAGTTTTGTGGCGGTCTGATTATCAGAAGGAAACAAGTGCTTTGAAAGACATCTTGTTTCTCTTCCCACCCCCCTTTCCCTCCCCTTTGTTTTTCTTCCCCTCCAGGAATTCCTTGAATTTTGGTTTTGTTCCCTAGGGAGTTAATATAGTTTATTTCCATATAAGTATGTTGTTTAAGCATTGTGTTCACTTCAACTATTTGACAGGCTTTTTCAGCAGTGCAGAAATACAGTGTTGAATAGATGTCTTCAGTTGAAACTCCAGAAGAGTTTTGTTATCTCGCTTCTTTGAGTTCATGGTTATTTTGAAAACAAACTATTTGAGTAAAATAGTAAGTGAAGGCCTGTAGGAATAACAAAATATTCTGTTCTATATGGAATATTGTGTGCTAGAGATTTTTTGTATTGAGTTAATGTGAAGTGCTGCTTCTAATGAAGTCAATGCATTATTGATTTGTTATGTCTTGTTTGCTTTTATGACACCTGTAGTGGTTTGATGGATTTTCTCTTTAACTAAAAACCAAGCTACGTTAAACCATGACAATACCTTACTTATCACAAGATCTAATAAGGAGTTTGTATTAGTAGGAACATTTTACACAACTCAGATTAAGCCTTAGTGTTTACTTTTAATTTGATTATACTGCTACTCATTTTTAGGTGTGGATTGCAGTGGTTCAGGTCTAATGGAATGGAAAAATAAATACATGTGTTTTGAGGATTAAATACTGAAATGAAACTTGGCATTCAGTTAATGAAAAATGCTTAATTGGTATCAGGAAAGTTCAAAAAATTTATTAAACTTCTCCCCTCTTTGGCATGGCATGGGAAATCTGGGCTGCAGCTGGTGTGGGAGGGTTTGGAAGAACTCTTTGGGAAGAAGAGTTGGATCTGGCTATAACTTGGTATCCATATAATAACTTTTTGCTCCAGCCTCACTGCTCCAGTTCTCTCCTGAGGCACGTGGGTGAGATGTAACCATTGTCTTAGCTGCGTTTGCCTGTTCAATTCTGTTCCATTTTGGAAAATGGAACTGCTGGGGGTTAGGCAAGTACCAGAGTGGTTGTAGGGAAGCTGTGGTCAGGGCAGATGACTGAAGAAATGTCCATGGAGTTCTTATGGTGGTTTCCTAGACAGTGAGGTGTGCCAGCTGCAGGGTGCTAAGTTCTGAGTCCAGCAGTAGTTGCAGAAAGTTGCCACTTGCAGCAGGTTGATTTTTAACAGCACATGGCAGATTTTGGAGCCAGTGATGCTCCCATAGATTTCCTCAAGGGACTTAACTGGGAGGTGGCTGTTGGGTTGTTTTGCTTTAATTTTGACTAATTTTTTTTTTAAATGCAATTTAGGATCTTTGCACTAAAATAGTTTCTGGAAAATTAAAATATAATTTCTGATTATATTTCAGACTGTCTAAAATACACAGTTTGTATAAAGAGCAGTGCACATATCTTCTCCCAGTATAGCAGAGGGGCAAACAAACTGGTAGAGAGTAGCAGGTCCTGAAGCCCTCAGGCATATCTGGGGGGTATGGGAAAGGTAACAGAAAGGTCAGAGGATTGTGGAAGCTGAGGTTTCATTATGAACAGTAGAAGAAGTGCAGACTGCATTTTCTTACTTTAAAGATACACTTTTTCTGGTCCTTATTTGTGTAAAACAGAGATGGTGCTTAAAGAAAATTACTCAACTTGATAAATCTTGCTGGGTTCAGATCCTGAAAAATCATTTTGAATAAAGTTCTTGGGTAGTAGAAGTGGTAAAAATAAAATGAATGTTTAACAAAAGCAAACACAGATGAATATTTTTTTTCTCAAAAAATACAGAGTTTTCAGCTTGAATCCCAGCATGTGAAGATGGTTTGAATAATTATCACATGAGGCCAGGAAGATTTTGTGGTTTGACAATGTATTTTCCAACAAGGCATTGGTGACCAGTTTCAGAGGTGCATCTCTGGCTGCAGCACCACTGTTCTCCAAAAACCTCCTCTTTTCAACTCCGTTGGCTGAACACAGAGAATCATAAATTGGAATGAAACTCAAGATGCCATGAGACAGTGAGAAGATGAATGAGTTATGTATAGTTTATGCAAACTGAACATATCTGTCAGAATAGTACATAGCTTGTGGCTCAGGAGGAGTAAGTGTACACTCTTCAGCAGGGCAGAATTTTAGTTAAAGTACGTTTCCAGCTGAGACCAAGTGGTGAAGCTAATTCTGAGGTAAGAGCCAGTGTCTCCTTTGGAGAGAGGTAGAGAATGGAAATCTTGCTTATACCAATTTTTGCCTTGCAATATCCCAATTTGTTATTCTAAGACCATCTATTTTTGTTTTCAGCTCCTATGAGTAAGGTAGAAGTGCAATGCTTTGCACTGTGGTTGGGAATCTTTTCCTCACATCAGAGACATGAGGGCTGTGATCATACAACAGGGTAGAATGGAAAGCTGCTGAGTTTTTCAGAGCTGTAAATGAAATGACATTAGCACTTTTGTTTCAAGTTGGTCTGTGATTTCAAATAAGGCGAGATGTTGCTAACTCAGACTTCAGTGTGAGCGCCAGATGAACATGAGCACAAAATGTCATCTTCATAAAGTTCTTCAGCTTTGGAAATGGGATTTTTTATGAATTTTTGTTTCCTGTTCACACACACACAAAAAGCTGTGCATCTCTAGGCAGTCCCAGGTTTGAAAATGTTTATCTGAAATACGGTAGAGTGGGATTTTCTTTTTCTAGTGAGGAATTAGGGTTCCTTTAGGGTGAAGAGCATCCTGATGCTCTTCCATGCAGATTTTTTCAAACATTTTCCTGATTCAACAGGAAACATATCCTTTCTGACAACTGCTACTCCAACATAATTTCTTCTCTTTACTGCAATGTCATATGACACCATTCTAAAATGTGCTTATTGAACGTATGAGGAGGTATTAATACTACTTGCACCAAGGCAACCACCTGAAACAGTGTTAGTTAGGTCATTGGCATATACCTTCTAAACCAGGAAAGTAGGGAATAATAAAGGTAAAAAGAGAGAAATATGATAGAAAAACTAAACTAAAGGGGAGATAAAGAAAGGGGTGGAGAACATAAAAATAAAAATATTTTTCTGCGCCTTTGTACCTAACGTTTTGCAAACCACGGAACCGCCCTGGTATTTCCTTATCTTTTGTCATCAAGGAGAGCTGGCCAAAATTTCCTTTTCTGTGGGAAAATTTTCTCGACAGGGTGATGGGGGTTTTTGGTGGTGAGGTTTTTTTTTTCCCTTGTGTTGCAGGGGAATGGTATGCAGATGACATTTTTACTTCATTATAGGACACTTTCAAAACAATTTTTCAGGCAAAGTTCACACTTGTACATATTAGTTCAGTTATCTGTTTTATTTAGGACTTAGCTACAAACTTCCTTCTCTAGATTACTTAGAATCAGATTAGTTGTGTTTTTCTACTGAAATTTAAGAAATCTAGTGATATGAGATGCTTAATTTGATTTAAATTAATTCTTTTTTTTTTTTTTTCAAAACACCTCTACTTCCAAAGTTCATTCCTTCATGCTGATTTTTTTCTCCTGCTGTTCACTTTCTAGGTTTTAGTATAGCCTTTATACTATATATATTGGCACATCCTTTGTCTTCTTGCATTATATATTTTTTTAATAATAATTTTTTCATCTTAAACTCCTACTCCTTGACTAGTTTGGGCTATGATAGTAATAATGGTGTCTTGTCTGCTATGAGAAATTGATTATAAAGAAACTTCTCCTCCATTCCTCATGAAAAATGAGGAAGGGCAAGTACACAAATACATGGAATAAGTCGTATAAAAGCTGCTGTTGTTTGCTTTGCTTCACTACCAAACACCAGAAAATATAGACTTCAATTTCCTGATTGTGCAGCAATTATGTCCAAAAATGCTTGTAAGAAATAGCCTCAAAAATTTTGGTCAAGATCTGACTAATGAGCTGATAAGCATTTGATGAGCTGTGTTTGCTTTTCTGACCTATTTTTCGGGGTTTTTTTCAGCGATGAGGGAGTAATACTGAGTGAGAGGGAGTCCTACTCAGTATTGTGGAGTGTTTCTTTTTCTTCTGAAGGTTTAAGTCACCTTTCTGAAGAGTAACAGAACACATCACAGCTAATGTGGTGGCTGTGGGCTCTGCTTTCAGTCCTGCTTCCATGGCCCTCTCTTGTGGCTGATCTGGGTCATGAGATTTTGATTTGTCACGGGCATGTACATTCAGAGGTACAGGGTGAGTGCACATGCAGCCCTGCTAAGAGTGAAGCTGAGTGAGTCTTAGTTGATATCATTTACCAGGAAGCTGATTAGTCTGGTGTTGTTTTTCATAAGGCAAGGCACAACGTGATACCTGTATTTTTCTGGAAAGTTGTTAATTTAAATGCGTAAACAAAAACAAAGAGACATCATTTCCTGTTTTCTGGATGATTATGCTCAGCAACTTTTTGGGAAATTCAGAAAGACAAGTATTTTAAGAGACTTATTACTTGGCATAATCCTTACGTGAGGGAAAGCTTCTGTTCTGCAATGGCGATCGGTGTTTCTTATGAATGAACTTCAATATATCTAAAACCAGAAAGAAAGAAAGTGAAAGTGGGTATGACCTACCCAAACTCATGCCCTGCATCCAATTCACTCTTAGAGTGGATTGTTTGGTGGATAGGGAATTAGTTGGATGGTTGCACCGAGAGAGTAGTTATGTTAACAATAACATAGTTAACGTCCTGGGGAAGATTAGAGACAAATGACATCCCTTGGAGATTCCTGCTTGGACAAGTTCTGTTTTATGTCTTCATCAATGACACAAAGGGATTGAGGGCACCCTCAGCAAATTTTCAGATGACCCCAAGCTGAATGGCGCAGTTGATACACCTAAAGCATGGGACCTGGACAAGCTTCAGAAAAATCTCAGGAGTTTTAACAAGGCCAAGTGCAAGGTGCTGCATGTGGGTTGGGGCAAGCCTCCAGTATTAATATAAGATAAGAAATGAGAGCAGCCCTGCAGAGAAGGACTTGGTGGTGCTGGTGGATGAGGGGCTGGATATGACCCAGCCAAGGGCACTCCCAGCCCAGAAACCAAACGTGTCCTGGGCTGCACCCAAAGCAGCGTGGGCAGCAGGGCAGAGAGTGGAATTCTGCCCCTCTACTCTGCTCTGCTCTGGTGAGACCCCACCTGCAGTGCTGCATCCAGCTATGAGGACATGGCCCTTCTCTGAACCTGCTCCAGAAGGCCCACAAAAATTGAGTGGCTGGAACACCTCTCCTATGGAGATAGGCTTGGAAAGTTGGGGTTATTCAGCCTGGGAAGAAGGCTCTAGGCTTCAATATTTAAAGGAAGGTCATAAGAAAGATAAAGACAAACTTTTAAGAAGGAACTGTTGTGATGGGACAAGATGTAATGGTTTTAAATAAAAAGAGGATAGATTTAGATTAGATGTAAGGAAGAAATTCTTTACTATGAGGATGGTAAGGCATTGGAACAGCTTTTCCAGAGATGGTGGATGCTTCATCCCTGGGAACAGTCAAGGTCAGGTTGGATGGGGCTCTGAGCAACCTGATCTAGTTGAAGATGTCACTGTTCACTGCAGGGAGGTTGGACTAAGATTATCTTTAAGGTCCCTTTTGACCCAAACCATTTTAGGATCCCATGTTATTAGTATGAAAAAAAAAATCTTTTCACCTGGGAATTGACACAGCACTGTATTTCAGATATGGCCATTAAATAAAGTGTTAAATTTCTTACTTAATGTATTTTAGTGAGATTTTTGTCAGTGCTCAGAAAATTGCAATTGGAAATTAGTAACTGTGTTTCCATTGGCAACTGAAACTTCTGAATTTTACATTACTTCAAACTCCTAAGCAGATGTTTTTCAAGTTTGGGAATGTGATGGCCACAGTAACTGGGATGAAAATTCTGTTTAAATAGAAAACCACAAAAAAAAGTTTTGCGCTTTTTTAAAAATATTTTTGTAAATTTATGAAACATTGTAGAAATCTGATTTTTAAATAGTCAAGTTTAAGAAAAGTCTTGCTTCTTCTCATATAAAAAGTTCTTAACGTGTCAGATCTTGGATTACTTCACAGAGAGTTCTTTACCATTGCTTCAGTTGTATACCTAAAGATAGTAGAGTGTGGTTAGTGAGAGTTTTAGTGGCATTAGTGCTGAGGTTAATAAGTAAGTCATAGTAGGGTGGGGAGGAAATCTTGACTTTCAGTCCAGTTCTCTCATTGACAACACTGTAAACCAAAAACAGGGTAAATTAGCAGATGTCAGGAGTAATGCAAGACCTGATAGGAATGTATATGGAACTATAAATCACTTTTGGTGCTCTTTCTGCCGTGTTACGGGAAAGAGGAATGTGGCTTGTATGGAAATACCCCTAGCAGACAATTAAGAAAAAAAGGATTGTGTGCTAGAAAGGAAGTATGGTTATTAATAGGTTAGAGATGACATTGTTCTGTAGTCTTTCAATGCCTGATAGTGGGAGTATGTAATCTCAGCAGTGGTTTACTGATGTTTTGTGCCCCTCTGCTTGAAAACATATGGTACATTTCAGCCTTAGCTCTGAATTTCCTTTAATTGTTTTCTGTTACTGCCTAAACACTTTGAAATGTAGGGTGTGGAGAAAGAGGAGGTTGATGCAAACTCTTTGTGAAATTTTTAGTAGGTGCTCAAGACATCGATCAGGCAGAGTGAAACCCAGACACGGGGTTGAACTTGACAGGTTTTTATGTGGGTGATGGTGAAGTGAAATGTGTCTAGGAGACAACTGGGGAGGAAGTTACAGATGATGACTCCAAGAAATGGTGGTTCAGCTACTTGCCCTGGCCTCTTGTCAGGGGGACAGTAAGTGCTGTGCCTCCTGGTTGATCTCTGAATCAAAAGCAGTATTTTGGGACGCTTTAAACGAGATCAAGTCTTCCAAAACAATGCTTTTAGTGTGTTACTGGGACAAGATGTCAAAATGCTAACTAATTAATTAGTTTTTAAAAAAATCTTTTCAACTGACCATGAAGTAATATGATTGGCAGCAAGAACTTTCTAATATGGGAAATTTTCATCCTTCTTCCTGCTCTAAACCAAAGCTCTGAAAAAGGTATTACTCTTTTTGCATCAGCTTGCTGTCACTTAAAAAAAATACATAAATATGTTCGCCAAATGAAGTGCAAGAAATTTCCATTTATCAATTCAATCAGCTGTAGTCTGTGGTATACTCTGTCATTTGTATGCTATTTTTATTTCTGAAGTAACTGATGACTGTGTCTGTGTTTGTCAAGAAACATTCCTTCCTAACTGGAAAAAAAATGTCAACCATGTAGAAGTACACACCTTAACTCATACTTGTGACATTCATAATCTGATTTCTCCTTCCTTTGCCAAGGAAGTGCAGATTTGAGATTCCTTGCAGCACTCAGTGTTTGTGTTAAATCTCCATAAGGTGGACACTGGAGTACTTCCTCCCCCCCACCACCTCTGGCTTGTCAGATATTTATCAATATGAGTTGTTTAAAATTCATGGCAGTTTTCAAAGAAAGTAGATGTTAATTGCAGCGGTGATAACGCTGCGGTATCTGTGGTGGAGCTGTGCAGCTCTGCTATTTACCCTTCTGTTTGGTACAAAATCTCTTCATACCACATCTCCGAACGCCTGTCTGAACACCTCCGCGCCCATGTGTCTGTGCTGAATCACCCTCCTCCAGTGAGGTGTGTGAAAGAACTGTTAACAACACCACCAGCAACAAGTGCTGCCAAAGGCAGGGTGCTGAGCTGCTTCAGCTGGGCTGACCAAGCTTGCTGTCTGCACAGCAGCAGGATGGGGAGGGGCAGGAAGAAGCCTGGCACTGATGCAGGGGTTCAGGTGGGCTCTAAGGCAGGTCATCTCCAAACCAACTCATCAATCCAGGGTGCTGGGAAAGCTTCTCAACAGCATGGGATAAGCCCACATAGGGCAGGAAGGATTAGATGCAGTACTAGGATGCTACTCCTGTTAACAAACAAAAGATGCCTGGCTCTTGAAGAAAGCAAAGTTAGAGGAAACTTCTAAATGCTCTCTTAGGAAGAATGAAGTACTAAAAAATTGTTCAAAAATTGAGGGCTACATGAATTGAGGATCTGAGGGTCTGTTTCAAGTCCTGTGTATAAAGAAGCTGAATTTCACCTATATCAAGTTGTTAACCTGTGTGAGCAAAACAAAAAAACCTTATGTATACAAATAAAAAAAAAGGGGGGGAGGGTGGAGGACAAAAGCAAGCTCTGCCAAAACTTTGTGTTTCAAGAACACAAGGTCTTAACTTCTTTTATTACTCTTTAGGCTTCAGGGGAGTTTCACCTTTAAGTGGATTACTGTCATTCCAGTTCTGTGTAGTGGGGTGACTTGGCATTGGAGTATTTAGCACACTTTGTTTGCAGAGTCTGTTTTGTATAAACTGTTTGGGGTGTAAAGCATATCACTTGAATTCTTATTTTTTTTTCCCCTTGACTTTGATTGGAATGCAACTAACTGGTGGGAAAGTTAAGGCTTGTCTGAGCAAGGAAATAGCCCAGGCTAGTTCTTCCACACTGGCTTTCCAAACCTATACTTCCCCTACAGTAAGAATGCCTGTGAGTGGATGAGCTCTATTAACAAGGCTTGTCTGCCAACAGGCTGTACTTTTGCCCTTCTCCATTCCAGATGGCCTTATTTGGTACCAGAAACACACCTGCAGTTTACAACCTGATACTCACTCTCCTATCAATAAAAGGCTGATTTTGTACACATTGTTACTGTGATATACATCTGTAATGTCACAGTGAAGGTTATGCTGTAGCACGGTTAGAAATATGAGCCTGGGAGGCATTTTGAGTCATTGAAGACAGTTGGTCCTTTCTTATGTTAAACCCCTTAAAAGCTGTCAACTCAGAAGTCCCGTTCAAAAAACCCAACAACCCACATTAATTTCTCTTGTGTTTTTTTTCTTTAATCCAATTACTCCCATTGTGAAGAAACTGTGGAGCTCAATGCTGCAAGAGGTTGCAGGCAATGAGGTGGGCTGAGCAGAGGTGAATTCTGCTGGCCATTACACATGGTGGTGGGCAGTGCCAGGACCCGAATAAAAAGTTTTGGAGAAGATCTTTCAATACACACCTTGGTCTTACAGAGATCTGTAACCAGCTGCAGTCACTGCAGATGGAATTGGGGTTTGGGAGACAGATGGACCTCTTGGTCTAAAACCAGAATGATTCTTTCCCTAAGGCTGCTTCAAAATGTGATTTCCATAATGGTTGCAATGGCAAAGGAGAATGCTCCTCCTCTTCCTGGCTGTTCTACAGTTATTGATACTGGCAGCACCAAAGTAACTGCAAAGTTTGTGCACAAAGTTTCATTCCTGCAGGAGCACCTGCTTTCTGAGAGGAAAGCTGGCAGTGAATCGTTAAAGATTTAGTATCTGTAATCATGCATAGAGCTGGGGCAGGGAATCCCTGTGTCAAGGATCGCAGTAATTTATTGTTTTACCCAGTGTGGAAAAGCAATGAAGGGTGCGCAGAGGGGAGTGGCAAAGCAATTAACGCAGTTTCTGATCTTTGGCCAACACTCTGTGCACTCTGTTATAGGTGGGATAATTTACTGAACAGAAGCTCTGAGGTCACTCTAAGTCAAATTATGTCTGCGGGATGATTGTTTTAATTACTATTTTTAGTTTTGGGCCCAAAAAGGGAGGAAAAAGCAGTTTAGGTATCCTACCCCCTCCTCCTCCTGTGTTTGGTTCAAGTTTGAAACTGTTGGCCTTCAGCAAAGTACAGAGAGCTGTAGGAGCTGGGATCGCACACTGCAGATGGGATGGATGGGTAATGGGCGCTAAACCTCCTGACATTCAAGGCCAAGGTGGTAACGGAGAGTTCCTGGCTCCCAGGCCTATGGTCAGACCACAGGGTTTGTGTTCAGCTCTGTTCCCTCCTGTCCTCTCACCCCTTCTGCCCCCGCCGCCAGAGCTAATAACCGAAACGTACCTCCGAGGAAGAGCAAGTCACCCAACTTGTTCAGCGAGCTCCTGCTGTAGGTTCTTTCCTTTTACCACACCTCTGAATATAAACAATGTGTAGCAGCGTGGTGATGCTGCTGCCAAATGCAGCTCTAAATTCTGCATTAAACTGATTTGAGCTAACTTGAGTGGACATGTGTAATGCTGTGTCTATGAAAATTATTTTCTACTCTGAAAAAATGCCAGATTTTTTTAATGGAAATTGCCCTTACTTAAGGGAATGAGGTTGCCAATAAAGAGGGTTTGTCATGAATTGAAGGAGTTGAAGGAGACATAGCTTTCAAGATGACTAAATGCCTTGATAAATGCCTGTTAAATGTGATCTACTCAAATATTTTCAGAATTCTGTAGCGAAAAAAATGCATCAGTCTCTCTTAAAATGTCAAAAGTTTTTGTTGCTAGGCACTATAAGTACATGGTGGTTTTGGTCTTTTTTTTTTTAAAGCCTGGAAACTGAAAACAATTTCTGGCACCAAATCATGGTCTGGATGATGATGTAACATTTAGTGCAAATATGTTTCATGGCCTTGCAAGCATAGGGTACCATTCCCTTCATGCACTGAAAATAAGTGCTTAAAATCCTCCCCAAAACCCACAAAAAATCCGCCCACACACCCTCCTCCCCAACTCTCCCCTCCAAACTAGAGCTTGAATAGCAGTAGAAATAAGGGGCTTGACTGAAACAGTGGACATGTGTATGAGAATAGGAGACAACCTGGAGTACTGTCTTTTATTGGCTGATACACCCAGGAAAAACAGAAAAACACAGTGTTAATTAAATTGTTTTTCTCCCTGTTGCCAAGTGATTTGAAAGATGTGCCATAACTTGTATGCCTACGAGATTTCATTATGTTTTGGTGCATATGCAGGGATTCAGAGAAACAGTTAACAGGGAGAAGACCAAGCTTACCATACAGCATGACTGCATCCTAAAGAAAGCAAATGTATTTACACACTTGTTTAAATTAATATTCTTGTCCCACCCAGATAATCATGATAATGAGGGATTTTTCAAAATAAAATTGCATCTTTATTACACAAGCTGAATTTAGTGTGATGTCGCATTGCATGGAAGTAGTCAAAATAAGATGGTATTTACATGCTCTTATGGGGAGACCTCTTTTAATTAACTTTTACTTTAGGTATTTTAAAAATGTTTTCCCTGTTTTACACACTCCACACCCTATGTCCATTCTCAGGTAGGTGGCTTTGGGGTTTTCCTCCTACTTAAGGTCATCCTCTTCTTGAACCTTTTTGCATCTTTCGTCTCTCCTCTTGCTTTCCTGTTGCTCATGCTGATCTATTTTTTCTGGTTTAGAAATGCTAAGTGCTCTTTTTCCTCAGTTTTTTAGGTGTTGAGGAACCTCTGTACTTCCCCACCACCAGCACCTCACCAGCCCTCTCTGTCTTTCTTTTCAACTTCTTGCCTAGGTGGCATACATTAGGAGCTGATCACAGATGCAACACAGAACCACTGCCTCAGATTTTTTTTCCTTTTTTTTTAAGTTGCTCTTTAAAATTGTTATTTTTAAAGGAAGGTGTCCATATTCTTGTGTTTCCTCATAGAGTTACCAGCTTCTTTCTTCTTTGTGGTCAGGAGGATAGTGATAGGGATGAGGAGCTCTTCAGCAGTGACCCTGCTCTTCCCCTCACATTCACCTGCTCTGGCTCAGCCTAGGAACAAGAGCAGCTCTGAGGACCAGTAAGTGAAGGAGAGGAAAGACTCAGCTCTTTCCTCTCCTCAAGTCCATGGAGTTGCAGGAGTGAGAGGCAGTCCTGCTCTGCTCGGATGTTGGGGGGAGGATGTGGACCACAGTCCCATTTTCAGTGTAGAGATGACATCTTGGCTCCTTCAAAGCATTGGTCAGAGGAAAATGCTTTAACAACAGGCAGAGGGAAGGGTTTGTGTCTAGTGATGCCCCATGGGGACCAGACAGTCAGGTTAAGAGCTGAAGGTGTACAGTATTGTTTGCCTTTTCCCCGAACAGTAGTTTAAAAGCCTGCTTGTGGATGACCTGCTTCCCACTGGCAGCTCCGTCTCTCCCATATTATGACTTTGCAGAGCTTTTGGGTGTGGTTCCCTTTGAAGTTTGAGGCAAAAATGGAATACTGAAGGGTAATAGCTCTATCTAGTCAGTGTTCTATCTTATGCATTTAATGTAAGTCTGTACAGCATGTGGAAAACTCAAGCCATCCTAGGAGCATTTGAAATGCTCTGCTGTTCCATCATGCACACCGTTTGGGGAAAAAAAGGACCCTTCCCACAGTCTTATTCAAACCTCCCCACCCCCTCTCACTAAGACACTTAGAAGTAGCAGTAGCATACCAGAAATTAATTACACTTGAATTTTGTGGTTTAGACTTCAGGCTTTATTTTCATTGTGATTTAAAACCTGTACTTCTATGACGCTTACTCAGCTTCAGATGCTCAGAGAAATGCAGTGATTGAGTTCTCTTGATAACGTGAACAAAAATTAACTTTATGATTTCATCCCTATTAGTTCAAGAGCTTTCTCTAATAATGGTCAGAACCTTATGTTTTCTGCAAATATGTATTTGATCTGCCTAATGATGAATCACTGCTTTTGAAATGGGCAGCTCTTCTCTCCCCTTCTGGTTTTGCTTCTCTTGTGCTGATAGGTGGCACCAGTATTGCCTCTCATGATCCACTTTATTGGTATAATGGAATCAAATTCTCCAGTTTGTCTAAATCCCTCATCTTCCCTTATCCTCATAATCCTAATTCTCTGCTAATTTTTTTCTTTCTTAAATTTAAATGGCCTGTTTGTGTTTATAGAGATTGAAAACACCTTGGTGGCAGAGGAGGGTGGTGGGTGCAAGTACGAACCTTTTTCTCTTAAGCACATCTTTTTAGTGGCTTTTGTCACCTGGAGTGAGGTCTGGTGTGTTGTGCTTCTCCAGGATTTTGAGGTCTGGTTGTTTAAATAGAACCATTTTTGTGAAGTGTGCGATTCAGATTGCAGTATGTCCTTTGAAGCTGCAGTGGCATTGACCATTAGTCTTGGTAAAGTACAGTTACATTGGTAAAAGGAATAGTGTAATGGTTTCTATATTTGAATGCATTAATCACTGAATAATGTTCCCGTTCACATTTCTAATGATAAACTTAATTGCAAAGTTGATAACTTGTCTTTTTTTTCTTACTTGTTTCTGTGGTGCTATTTAAAATTCATCTTCCTATCCTTTATTCTGGTAGAGTTTAAAGTGGCTGCTAGCTATTTTGAGACCTGTGGCTTTGCTGATGAACTATGATGATCAGGGATGGTCAAGAATAACTTGGCAAGGACAGTATTTAGAAGTGCTGATTTGTTTAAATGATACCTTTTTGTGTCAATATCCAAACCTGATAAATAGCCTATTGGGTGTGTCACCTCTTGATGCTGTGAGGGTAATTTCTAGGGCCTGACTGCAGAACACCTGATGTTGGGGCAGTAACCTGTGAGATGGCAGGCATGATCAAACTTCTGGCTTGGGAGCTGAGGGAATGAGGATTTTGAACCATATTTTATCCTGCATGTGTGCACTGTAACTAACAGTGTTCAGCCTTCTATCTCTCCCTGCTTCTGATCACATTCCTGACAGTCTTCACTCCTCTCAGCAGGGATGTTCTCAGGGGCTGTAAGTGCTATTTATCAGGAGGTTGATGCTTGATAGATTTAGCTGCTGAAACACCTTCAAAATTAATTCTCTCATGTGCCAGCAGTTTGATGGTTGTGCAGCCAAGCATCCACTGATGAGCAACTCCTCTGCTTTGTTTTTGTTGCTCTCAGGGTGTAGACGACATCTATTTTTCTAAATCTGACTCTTCTTCCTTGTTTATCTGCACAATGTGCTCATTTGCAGCCCTGTGGTTGACAGAACTCTGAGTTGTTGTGGTGACTGGTCAGACCGATCAGACCGTGTTGCCTTCACTGGTGTTGGTGTCAGTTCATTACCTTGGAGTTACTCATTCTTTCTGCTCTGGTGCTTTCTTCTTGTGCCTTACTTGCCAGTTTCTTAGACTCCTTAGTCCCCTGAGCACTGACCTGATGGTTGTTTAGCAAGTAGTTCCTCTTCTTGCAACAGGACTGTAGCCTGTGGCTTCTTCCTTGCAGAGGAAAAAATGCCTTTTCAAGTCTTTGCTGTTTTGGTACTAAAGTGACACTCAAATATTAATTGAATAAAGTTGACACATCTAGCCAGCTTTCCTCATATTGCATGGAAAGAAAAAAGGGACATTGCATGGGAAGGAAAAATAAATTCCCCCTCTGAGGCTGCATCTCACAGGATGGAGTAAATGTGGGCAAATGGGCAGGCAGCCTCTTGGGCACTGCACGGGCCAGTGCCTGGGCACAGGTGAGGCTGCCTGTCCTCCATCCTTCCCAGCTTCCTTCTCTCACCTGCCACCACATCCTGTCCCCCATGTTTGCTGTCACGTTGCACCCCCCTGCAGCAGAGCAGCCCCCACAGTGGCACATAGCATCAGGCCTTGGGGCATAACCTTCACGGTATGAGACACCTGGGACCTTTCAGATGTGGTAACGCAGGGCCCGCAGCCTGCATGGGGAATACCTTGCTCAAATATTTTCCTTGAATTAAGCCATGTTTACAGACTGATAAGAAATACTAGAATCCCAGGGACCTTCAAAATAGAAGGTTGTGGGGAATCTTGGGTTTGTTTTACTTTCTATATTAGAAGCAGCTGTTATTTTCTTTGTAGATTTTTTTTTAAAATGAAATCCAAATGAAGGAATAACTGTTACAATGAAGGAATAACTGTTACATCCAGTGATTATGTGTAAAATAAACGTTTCTCTCATTGTGAATTACTAAAGCAGAGCTTCTCTATACTATGAAATCCTGATGCCAGCACCTTGACTTACAAACCCTTAATGACAGGGCTGTGTGTAGCTTATGAATTAAGTAACTTCATGTACCTTTTCCTTTGGCTTGCAGCTGAAGGAAGCAAGTGCACAAGAGGGCACATTCTTTTGTTGTTGATAGCATTCCGCCTTAACGAGAAGGAATTTCTTGTCTATTGCCCACTGTTTATGAAGTGGAAAGAGATCACAAGTTGTATAATCTCTCTACATATCATTAGATTGATTTTTTCTTTTTTTCTTTTTAAACGTTTCTCTCATGGGTTGGTCCATCCTGCAGCAGGTGCTGCACCTATATTTTGTTACAGATTGGTGTGAAGTTGTCAGGGGGGCGGGGGGTGGGTGTGGGAAGGGGAGGAACTCGAAGGAGAGAAACCCCCCCCCAAATGAGGCAGCAGCAGCTCTGAACACAGTTTGGTTTCTGTCTCTCCGGAGCTTTGCTCAGCAACCAAACCCAGACTCCAGGTGCAGTATTCCCTCATCAGTCTGTGAGCATAGAAACGAAGCGTCCCTCCTCTTCTTCCTCCCCTGCCAAGAGTTTCTGGGTGGTGAATGTCAGTAGCTGGAGTTATTTTTAAAGGCAAGAGGTGAGGCTGGTCGTGCAAAGCTAGGAAGAGGGCGTTTGTTTGCTGAGCAGAGCTGACATCAAAGTGGAGATTGCTGCCTACTGGCTCACTGCTGCCTTATGCCAGGTAATCTTTAACATACCCCTCAGTCCCTGAGATCGCAGCCCAGCCTGCCTGTGTGCATGAGAAACGAGCAGCGTTTATGAGCCAGAAGATTGCTTTTCCAGTATTATTTACGTGAGCTGGACTTTGACATTTAAAGGCTCGCACTAATCATCTTGCAAAACCTGCTTAGTGCTCTTAACTGAGCAACTGCTTTCTACTTCTCTTTGCAGGATAATATAAATGTTTTTCTGAAAGCGTGTGGAAAAATTGGACTGAAAGAAGCTCAGCTTTTTCACCCAGGAGATCTTCAGGATTTGTCCAATCGAGTTACAGTCAAGTGAGTTTTGTGGTTTTGTTTTCTCCTTTTCTTTCTCTCTCTAAGCTCTTTCACAGTCTATTTTTTTTTTTCAATGTTTGCCTATGGAAAATTCTTCTTTTAATCTGGTGTGAGCAGTTCTGAATACTGTGGTGAGGGTTTAAACCTTGTTAAAGCTACTGGGTAAAACTTTCAGAAATGTAATTTAAAAATTACATATTATTATAATACTTACCTTGCAAGCAAACAAATTGTTAATGAATATTTACAACATTTAATGAGATGGAAACTGTTCAGCTTATTTAGACTTTGAACAAAATTGTTAAATAATATCAAAAGCATCACTTTTCTTTATGATTTGTCATTACCAATGTAAATCTGAAAGGCTGAGGTGGTACTTCTGGTACTTATCTAAATGGATTTGAGGCTTATGTATGGTGTTCATAAAGGACTGCTGGTCTTGCCACTCCAAGTATTAATCAGATGTTTGTCTCTGACTGTCACGTCCCCTGTCAAGCGATATGGGTGCATGTGTGAGTAGAAATTAAGTACTGAATTGCATGAAGGGTAATTGACATGTTTATGGAAGTGGGAGTTTTCCTATGAAATAGCAGTGGCTTGGTTCTGAAATATATTTAGTGAATTTTCATATTTCAAGACTGCTATGTCTCCTAATAAGAATTTTATTGCCAGTTTCTGAGAGATTAAGGTGAAGCTTTACTGTATAGACAGGTGCTTTAAGATAAATGAGTTGAGGCAAAAATCATCCTAGGGTATGTTGATTTGTTACAGTACTAACTGTTTTTATTATATTAGTACAAAAGGGTAAATTTATTGTCTCCAAAAAAAAATAAAATCTTTAGTGGGTTTTGCTGGAAACCTATCAAGTTAAATGTGAAGGATTGATTCCGTCTTAAATTACCAGTTTTATCAAAGAGGAACAGGCAGTAATCCTTCTGTAAATACAAGGAAAAAAAAATACTGTGAAATGACATGTAACTGCTTTAATTAGAAAGAAATCTCTTGTAGGTGGATCGGGTGGTAGCCTGTTGACATGCTCTCTGCCTGGTTTCAGAATGAAAGTTCATACTGTTTTGAGGTCTGATACGTGAGATGGCAATGTGTTTTCCAGTCTTTGACTCATACCCAAAACATAATTTCTCACTAATCTGGTGTTTTGGGACTTGGCACCCTCCCAGGACGTTGGTATTCTCTCTGCTGGTTCCTACGTCATGCCAAAAGCCGGAGGGTTGGTAACCTCTGCCGTGCTTAAGTTACCCACAAAGCCCTAGCTAAAGTTATTTTGGTGGAGGTTTGCTCCAAGGGTATGGCTGGGAAGGGTTGGAGGCGGTCAGGAGCTGGTGTTCAGCAGCGTCAGTAGTGACAAGCTGGAACCCCGGGAGGTCGAGATAGCAAACTGGTGTGCAAGGTATGTTGTCCAACTCGTCCTGACGTTACACCGCGGCACTCAGGAGAGGTCAGCCGTGAAATTCATCCAGTGGGGCTGTAACCGAGGCTCTTTTGGGTCCTTTCGGGACCGCCAGTTCCCTTGCCAGCTCCGTGAGCAGAGAGTAAGGCTGGAATTTGAAGTTGTCACAAGGCAGCAGGGGTTTTACATCATACCTTCTCGGCAATGGTTTAATTAGTGTTTTTCAAAAAAGCAGATTTAACTATTGAGTGCTTCTTATGGACTGCAGTGCAGAGGGTCTGGATTAGAGTCAAAAGAGCTGCCAGCTGTACAACCATGTTCTTGTAATTTGTTTCGGTATGAGTTTGCTTCTCCACACATTATATATCATTTGACAGTCCTACAGTGTATATTAAATGCTTACAGAGTAATTCAAAACTTCTGTATCTGAGCATGCTGTAAAGTGGAGTCCTAACTATACTAGCACTTTTGATGGCATACTAGCACTTCAGGAGGTTGGAGAGGGATGGGAGGGAAGTTTTATTCCAAGAAATGAAGGAAATAAGTTACACAAAGATAACTCTCTCCATTGAAAAGTTAATTATAGAAATAACATTATTACCCAGAGGGCAGTCTATTCTTCAGAGAATTTTCAGAGAGATTTATATTTGTCAGGAGAGAAATGCTGTCTGATCAGGAATATTATCTGATGTGTCTTTTTTCTATTTAATAGAAATAAGTAATTTCATACATTCAAGATGAATTACAAATGTCTTCAAAACTTGTAAGATGCCAGGCCTCAGAAAAGGGGTTCTATTTCATGTCTTGATTTTGTGTTATCCTCTGTTAACTCTAGTTTCATAAGTAGAAGTTTCTTGTCACGAAGAAGGAAAATTTTCATCTGCTGACTTATTTAAAAGGCTGCATTTAACTTTTGGATTCTTAAGCAAATTCGTTTTGCTGCTATCACCTGAGGCTAATTGCCCACATCTTAAAGCAGCTGTGATATGTTGTATGGGATAATATTAATGAGTGCCTGAAGCAGTGTGTGTTTTGACACTGCAAGAGGACTGCTGTGTTCTGCTGTTGCACCACTGTTAGCACAAGTTTTATCTACCCAAAATAGATTAAATAAACTGTTGCTTAGAAAAGTCAGCTTAACAGGCTGGGGTGGCAGAGAACGGGATGCTGGTAGGGCACATGCAGGTACTGTCAGGTATGACAAGGTGCTTGATTTGCCTTGGATGTCAAAAATTGGTCAGAGGAAGGCAGCATTTAAAGGGTGGGTCTGCTTCTTCTGCTAAGGAGGACATGAGAGTTGTCATCTTATGTAAGAGCAAAACCAGTCTTTCACACTGTTTGGGAGGTTGCCTTCTCTGTCCGTGTCACACTTGTTCAGTTGATCTGACACCTGTGGTGCTGGGCGGGTCCTCAAGAGGAGCACCTACCTTTTGAAGTGGATGGGCTCTGGGAAGTGGTGTTCCATGTGCTTCTCCTGTCTCTGCTGCCTGGCAGTTATGAGTGGTATCTCCTTTTTACCTTGCGGGAAGTCATACGCCCTCAGGCTGTTGGCATCTCAGACTGCCATCCTGTCCTACCTGGGCAGGCTCCCTTCCCAACAGAAAATGTTATTTTCTCCTTGCACTTGATTTCTGAGTGTGCTTGCTGCCTTTCATCGTACCTTCACTGACAGCACTCTGTCTAATCAACACCACCGCAAAGCCATTCAGAGTTACCAAACTCTGTTATGTGGTGCAGTGTTCTTGTGTCACCTGAGCTAAGGTCAAGACCCTCAGTGCCTCCTGAACTGAATCTGTTCTGAGAAAATAATCTTTCTATCTGGTGAGGAGGCTACAACTTTCACTTGTATTTTGTTTTCTCTTGCAACTGAGATGATGCACAGGCATGATGTGAAACCCTCCTCTATAATTACTAGAAGTAATCTGGGACAAGAGAAGCAAGAATCCTCTTACTTACCCAGACTTTCAGTTCCAAGAGATTATGTGATTATCCTTTTTGCAAAGAAAAAGCTCCTTAAAATTTTATTGTTTAGAAGTTTGTGTGAAAAAGGCTGGCTAAAATTACTGGTTGCTGCTCCAAGCCTTGCAAACTTTATGCTTTGCCAGATCAGCAAGATTAGTAGTTGGGTGGTGTGGAAAAACGGTCCTGGCATGGATGGTTTCTTTTCTGCCAGTGAAAATGGGAGTGTAGATTAATGTCTGAGATTTATAGTTCAGTCTTTCTGTAGATCTGCAGAAGTTATTGCTCAGTGGTATAGTACAGCAATATGTCATGTGTTCCAAGAAGGATCATCCAGATGGACTTATTCCTCACATACCCTGTCTGGCATTCATATGCATATCATCTTGTTCACTGGCTAGTTATTTGTGTAAATGCATATTTGACCCTCCTCAGTTCTTTTGGTATATTTGATTTTTAGTTTTCGGCGTAGGGTTTTATTATTGCTAATTGGAGATGTTGTTTTAAAACTCAGCAGTTAGTGAAGGCTTTTTTTAAAATTTATTTATACTAATGCAAGATTGTCTTAATACTTCATTTGATTATTTTTTGGTTCTGTCAAAGTAAGAATGTAATACAAGCTTAGTGACTCTCAGTTGTCAGCATGGTTACTATTTAAAAATGTTAAGCACTTCCTTACCCAGCTCTTTAGGGGTGACACACCCAGTTGTTCCCAGCTGTGGAAGGGTTCTTAATAAAATCCTACCATGAATTTAAAAGGGAGAGTTCACATACGCAGACACCAAATGTCAATTCTGATGGAGTTTGTTATCTCAATTATTAGTTTTAAAGAAGGCAGCCTGAATATTCAGACTGAGAGTGTAAATTCAAATTGGTCTTTGCAGCAAATTAATTCTTCTACATGAAAAAATTTAGAATTCAGTAAAATGAGGTCTCCACTTGAAGAATATAATTAAATTCTAATATTAAATCAAAAAAATGGTGGGTTATTAGATAAAAATATTAAACTAAGGAAAAAAAAAAAATTCACTGCAAAATCCTAAATAGCAAATTTCTTTTAAAGCTACCACAGCCCTGAGTTCTGATGTTGAAATTTTACCATACTAATTTCATTTTTCAATCATAGAGCAAATTAAAATACTTGTCTCCAATTAATATTGTTACTGGATTGCTACATTTAGAGTATGTCATGAATGAAACTCAAAAACTGAGGCCCCACCTGGAGCACTGTGTCCAGCTCTCCGGTACCCACCAGAGGAAGTATGTGGACTTCTGGAGTGACGCTGGAGGAGGGACATGAAAATGAACAGGGAGCACCTCTCATATGAAGACAGGCTGAGGGACGTGGGGTTGTTCAACCTGGAGAAGAGAAGGCTCCAAGGAAATCTTCCAGGACCTAAAAGGGGCTTAAAAGAAAGAGGGAGAAGGATTTGTCACAAAGATGCATAAAATAAGACAAGGGGTAATAGTTTTAAACTGGAAGAGGGTGGGTTTAGTTTTAGATATTGGGAGGAAATTCTTTACTGTGAGGATGGTGTGGAACTGGAATTGATGGGACTGTGGATGTTCCGTCCCTGGGAGTGTTTGAGGCCAGGCTGGATGTGGCTTTCAGCAATCTAGTCTGGTGTGGAAGGTGTCCCTGCCCATAGCAGAAGGGTTGGAACTAGATGATCTCTAAGGTCTCTTGCAACCCAAACCATTTTGTGTTTTTTTTCCCAAGATAGCTGGAAGTGTCTCATCACCTTGCAGAACCTGGTATTTGCCTAAGGCCTTCATCTTTTTACTGGCCTGCACTTTGTCCACATATTAATTATCAATTTTGTAATGTGTTAATTCTATAGAGCAAAAAGAAAAATCTGTTGAAGAAGTTTTGCTGAAGTGGGTCTAAGTGCCTACATGAGATGAAATAACAGAGCTCTGACTTTAGCCCTGGCATTTCAAAATTTTTGGGTAGTTTTTAACTTAATCCATTTAATGTTTCTGTAGCATAATCTTTTTTCATGAATTCCTAAACAAAGGGCAATCCTGGAAAAATTAAAATGCCTTGCTTTCTGTAACATAGAGCTCTATATAACTAAAGCCAACTGGAGAGAAGTAGCAACTGTTACATGCCGTGTTCATCCTTGTGTTCCTGCATTTCAGCTGAGCTTTTGAGACAGGCTCTCTATTTCAGTTCAGAGATAATACTTTCTGAATTTAAAACACCATCAAAAAAAAGTTTTTTCAGAGAATAGATGCTTTCGAAATAAAACCTGAGAAAATAAATAGTTGCTCTGTGGTATGGCTGTAAGCACATACTCTGCGCCTCTTGTTCCATTTGGAGCAGGATATATTTCATGGGGTGTTCTTCTGATTATGTAATAGTGAACTATTATACCAGCCTTAAATGTTTTAAGCATATGTACAGAATCACTACCTTGCCTATCACAACTCTTGTCTGTTACTAAGAAGCCCTCTCCTTTTAGGGGTTGTCAGAAGGGAAGCCTCCTAGCAGCAGGTTAAGCTAAACACAGTGCCCTCTAGTACCTGTCTTCTTTATCCTGAAATTTAAATTACAATACTCCGCTGCTTCTTTCCAGTGATGAAACTGCCTCACTTGGCCTTTTGGATGCAGTCACTACCTGTGCAGATCTAATAGGATTCCTAAAAATAAGAGTGAAACAGTAGTAGATAGCTGAAAGCAGGTGTAACTTCTTACAGTGCCAAGTTTATTTGCTTAGCAAATTACTGGTTTTGTGGTAGGAAGCAGCTATTTCCTTATATAGTGGGTAGTGAAGTAAAAAATATTATTTTTTAATAGTAGTTGATGTTTCTTATGACTTGAATGTTCTTCCTGTCTAGTCCTGGGAATATGCTGCATTTCCTGATTCCACTTGTGTTTCCTGCTCGGGTGCTTTTTTTGCAGGGTAAACAGAGGCAAAGTGAAATTTCTATTCTATGGGATGAATGTTAGCACTGTTGGGCAGACCACTGAAGAAAGCAATCTACATAGAAATTCCTGAAAAGATGATTTTTTAAGTGGAAACTGTTGTCAGGGCTCTTGGAAATTTGTTTTTTGGAGAGCTTTGATTGAAAAAGCAATACACATATCAGTCTTTGGAGGAATTTTTTTAGGTTTGCTTTACCCAGTATCACTCAACTCTTTAGACTATTTGGCAAATGGACTACCTGGAAGCTTGAGGTGTGATGATGAGATGCTCTTTTGGGACTTGTATCCTACTTTGTCCTTCAGGAAGAGCTGTCGTATTTGGCTGAAAGGAGACAGAGTCAAATACCCTGAAAATAGATACTTGAAAAACCAAACCAAACAGAAGAAAAACCAACCAAACAAGACCCCAAAGAAACCCCAAAAACAACAATGAAAGGAGAGAGAATGCAGATCAGTTTGTGGATAGATAGTTCAGAACTGTGTTTTCTGTTGATAATACTGAATTTTTGGTCTTCCATATCTAATATATTTGCTCAGCTTGAATTTTTTTTGCTCAAGAATTTAATGCTTACAATAAGAGAGTATGGTAGATCTGAACCTGAACTTCCTGTGCTGATTTTTCTGAGAAACATGCATTTTAATGAGTTGAAAAATGTATTTTCTAATTTGGCCTCGAAATTAAAAAAAAAAACCCAGCCAACTGAAAACACTCACACACCATGGAACCACCCTTTCCTGCCTTTTTATTTTGCGTAGAATAGAAAGTAGTGAGATGGATGAAAGCCAAGTGCTTCAGTGCACGAAGTACGAACATGATTGGACCAAAACTTGTACCTGCTTAAATTCTCTTGCTTATACCTATGTGCCTGAATAGTCAATCATCCCAAAGGCTTCAGCATTTTAGAAACTGTCTTTGAATTCAAGCTGAGGTGAAACAAATAAGAGACAGCTTTTTGTGGGTCTTGAAAACTGAAATGGAAACCATTTAACCAAAATTTAATTAGGAGAGTGGATGCGGCTTTCTCCCTATTTATATTCAGGGAAATAACATTTTTTACACATATGGTTGTAATAGGCCTTTATTGTGGTAACTAAGTTTCCTAGTGACAGTTCCCTTGAAATGGAAAAGTGCAGCACACTCACTTCAGGTTGACTCTAGAAAATGTTTCTACAACTTAGTAGGAGTGTAAATTCTCTTTTTGCTATGGACATTGTCAAAAAAATGTATTTGCTTCCTGGGTATAGCTATATTTAAATATTGAAATTGCTGTATTTATTTTTTTTAGGATATAACTAATTGCAAGCTCAGTCATTTCATATGCTTTACTTTTTTAGTACTTAGGACAATTATGCAGAGGTAAAGAAAAAATTGGTTTTCTTGAGTCTTGTGAAACTGATGTGCTTAAGTGTAAAATATTCATGCTCATGTCACTAATCTACTAATCACTGATGATTTACAAACTGTAAATCATTCCAGTAAGAACGTTGTAGGCAATAAAATATGTTCCAGACTTTGGACCATACCTGCTAGAAATTTGCCTCCAATTCTTCAGTGTAAAGTCTATAAAGTGTTGGGTGTGGTGCTGTTTAATCTGTCTGCTTTATTTTCTGGTCATTATGAATAATATTTGAGATAGATCATTTCTGCTGTTGAGTAATTTAACGGTTAATAATTCACATTTCCTTTATGAGATTATACTTTTGATAGTGTTTGCTTTTACCGTTTACCTCTTCTGCAAAGATGATTCTGCAGTAAGAATGAAGAACTGTGGAGTTCTGTACCTGCACCTATATGTGTACAGAAGGAGTTTGAACAATTTGGAATAACAGTATGTTTATTGTGTGTTGCTTGTATCGAAAGCAATTTAGGTGTTTCTAGTGACACAAATCCATGGGCTTATATTGGAATTCAGGTAGTTCTGCTACAGAAGTGAATGATTCGCTGAAGAAGATTGCAGTAGCTTTCTGCTGAATTGCATTGGTTTGTTCAAAGTCCTCATTTTTGATCCTATTACATTTCAAAAGTATCTCTGGGACAACTTTTTTTGGGAGTGGGGGAGGGGCTACAAAACCATTATTACTGAAGGCCTTTACAATGCTTTTTCAAATTGGTTTGTGTTAACAGAAGTGTCTCTAGCATTTCAGGATTCCCATGGGAATCCATCTGAACCTTAAATAATGTATGCATTTTAATCCCCTAACTTCCCAGGATTAAATGCAGTTTTTTATAAAACAATGCATGAGAGTTAAGATGGCATTTTTGATGAGTAGCAGTGAGTATCTTTACCTTCTTTTCTTACAAAAGAAGGTAAAGATAAAGCCTACATTTTTGATGATGGTTCTTTTTTTTTCCTTCATAGGAAAGCATGTGTGTTTGATGTTGGAAATTGAATGACTTAGAAAAAGAATAAGCTTATGTTAGTTAACTACATTTATGCAGAAACACATATGCAAGTTCACTATTGTATTATTGTAAATTGTATTTTACTGCTAAATTGCTGAAGTTGAGTTAGTTTTTCTGCAGAAAACTCAACAGGACGAGTTTCCATATTTAAATAGTGGGGGAAGCTGACTTCTTGAAGTTTTCCATGGATACAGGAGTTTACCAGTTAACCATACTCTGTAAATAGAGAAAGTAAAGCTGAACAGTGTATTGACAGTACACTTTTTTGATCGTACTTCATGCAGAACCCTACTTTGGCCATTTTCATTCCTGAACTTTGAGAGATTTCAGTTCTAATTATTATTACTGCTTAATTGGAGCACTTATTGTATGCTTTAAAGTGACAGTAATGTTTTGGGTTTTTTTGCTGTGAATGTTACAGAATGCAATTGGCAATGAAATACCAGCTTCAAGTATTCTTATAAACTACATTTCCAGAGGGTTGCAGGGTTGTTTTCATGTCGTCACTGAAACCAATTAAACAAAATAATGTCTCACCACATGGTTAGATGATAAGAAGGGGTGGAGGATTGGAAATAAAGAGCCCTAGATAGCAGCCAAGCTAACCACACAAAGGCATGTTTCTTTTAAATGATAGAGATCTGTTGTCTTTAAGAAACAAAGGGGAAAAAAACCCAACAACAAAACCAAAAGAAAGCCCAATTGAAGAACTGTTCTCCAGACTGAACAAGCTGGACGATCAAGCTCAGGATCTCCACCCATGAACATCCTGGTGATCTCCACTTAATTTGCTCCAATTTATCAATGTCTTTCCTGTACTGTGAGACACCAAACTGGAGATAGCAGCATTACAGAGGTGGCATAATAAGTGTTGAGGAAAGGGGGAGTGGTGAAGTCTGTCAGCCTTCTGGCCATGCTCCATTTTGCACGCCCATGCACCATTTCATTCACCCCTGGGTGCTGTTGGCCACTGTTGCCAGAATTGGCTGCTGGCTGAGGTTCAGCCTGGCAGGACTGCCAGGCCTAGCTCCCCACCCCACTCTGCAGTTGCAGGAATTAGGTCCATCCAGGGGGCAGGACTTGGACTTTGTGCTTATTGAATGTCATACGAGGTTCCTGCAGAGCCAGTCCTCCAACAGCCCTGCTCTCCAGTGTATGTGTCCCCTCCCTACGATTCCGTCTGCCTGGGGAGGGAGTGTGGTATCAGAACCTGACTCAGAATGCAGAATTTTGAAAGCTGCTGCAACTGGTTTCTGGGACTAGAGTAAGAAGGTTGACTAATGCTGATGATATTTCCTCTTTCCTTTCCCTTCCAGAGAAAACGTCCTGCAAAGGTAAACATGCACACACCTTTGAACCCAGTATGTACAGATAGGCATCAACTGACGTGGATTCCAATGTGTTATATGATAAAATATTTAACTGGGGCGGGGAAAGGGAGTCCAAGTTCAAAATACTTCTGCTCTTGCAAAGGCTATTAAATTACAGACAGCCACTTGTTCCCTGTGAATAACCACTGAAATACGCTTGTCAGATTTATGATGCAGTAATGTATTCTTTTTAACTCTGTGACTTGATGTTGTAAGATGCCCTCAACTGTGATAATTTTTGGGGGTGAGGGATGTACTTGGTAAAGCACTAGATAAAAATGCCTGAGGTAACAGAAGGCACGATTTATTTATGTGTGGTTTGACTTGAAGCTGTGATGTATTTTCAACACAGATCGGTGCAGTTAGAGAATTACTGTATAATTCCACAAACTAATCCTAATCTGTCCAAATACACCAGTGTTAACTACTTTTGTAAGCAGCTTTTAGTAGTAGTTTTCAAGTTATTTTTTTCAGAAACTGTGCTCTTTTTATGTATAAAATAGAAGGAAATTTGGGTTACTTTAATGAGAACAAGAAAATCAGAACAATTTCAGTTTTGTGTATGAAATGTTGAGTTCTGGAATAGCTAATACTGCTCAGGCCTGTGATGCCTTAAGATCTCTAGGCATCACTTGAGATAAAGGGGTCACAACTTTTGTGAAAGCAGTTTTCAGCGCCAGTCAAAAAAACCCCAAACAAACGAAAGTACAACCAACCAAGGAAAAAAAAGAAAAGGATGCAACCTTACTCCAGAAACAAATATTAGAAATAGGAAAAACAATTGCACTGTACTGTGCTGCTGTGGTTAATCTGGCATTTTGTAATACCATATGAAGCTTTGGACTTGGATCATTTTCCCTTTTCTCACTTTCTCACTTGCTCAAATTCCCCCAAAAGCAGATCTATGGAACTGGGATATCTTCACCCTCATGGCATCTCTCTAACTAAAAGAAGGAGTGACTTCCCCTGCAGGCTTAGTTAAGCACACTGAGAGTCCTGAATGAGAGATGATGGATGAAAGGGAGAGCTGAACAAAGTTGCAAGCTTAAAACAAACAAACAAACAAACAAACTCCCTAGCAGATGGTGTGGACAAGTGACTCAACTGGTTACTGCATGCCATGTTATATGAATGATCAATGAAGGGGCAATAGGCTTCCTTGCTAACAGATGATGTGGATGATCAAAGTTTACCTGTGTTCAAGGGATAGTAGAGAAGTTTAAAGAAGGGAAATCTTTTAGGAGTTACTCAGTATGTGGAAACCACATCTAGCTTAGAGAGTCCTCAAGGGAGAAGCATCTTTCCTGCTCTATTTTTGCTCTTCCTTAGGCAACCACTTGGGATTACATGGGAGGATGAGATCTTAGGCTAGATATAGTTTTTTGATCTGGCCCCATGTGGATGTTCCTGTGTGTGGTTTTGGAAAGGTTGCATACAGTAAAAGGTGCTTTTAACTTCTGTATCTCTACAGACAACTCCAAGAGGCAAAACTAAGGAAAAAATCAAACACAAATCATATGGAAGCAATGAATTTGATTTGACAAATCAATCAAGCAATCTGCCATTGTTAAGCTTTAGCAAATGTGGAACATTGTATGTACAGCTGTCTGAAAAGATGAATAAAATCATGGTAGGTCTCTTAATCCAGACCAGTATATGATTATTTCTCTGTGTAACCAGGTTATGTAATCACAGGGAAAAAATGTTATCATTATTATTAGCAATTTAACATATGATACTTTTCATTAAGCCATTGGAAGTTTCATGAAAAGCTTCAGAAGAATAATGAATAAGAATGGCTGAAAGCCTGTTGAAATAAGCTGGTACATGTATTTGCCTATGCTATATTCAGCATCGTTACTTAAAAGCTACTTTTGCTCTCAAAAGATCAGTTAATTTAAGAGGTTTTGTTACTGATTTTGGCATGGGAAGTGTAACTGTAAAATCACACATCAGATGGTTATGTAGAAGGCACACCCACACAGCCTGAATAAGCGCAGAATAAGATGCAAGATACTCCACTTGTCCTGCAAAACCCTCTCTCTCTGTGTGCAGAACATTTTATTCTTTGAAATCTGAGCTCACCTCTGGTATTGAATGTTGGCCGCTGTTGAGAAATCACACAAAAGTCACTTAAGGCTGGTGGTTTAGTAGTATTTGCCATTTCATTGTGATATTTTTATTCCCTCAAGAGGAACAGAATCTCTTGCAAAAGGATAATTTTCTTTTTATAACCAACATTTTGTCTTTCTGAAGCATGGTTCTCTTAGAGCTGTAAGCAAAGTCCTTAGTTTAACTCCGTTTTCTCTAATACCACTTGAATAATTTGTGAATATATTCAACAAGCTAGTTTGATAAATAACCTATACAGAAATCTCTAGTTATCCAGGTAATGTACTCAGTCTGGCATCATGATTGTGACCTAAATGACGTGACTGCCTTTGTAATTTGCTTCTATTTTTTGTTCAGTATTGTTTTTTTTTTTTTTTTGCTAGGATAAGATTTAAATCTACAAATCCAGGGGATGGTGGCACCAAACAGCACGAATCTGAGTGCTTGAGTTTTGCTTGCTTGGGTGCCATGTGAGCAATGGGTGGTGCAGCAGCTGCTCTCGGTGTGCACGAGGCTGCCAGCGCAGGAGGACTAAGGCAGGTGCCCCATGCTTTTGCTGTGTCAGGTGTGGGCCAAACACCCTGTGTGCTTGTCATAATTCCTTCCTTTAATGGACAGTATGAGTTTTATCAGGAGAAAAGCTGGAATGAAGGACTGGTACTTGGTTTTCTCAGAAAGTGTGTTTATGCAAAGGGGCACTGCAGTGAAAGGGCAGACAAAGTGGGGAGAAGGGAATTTGCACCCTCAGTCACTTTGCAGATGACACCAGTCTGGGCAGGAGCATTGATCTGTGGAGGATAGGAAGGCTCTACTGAGGGATCTGGACAGGCTGGATGGATGGGCTGAGGCCAGTTGGATGAGGTTCAACAAGGTGAAGTGCCAGATCCTGCTCTTGGGTCTCAACATTCAATGCTTGGGGAAGAGTGGCTGGAAAACTGCCCAGCGGAAAAGGACCTAGGGGTGCTGGTTGACAGCCAGCTGAACATGAGCCAGCATGTGCTCAGGTGGCCAAGAAGGCCAGTGGCATCCTGGCCTGTATCAGCAAGAGTGTGGCCAGCAGGACCAGGGTAGTGATTGTCCCCCTGTACTCAGCACTGGTGAGGCCACACTTCAAATCTCATGTTCAATTTTGGGCCCCTCATTACAAGACAGACATTGAGGTGCTGGAGTGTGCCCAGAGGAGGGCAATGGGCCGGGGGAAAGGCNACATTGAGGTGCTGGAGTGTGCCCAGAGGAGGGCAATGGAGCTGGGGAAAGGTCTGGAGCACAAGTCTGATGAAGAGCAGCAGAGAGAGCTGGTGGTGTTTAGCCTGGAGAAAAGGAAGCTTGGGGGGGGACTTTATTGTTCTCCACAACTAGCCTGAAAGGAGGGTGCAGCCAGGTGGGGGTCAGCCTCTTCTCCAAAGTAACGAGTGACAGACCAAGAAGAAATGGCCTCAAATTGTGCCAAATGGCCAACCAATTACATGGTTTAGAATTGGGGTTTAGGAAAATTTTCTTCAGTTACATATTTGTGAAGCATTGGAACAGATTGTCCAGGGCAGTGGTAAGAGTCATCATCCTTGGAGATACTTATGAGGCTTGTAGATATGGCACTTGGGGACGTGGTTTAGTGGTGAACTTACAAGTGCTGGGTTAATGGTCAGACTCAATGATCTTAAAGGTCTTTTCTAACCTAAACAATTCTATGATTCTATCTTAATTAGGGTTCAGGAGAGATGGAGAAGCAGTGAACACTCAAAATTTCTTCTTGTGACCTGTTGCCCAAGAATGTGTTTGTGTGGTTCCCGTCATTTAAAAATTACTCCCATCTGATCAGTCAGATGGGAGAGAGAGAGAAGAAGCCTGCTTTCATCTCCCAGGGCAGGAATCTTTTTGATGGACGTGTACCAAAGGCACGTGTACATTACTTATAGAAGGAGCTTTTGTTTGCAGAATTTTTGTCAGGAAAGCAAATATGTTCAAGCTCCTAGAAACTGTTTGGTCAAGCTTAATTGCATGTAGGTTTTGGCATTCAACGTTTAATGGAACATGTTACTGTTATTTGTGCATCTGCAGTCACAGGAGAGACTGTCCTCCTTAAAAGCTAAAGTAAGCAGCAGTGAACACAGTGGAAGAAAACTACTCAACTTTGGAGGTTTTTCCCTACCTTCACACATGAGAGAATACTCCAGCTAATTAGTTTAGGTTACTTCAACTCTTGGTTATGTGACTTCTTTGTTAATGCAATTTTAAATTATGAAGACTCCCTTCAGTTTCAAAATGAGTGCACTGAGATTTTTTTTTTAACTTCATATTTTTTACTTTATCTGCGCAAAACTCCATGATCTGCTTTTACTCTAAATGAAGAGGAGGTAGCATCTGCTTGGTGTCTGTTTCCTTCTAGATTGTAAGTAGTCTGTGTGCTGCTGCTGCTGTTACTTGGAATAGCCTTCTGTAACTCTTCAGCTAATTTGGGATACCCGGAAAAGATGCTTTCCCACTGTTTTCATTTTCTATTGCTCAGATGTCTCTGCCAGGCAACTCACAAAACAAACAGCAACACCAGGTCAGCTTCAAAGAGTGCACGCTTTGAAGTAGAGAGCGGGTGACAGTTATGAAAGGTTAGTCTTTAATGGTATTACAAAAGGTAGCTGTAGATTTCCATGCATTTGCTTATTAAAGTGTGTAATGCCCCAGTCCCTATGTACAAAAAATAATTAGTGGGTAGTTTTTAGAAAACATTACCTTGTACTTTCCCTAGTGGTAGCGAATACAGAAGAGATTAACTTATGGCCTGAATTTGAACGTGTGTGACTCTTTACGTGGTGCTCAACACAGCAAGATACAGGAACAAAGAGAAGAGTATAAGACAAATTGGGTATAGATGGTCAACTTAAGACTTTTAGAAGAGAAAGGGCAGAAAAAATTGTCTTGTTTAAATACAGCAAGTTTCAATCCATTCTAATCTTTGTGCCTGCAATAAAATTAATAATTACCTAAGAGAGTAAATACTGTGATATTGTGTTCACTGGATGCTTAGTTTTTCAAAGGGAAATGCTTTTTCTTTTAACTAAAGCTCTATTACCACTGGTGGTGCTCAGTGGCCAGTCTTCAGCTTGTGAAAGAACTTTGGCAAGCCTTGGTTGTACACATGAAACACAAGGATCCTCTATGCAAGCTAAAATTAGCAAAAAAATTGAAAGCGTTTGTGAAGGAAGTAGAATTTAAAAACAATTTTTATTTCTGTAAGCTGCTCTGTAATCATGAATGCATTAGTGAACCTATTTTTGAGGGGAATTGGTATGACACTCAAAGTGAGTGTATATGAGATTTCACAAATTGAAAATCAGCATAGACAATTCAAATGTGCATTTATGTATTTTAAATTGCCTGTTTACTTCACATCCAATCTGTTGATTCCCATGCTATCAGCATCCATCAATTTTAATATCACTGCTTAAAAGGAGAAGAAATTTGGGAGTGCATTTGAGATGAGAGTTTTTTCTCTCTTTGCAAAGAATGATATCTCTGTGCTTTTAATTTATTATCCTTTCCCTCGTGGCTTTCCTTTTTGAAGGATTGCACAGTTTTTGTTGGTAATTTCATTAGACAAAAAAAAGTTCAAGTATACTCACCTGTGTACCTATCCTGTGTCAGGGTTTTTCCTTCAGGGCCTTAAGTAATAACTATGTTACTTTTAATAATATTTTGAGTAATTACATGTTTGACATTCTGTCTGGAGTTCATGCAACAGCTCTGAATTTCTTTCCCTAGCAGAAGCTTCCACAGATTCTTTCCTACTTGAAAAAAAACTCGGGGTGCATATTTTGCACATGTATTCAATGTGCTGTTTTCTAAGGGAAGAGCTTTAAATGCAGTGTGGCAGAAGGCTTCATATTTATCTTGTTCCTCTTTGAGCAGTAAATATCTGACTATTGGAATGGTTCTGAATCGGCATCTCTCAATAAATCAGCATCCAACAGATGGCTAGTTTGTTATATCATGAACTGCTTTTGATAGTACCGATTTCAGTTACTAAAGATGATGCTTGCATAACTTATATGCCAGTATGAGCGATTTTTTTAGAATCTTAAGAAATTTGTGTACTGTCCTACTCTGCTATAAATGCATTTCCTTGATGATGAAGACTGTTGTACATCTTTGTACCTTCACTTGCTAAAAAAAGAAAATCTACAAAAGGGAGTTCTATTAAATTTCTTTTTAAAGTATATTACGGTAGC
Source organism: Phainopepla nitens (assembly GCA_013400175.1). Taxonomy (NCBI): domain Eukaryota; kingdom Metazoa; phylum Chordata; class Aves; order Passeriformes; family Bombycillidae; genus Phainopepla; species Phainopepla nitens. The sequence continues at coordinate 2,170,024 of VXBQ01003140.1, forward strand.
CCTTTAAGTGGACCCCTAACTGCATCTACAGTGAAATGGAGAGAAGACACTACATAAGAGCATTCCAGCTACTTTTTCATGGCCTTTTCCACCTGTCTAACTTTATGCAGTAAGAAAATGGTAGCCTATTGCAAAATGCTTTCAGTGTTGTGTGGGTAATGTGGTCAATTGTTTGCTATCTGGCAACCAAACTTGATGATAATGCTCCAGCTTATCACCCACGTATAGTATCTGTGGGTGAAAGAGTGAAGGTATGTTCATCCTGCTCTTTTCTCCCGTATTTCCTTGTGGTTACCTTCCTGTCAAGGAATAGCTGGGTTTTGCTGCAATTTGGCAGCCTATTCCTAAGCCATCAGCAGAGATTGATGTAGCCTCTCTTCATTGGAGGATACTATTCCTCCACCACACTGAGTTAATTTCTTCTTGTAGCCCTGTTAGCCTGGAGGTGAAAAGAAGGAGGGGAGATCTTGGCAATTATTCTGAGTCTCACTGTTGCAAGGTGCACGTTGGCAATGAGACTGTTGAGATGACTTTTTGTGTGATTCTTCTGCTATCATAATTTGTTTCAGGTAGAATTAAGTATAATCAAGAGGAGAAGCATGCCATTAATTTTATTGAACTGCTTTTAATTTTTCATCCTGTCTAGATTATCAGTCCTAATTTCAGGATGATCGTAAAGTCTTGGCTCTTCATTTAATTGTAAAACTATGAATATAGTGACAGCACTGTTGCTGTTGGGATTTCTGAATAAAATAGGGCCAAACACTCGAGATCAAAAATGATACGTCCATAGACAATTCCAAGCTAACAGGTCTGGATATAGCAGTTGCTAATGCAGCATGCATACTGTCCCATGGGAAGCTGCAGTTTATCGTAAACTGGCACTATTGACATACTTTTCAGTTTAACCATTAGTTTGATAATCTTTCCAATTATTAAATGCAGTAATGATTGTGCTTCACAGAGGCTTTGAGACACTCTTAGTTTTCAAAAGCTGTGGATAACTAGATGAGAGTCTCAAGGTTTTTGTTAATCTTCCCTTGGTGGAGAAGAGTGCCTGTTTTTCATGTAGAAATTAGGATTGCTGGACAAAGAATTTATAGAATAACCCTGTCAAGAGCCTGAGGGTTGCTTTTGTGTTATTTTGGCTCTGTGGTTTGATTGACTTCTGGGAAAGATAGCTTACAACCATCGTGTGTGTTTTAAGGAGCCCGCTTCTCCAGTGCTTCATCTGGCTGGGCAGTTGGTGAAATTCTGCAGATGGCTAACTGTAATTTCCAAGACTTGATGCATGTAGTATCTTCTTTCTCGTGAGAAGGAAGATTCCTAATTTAGCATTTACTCATGCACTCGTTAAAGATTTTGGGAATACTGCCATGGCCTCACTTGGAGCAGAATCTGATCATTTTATTCCACTCCTCCCCTACCAGCAGACTTAGTTGTAATAGCTTGTTGGAGCATTCTGGTGATGCCTTAATTGCTGTATTAAGCCTTTTTTTCCCTCAGTCATCAATTTTGTGATACAAATTACATACTTCATGAGTACTGGTGAAAGAGCGGTGTGAGATCATCTAGAGTTCCCTGGCTAGGATTGTTTTCCCATATCATTAATTTTCTTCAAGATTTTATTCTCAGACTCCTCCAACTTTACAACAGAAACTCCTAAGTGACTAATAGAACATTTGGTTTCAGTTGGTTGGGATGGTCAGAATGAATGTAAACTCTCCCAAATTCAGAGGTATATGGTCAGACTAGCTTAACTTTTCTCCTCCCCCCACCTCTCTCTTTTTTTCTGCCTCCCACACAAGTTTTCTAACATTCTGGCAAAGCAAGTATTTGGACTTTTACCCATTCTCTCACTTTGCAGTAAAGAAGCATTTATTTTTCCAACATTAAAAAGTTGGCCAGAAAACCTGGCCCAAAAACTTTAATGTTTTGAGCAAATGTTTAAAAATACCCTCTGACTTGGCTGCTCCAAGTAGCCTTAAACACTATGTTCTTTTGGGGTGGAAAAATTGTTTTTCACCCAAAAAAAGCTAATTAAAAAAGGTAATATTTTTTCAATATTATTGATAGCAACAAATTGAATTTAGATATTTCAAATGTTATAGACATAAATCTGAAGCCATAAGAAACCTGAATCAGAATAGCTGAATTCTTAAGGAGCTCCCTTAATTGTGGATGTTTCAAGAGCTGAGGATGGGAGCTGGGAATTGCAGGAAATGTGGAAAATAATATGTACTTGTCTTAGATCTTGTCTGTTCCCTAAGAGAAAAGGGCATGTTTTTCCTTAAGTGTACTACACTTGGTGAATTCTACTTGATTTTTGTCGTTTGGTTTTTTGCTTGTTTGTATCTTGGTTTTGGTTTAAATTTTGCTGCTGCTTCATATCATGTCTTCTTGGAGAGCTGGTTCAAGGGAATACATCCTCTTTCAGTATTTTTTTTATCTTAACCTTGCATAGATTAATATTTGACTTTGCATTAATTGGGGAGCTATTTCCTGGCTCTAAATATGCTTTTACAAATGCAGACAGATCAAGAAAACATGGGAAATAATAAAGTTCAGTTGTATCTTCATATCTCATTCCTTTTGGATGTTTTTGATCACCTTAAGTTAATAGAGAAGGGACATTAATAGAGAGAAGTCAGGTTCAGTCTGTATTTCATACTCTTGTGCTCTGAGTGATGAGTGATGATGTTATGCTCTATGTTGCTAGGGAAACACCAAGAAAAATAGAGAAAATATGGCAAAATTCCAAAAAGGAAGCATTATAACTTTTTTTCAATGCTTCTTATTTGCTCATGAAATATTTTGCCAGAATATTACTGAGAAAACCCAGTAGTTTTTTAAAGCTTTTAGTCCAAGTGTAGAGACTAAACGAAATGATTCAGTCATGCACTAGTGATTTACTTCTACTTAAGGACAAATGCAGTGTCACTTGATCTTGTTTCCAAAATCTTTATCAGGGACCAAGCTGCTTTTACCTTGTACCTCCATTTCTTCATCTTTGCTCTGTATCTCTATCAATAAATCTAAATTTTTTCAAAGTCCTAGCTCTATGACTCTTTCCCAAAAGCTGTGCTTCTAGTAGTCCCCCTTTGAAGTGCTGAACAAAAAAGCATTTGTTTTTTAATAATATAACAGAAGTTTAGGATGGAAAGAGGGTGTGGAATAGACACTGCCCCTGTTTTCTGTCCTCCTGTGCCACAGTTTGGCCAGCACTACATTAGAATTGCTCTAGAGGAAAACATGAACCGTCGGAAATCTGTGAAGTGGCTCCCGGGTGCTGTAAATTCCATGTATCCCCAAAATGCAGGGGGTCTGCCTCATCTCCTGAAGATATAACTATCCCTCATATGTATACGTGGCATTTATGGGTCTTGGCTTTCCTGAGGACATGATGACTAGAGTGGACTGAATCCTGGATTATTTTATGGGCCAAGAATAGGGCATCTGTAGCTTCTGCTGGTAACTCTGAGTCACTTCTGTGCTGAATTTTTTCTGAGTCTGTGTTATAACAACAGCAGCCAAGCAAATGCCTATTTGGACTGGTGAAACTGGGTGTAAACACAGTGTCAACACAGAAATACTCAGTACAAGTTACTGTCAGTCATCTTTTTTCTTTTTCAAAGTATATGTTCATTACCAAATATCTGATGTAAATTATGCAGCATAGACTTGAGTTCTGGGATTTTTTTTTTTTTTTGCATACCCTGAGGAATTGAATAAACCTTGCTTTTGAGTGTTATAAGCTGTGGTAAACTGTTTTGCTTATACACAAGGCACTTCTCCATCATTGCCTTGACATGTACTGGATCTTTCCCTGGGCATGGACCAAGGGAGGAGATTGAGTGAACAAGGTTGTTGGGGTGGTTTTTTCCTCTTTCCTGTGTACAGAGGCTATAAAAATAGCTCTTTCTGAGCAAGCAATGCTATATAACCTGCCAAGTCCTAGCTCTTCCCAAGGGACCACCTCTGAATGCTTTATCCAAATTGAACAATTGTGTAAATCCTGGGGGCTGAGTGTAACAGAGTGCACATAGGCAGTTGCTAGGAGTAGTTGGTAGATGGAAAATTTTTTACCCTAACTTGCCTTGCAGTGACTTGTCTATCCATACCTAGAATTGATGCAGACATGTCTCATCAAGTCTTGGTGGGAATTAATGTGGTCAGTATTGAGGGCTATTCTAAAAAATTTCCTCTGGTAATTTTCTGGTGTGTGGAAAGTGAGGATATTGAAATACTCCAGTTAGGTGTGAGAGCTGGGAGTAAAAAGGACAATGGTTTTGGAAATACTTAATGGCAAAGAGGCATCAGGCAGTAGAGAAAATAAGTTTTGGTCATGTCTTGAAAAAGAATGCTGTGGGTTGGCAAGGTTGCTGCAGCTTAGCTGAAGCAAATAATAGAATTTATAATTTTTTTTTTATATAATGCTCTTGAACTATTTTTAGCAAGCTAGCAGCTGCATGTTTTTGTAGTTTTGAATATATTTCTAAGAACTCACACAATTGCTCTTAATTGTCTATTTTGATACTTATTTTTCTGTGACTCTCCAGATATACCAACTATTTGTTTTGGAAAGATTGTTAGCAAAATTGTACATTCCCCATCTTGACTTCCCTTCAAATTAATCTACAATATTTATACAATATGGTCTAGATTTGTCTGGGGGAATGAAGGTCAAGGAGCTTTAAAATAAAATGCAAGAGATGTTAGTGTAGATAACGATCCTGATGATCAACAGGTTGAGATCAAGTATGTTGATTCTTGAGGTACCAGGAAGGAAAAAATGTAGAAGTAATGTAATCCTTGTAATCCTTGTGCAAAGGTAAATTGAAATATGTACAGGGTTTTTTTAAAAAAGAAAAAAAGGCAGCAGGGAGATAAAAGGAGAGATTCAGCAAAATCATACGCTCCAAATTCAAAATACCAAAACTTCAAAAGATAAAAAAATCTATAGCATATGTAAGTACTGATATTATAGCTATGTATCAATTTATCTAAAATACTGTGTACATTAAAGTGCTTTTTTTTTCTTGAGAAGGAATTCATTTCCCCCCTGAAATTAAAGTCCTCTTGAGTGTGAACAGAGTGATTTGAGAACTCCTAACACTCTATGTGAGCTGAGAGTCAACTGCACAGCTTCTAATACTTTGTGCAGGGAGTCCATCTTTTCTCAGTGGATGTTCTTACGTTTCTTGGCCAAAGTGTATTGCGTGTGACCACTAGATTTCAGAGATAAAATACCTCCTGGGTTGTGGTGGGTTTTTTTTTTTTTTGGTTTTTTTTTTTTTTTTTTTTTTTTTTTTTTTTGTTTTTTGTTTTTTTTTTTTTTGTTTTTTTTTTTTGATAGGTGCAAGTCTAGATCTGGAATTGAAGGTACTCAATACAGATTGGCAAAGTATTCTAGTTTTGTCCTGGAAAAACTAAGCAAACAAAGCAGTACAAGAGATACACTATTTAATTGCCTGTAATTAGTGAAACTGATGAGTTTTTAGAGAGGGTTAGGCATGGGGTAAGAAAAAGTCACAAAAATCAACAAATCTACATTAATTATTATAAATTTTAGAACAATTTATTTTGGAAAAGACCTCAGAGATCATCCAGTCCAACTTTAATTTACTTTAATAGAGCTTAATATTTGAGCAGGAAGATTCATAATGCTATCAGCCTCCTTTTTGCCACAGTGACAACTTGCAGTGAGTGTTCCATGCCACTTGCCCTGCTCACCCCTCAGACAAGAGCCAAGGAATGCTCAGGTTATCGTTGGGGCTCTTCTGCTTGTTCTTCTGGCAGATTCATTTTTATTTTTTATTTGACAGGCGTGCCTTCTTCCCTACAGGATACTAACTTTCTCTTTGAGAGAACCTCCAGATTAGACTGGAATATGAGGAAGCTGACAGAGATGGACCACCCAGGGAGGGGTCGGAAAAGAGCATGAGGAAATGGATAATGTTATCGTCTGGTGACTTGCTGGGGTTGATGCACTTTTCTAGAAGTGCCTGTTTTTGTTTTGATAAGGGATTTCAGAATGGTGTGGAGGCATAATGGGTGAGATCAGCAAGGAAGCACCATGCTCAAGAGGCAGTGTGAGAAGACACACTCTGAAGCCATGGATGGTGATGTGTTCCCACGGAGGGTGTTGGCTGGCTCTATTCCCTCTCTGCCTTTCCCTTCTTGGGCATTTCTCCTCCACCCCTCAGCATTAGTAGGTGGGGGCACTGGGTGGAGACAGGCTGCTCATTCATCAGGGCCCACGGAGCTCCGTGCTGTCAGCCAGGGCTTCCGTAGGGGCACGGAGAAACGCTTTCTGCTGTCATTTTATACCTGACTCTGTGTGCTGTTATAATGTGAGCGGCATTGGGTCCGCTGGATGTGTTGCTATGGAAAATGTATGTGCTTTTTATAGTCAAATAGAAAGGTGTGTTTCCAAAAGCTGTTCTCTTACTCTGCAGCCGTAGCCTGGCTGGTTTATTTCCAGCATTCTCAGCAGTGAACTGAGGCTCTCAGGGTTGAATATCAATTTGCTAAGAATCCAAGTGCTGGAGGAATGTCCTCATGTTTCTGTACCCATGCAGCAACCACATCTTCCACTGGAGCCCTTCTATTCTCAGCAGCACGTGGGAATTCAGTGAAATCCGATAACAGCAATATTAATAGCAGCTGAGTAGGTGGCCAAAGAGGTTGAAATTTAGCACAAGCCCGCTGCTAGTTGGACAGGCAGCGTTCATCTCCTGCGCAGCAGTACTCGGCAGGGGTGCAGGAGTCCTTCAAATCCTCCAACATCCTCCTCAGAATCGTAAGTGAAGCTGGTCGGTGTAGGGCTAGAGCTCCTGGAGCTGGGCAAGGAGCTGGGGAGTGGGCTGTTCTGCAGTCAGCTGGTCTGCTCCAGCTCCTGGGCCAAGATAGGGCTCTTCCAGGCCCTTCAAAGGGCATCGTGGAGGTGTGACTGCTGCCTTGATGGACAGAAGCTCAAAGGGCGCGCACCAGTACTTCTTTTTAAACAGCAATCTGTTTAAGTCTTGTGTTTGTGAGATCTGTAGTTCAGAGGAAGGGACAGAAGACAGGGCTGGCAGCTGTTGGGGTTTCTGAAGTATTCGTCACCAAGGGGTGGGTTTGGCACTGGGCAGGGTGCATTTGTCACTGGCACATTCCTTTCTATCGGTGGGAGTGTCTCTGTTCCTTCTTTCTCCCCGTAAATGGGTTTAGATTTGTCTTATCTCTTTGGACAGGACCACATGTATTCTTGGCAGCTAACCCTCATTTTGGGGAGGAGGAATCTGTGTTCAAACTTGCTTCTTTGTTTGTTGGTTTTGTTTTTTTTTTTTTTAAATCGTCAATTGATAGCTATATTTAAATGTGTTTCTATATGAGAAACAGACCCTTCTCTGAGCAGGATGCTTTAAAATAGTCTTCCAGAATTTTGCTCAGACTTCTGGTATCTTGGATCTGGTCTTGAGCTCCACATTGTTCTTCCTGGAAAATAATAAAGTGAAGTGTTAAAGCAGATTTGACATCATGAGTTGCTAGTTGCTGGAATTTAATACTTATTATGATGTAGGGAAACAAAACCTTTTGTGTCGGAAAAATGAAATCCAAACTATTGAGTTTATTGTTTAAAAGTTTTGAAATAAGTAAAAAAAAAAATAAAAAAAAATCTGGCTTCTTAAAATGCACTGGTCTTTTGTATGGAGGCACTGGAGAGGTTTCTGTAGGTGTCCGTGGATATATTTTATAATTGTTTAAAGTTTAGTTCACAATTTCTTGAAAGTGGCCTGCTAGCTCCTCTGAGGTGTATCATTGTCTACAATTTTTTTTTTTTTTAATGCCTCAGAATGCATTAAAATAATCCCAGCAAGCTTTCCTCACTCCTTAAAAATGGGAAGCACGGAGCACTTCTGTCTCAGGGTCATCAGCTGGGGGTTATCTGACGGTACTGGTGTCTGGAACAGAGTCCTCCTCCACCAAGCCCCCCGCCCACTCCTCTGCAGCAACACACTGTCTCTGCCATGGTGCTGGTGCAATTGCTTGTAAGAGCATGATCTAAAACAGAACAGGAAGCTAGCTTAGAGGTTGAAAATGTATATTCAGAAAACCCACAGAAACAGGTGTAGCCCTCTGGCAGCGTGAAACTGCAGCGTGATTCAGGGTTGTGTTGGCATAACCACGGGGGCAGCAAACAGGAGTGGCTGGAAGAGAGAGGGGGACCAGGAAATCCTTAAGCTAGAGCTTCAGCCAAAGCCTTTGTGTTGTCAGGCTAGGGCCTTGGTGACTAATTCTGCTGTTTAACCTTGAGCAAACAGTGGAGCTGAGAATAAATTCCTTGAGCTGTGGCTCAGTGTGCTGATCTGCCATGTCACTCTGCTTTATTCTTGTAGAGTGGTCTTCGTTAGAGAAACATCTGTCGGTCTGTGCTGGCTGGAAGTGCCGTTTGTCAATATGTGTTGTGTTCAAATGTAACAGAGGTGTTTTGCCTCCGAGCCTATCATGCACCAAGTGAGAGCTATTCCTGTCCCCTTTGTCTTTCTTCTGTTTGCTCAAGGATTGACGTAGATGAGATGATTTACACAGAAGCTATTATTTCTCCCCAGGTGGTTATTTCACATCTTTTTTCATCCATGTTCAACTAGGATTTATGCGGTTGTGCTTCACAGTTACTATTAGAATATCCCCCACGTGTTGTTATTTTGTGGCCTTTAGATTTTCATGCGGTGATTAGGAGATCTTTTCCAGGATGGCTAATCTTGAAGTTGTATGTAAACTTTTATTAATACCACTGCCAACATTTAAGGTTCATGCTTTGTGAATTAGGATTCTACTTTTAGTTTTGAGGCCTCTTTGTTAGCTGGAATTTGGTATTGAGGTTAGGATAGGTAGATTGGTGTTTGTTTTCTTTTAAGCTTCAGAATGACTGCTTAAATGCTGAGACGGTGGCAAGAGCAGATGAAGTCTTTATAATAAAATTCTTCCAGCAAGATCTTAACTGCTCTACTTAGCAACTTTCATTGCTTAGTTCAGACATCTTGAGCAAAGTTGCATTGTTAACGAAGGGAGATATAAAAAAACCTGTGGGAAGACGGAGAAGTTAATGTTTAAAAATATACAAAGTGACTTAGTAAGTATTGTTGCATTGCCATATGGGGAGGAACTGAATTGTTTCAGCAGATTAGTTTTGAGATGCAGCCTTGGCTGTGCCCTGCTAAGCAAAGCAGCAGCCCACCTAAAACTTTCAGTATAAAGATATTCACCTTTTCAAACCAGAAATTGAGTTACACTAATATTCATAAAGAATATGATTAACATCAGCTGGGCTCTGTGACAACTTTGGAAGAAAACAGAAAAAAAGCAGACTTCTTTCACAGTTACCAAATGTAGTACTGGCATTTATTTGCATTGATGAAGATACTTTAGCAAGTGAGCATCAGTTCCTAAGTTAGCTGTTGTATGAGAAATGTGTCTACAAGCAGCAGTGTGCGCACTTCAGTGCTATAGTCTTATGTTTAAAATAAGGTTGTAAGTGTCCAAGAGTGTTTAAAAAGCTTAAAAGCAACGTTACTGAAGTTTTTGTACTCCGTCTTCTAAATGGTTTATTCAAATACAGTGTGAGAAACAGTGTTGGAGCCCTGTATATTGAGAGCCAGGATTGCAAAGGGGAGCTGGAGGTGAGAGCAGGAGCTTGCTGTTAGGTAACAGTCTGTCAGAAAAATTGTAGGGTCATGCCTCCTCTTCCAGCCCCAAAGAATTTGCCATGCTTGAGGCTGGTGCCTCTATCTTGTCCCCTCATATGAACCATAGTTTTTCAGAGTTATACACAAGACCTTAGATTAATTATTTGCATCAATTGCACATTAGTTACACTTTTGTAAAATGAAGAATTTCTGCATAGTAGAATTATTCTATTTTGTATTTTCATTTACAACAGAGTTAAAAGCCTTGGGGTTTTTTCTCTTTTGATACTCACAGGAAAAATTCATTCCTCCTAAAAGCGCTTTAGTTTGTATCATGCTTCTAACCAATAGATATTTACCCAATAGATATTTTAAATTGAGGTCCTGGATGGGAACTGGGCAATGGCATGTGCGACTAAACACAGATGAGCTTGGACAGATTGTACATATAAAAGGCTTTAAAGGCTCTTATTTCACGTGGAGAATGTTAGCAAGTGAATCCAAACTACATCTTCTGCAAGTTGCATGCCTCAGAGAAGATGTAGCTGTGAAATTTGTAGGTCAAAAATTAATTTTAAGACCTTCCAGTAAGATAACAACATTGCCTCTTTAATCAGGATTTTTTTGAGGAAAAAAGTTATATACCTATCATTTAACACCAATTCTAGGGCAGTACATTCATCATTCAGAATCACCCTTTTCCTTGGTTAAGCACTGTCAAATAATTAATACATGCATATAAAAATGAGGAACAATATTCTAGATCAGCAGGGTTTCTCTTGGATTTTTTCTTCTCCTCTTCTGCTCAGACTGTGTCTACCGTGACAAGTTGTTAAAAAGGTTTAGAAACCAGTAGATGCAATTCAGAGGAGGAGAGTCGTAGTGCAAGTGAAGAAACTTTGTGAATGAAGAGTAAACAACTTGTCTATTTGCTTCTGTTGTTAGCAGAGTAAACAGGAATGAAGCAAGGTCTGTCATTCCAGTCCGTGAAATACCTCCCTGCCTGCATTTTTGGTCTCAAACTGACTTGTTTACCTGAATGTCCTAAGTTTTGTGTTGATTGTTGTCCAAGTACACAGGCCTAGTGTGTTTATGGGTATTCCAGTAAGGAAGTTTTATTGAGATATAAAGACAACTAAATATTGCTCCTCTTGCAAAATGGTTGACTGAAATGATCCCAGAGAGCTCAAGGAAAGTAGAAGGGGACTTCATTGTGTCAGTCTTGTAGCTTTGGTTTACTTGAAGGCTGGCAGCCTTTTGGATACATGCTCCTGCCAGCTAAGGACAGAGTTTTCTGCTCCTTACTGGGCTGCTGAAGTTAGGGAGTGAACTTTAAGGCATCCTTAGCAAGGACCTCTGCTTTTATAATTGCAAACAAAAGCAGAAATTCTGCTAACAAAAGGTGTTGAGGGTAAAGAATGCTTTAAAATGCTCTCCACTGGGTGTGAGAAGTGTAACACTGATATAAGAATAGTTTTTCCAGTCTCTGCTTGGGTAGTCAACCTGTCTCTAGTAGCACCTTAGATCGCAGCTGTGGTGTGCCCTGCAACATGGACACTGGAAAAAGAGTTAGCCTACTGGAAAAAAGGGGGAAATTTTTTTTTCTTCAAAAATAGTCTTGAGTGAGTAACAAATAGCAATGAGTTTTGGAAGGGGTTAAAAAAAAAAAAAACAAGCAAAAGTGTAAGTATTTCCCATTAAAGGAGGAGGGTTCTTCTTTATCTACAGGAAAGAGGTCACTGGCTACAAAGCCCAAAGCATCTCTGGCATGAGCTACTAAGGGACGGTGCAGGTCAGACCCATCTCAGGACTTTGTGTTCCTGATAGCCTGATTTCTTTATGATGTGGGGATGGACAAGGCAATTAGAGCCACTGAGTGGGAGTGGGTGCTCTCAAAATAGGAAGAAAGAGGAGGAGGGAAGGGACGGTCAGTGTCCCTGATGGTTGGCATGTCTCATTGACTATTCCATTTCCATGAAGGGTGACGCTTAGGCTGACCTGGCCCTGTCCTCATTACATTAACTCGTTACTGTTTCCTGAAGGGTTTATTCTCCTTTCTTTCCTGTAACTTTTGACTAGTGTGTTCCTAGACAGACAGAAACAGGATAAGTACCTTGACACGTTGTTGATCTGGCATGTTGGGGAACTATGAATAGGTTTTTCTGCTGCTGTATGTGAAGTCTGCTTTCTGTTTGAACCCCTTCACTGTGCTGTGTGTGAAGTTTGCAGCCAGCTCCAAACCAATGTCTGGGGCAGGTGAAATGTTGTTTTGGTGTATTTAAGCCATTTACTCTTCCATAACTGCTGGCGCTACAGGCAGCAATGTTGTTCAACCGCTGTCTGCAGTCCAGCCCTGAATATTTACCCCTGGGGACTAGGAGGCTTTTGGAGCCTCCCATTTGGGAAGTTTCTTCTTCTTGCTCTTAAAATGAGTGTGAGGAGAACAGGATCACTATGAGTGTCCATTGGTACATTTCCAAGGTGTGCTACGGACTGGTTGTGTGTATATATATATATATATATATATATATATAAAAGTTCCTTAACGTTAGTGATTGTATATGTATTTTATATTTTTTGTAAAACATGTATTTATATAAAAGAACCCAAACCCACCCTTTCAGCCCCTTTCATCTCTCTCCAGATGTCCAAGTTTCAGTTTCTCATTTTTTGGTCTGAAAAGTTTACTCTTGGCTAAAGTGTTCTCTGTTGTCTAAGGCAAATACTTTAGAAAACAATACAATCAGGGAAAAAGTTACAATTGAATCTCCTTTCATATGGAATTGGAAATCTGAGGTTATCCAGGCTGGAAAAGAGAAGGCTCAAGGGAGACCTTGTAGCAGCCTTCCAGCAGCTAAAGTGAGCCTACAAGACATGTAGTGATAGGAGCAAGGGGGGATGACTGAACTGAGAGGGTCAGTTTAGATTGACTATTGGGAAGAAATTCTCAACTCTGAGTGTGGGGAGGCACTGGCATGGATTGTCCAGACAAGTGGTGGATACTCCACCCCTGTAAGTGTTCCAAAGCCAGGCTGGATGGGACTTTCAGCAACATGGTCTAGTGGAAGGTGTCCTTGCCCTGGGAGAGGGCTTGGAAGTGAATGATCTTTAAGGGCCCTTCTCCCTGGCTAATAGAGGCTATATTTCCCAAAGTCAACAGCTTGTTTTCTACTTATATTTTGCTAGTAACTAAATGAGAGCTAATTAAAAATGCCTAGAGCCTTTTTGTGTACCTCTTAAAACAGAAACTGTAATAGATTGTCTAGCTTCTCACTTTACATGTAACAATTAAAATAGTACAGAGTTATGACTGTATTTAAAGTGAAACACTTCTTATTTCTTTTGGAGCAGTCAAAGTTGCATATTTTATATTGACTGATAATTGGTCTTGAGACTTTTTAAATCTTGAATAATAACTGAATTTTAAGTCAGCAATTTTAAAACATTTTGTTTTGTTTTCTTTTTCTCATTCTCTGCCCTGCTTCAGACCAGAGGAGACCAACAGAAGAGTGAAAAATGTAAGTCAGTTGCACATTGATTGTGATTAATTATTTTTAAATGCTTCTGTTTATGGTGCCATTGTATTTACCTTACTGTTGATTTATCTGATGCAGATTAATGCCATTTTACAATGATTTCTATGTGCAGCTTGCTTTCCCAAATCATTGTAATGATTGAAAACAGTACTTATATGTGCTTACTTGAGATATGAGATGCATCATAACACTCTTTAATTGGTTTTGGTGGCAGTCGTAGCTAATACTGTATGCAAGATTTTGCAGTTCATTGTGGAATCATCTCTAACAGCATGCTGAGATTCTTTTACACTGGCACATGGCATGAGAGGATTGTATTCAGGTTTGGGTTTTTTTTTCCTGTTTGTTTTTAGGTTTTGATTACACTATACTGGCTTGGGAGAAAAGCTCAAAGTGACCCTGATTATAATGGTCCATACCTCAATCTTAAAGCATTTGAGAAGTTATTAGGGCAAGGATTCACTAAGGTAAGGAATCCAAAAAAGGAAACTAAACCAATAGCCTGAAGTTTATAGTTTGTTATATAGCACCAATTCTAAACAGTCTCTTGAGAGTTTAATTTTCTTCTTAGTTTGGAGAACATAGTAATTTGTTTTATTTGTTTTGTTTGCTATCAAGTTCCATATGAAAGGAATGATTTTTAGCTTAGGTTGGTTCTTCTGCTACCCATATGAATTTCAGAATCCATCTACTCTAATTGATGTGGTAGATTGAGAAGAGCTCTATCTCAATCCTCTTTGGCTGAGATGAAAGAAATTTAAGACCTTTTATCAAGTCTCCTGGTCAAGCTGTTGGATGTGTTGTTGTGAATGTGTTTTAGGGTTTTCTCTCTTTGTTGAAGTTCGTTTGTGAATTCAAAATGCTTCTGAGTAACATTTGCACCCTAAATTATTGAAAAAGACCTTTCAAAACTTACTCTTGTAGGCACTTGAAGAGGCCAACCAGCCGAGCAGAAGTGGCAGAGATAGTGGGTACGGAGATATTTGGTACGTTGACCGGGGAGAGCCCTTTTCATCTTCAGCTACTCATAAAAGAGACGATTCCTTTGATAGCTTGGACTCTCTTGGTTCAAGATCCTGCACAAGCTTTTCATCAGATATAACCTTGAAAGGTGGCAGTGAAGGTATGTTTTCCTCTCTAAAATCTTTTGTTCACATGTATCTTACGAGTGTGGGTGAAGACAATGTATGGGCCTGGTACTTGGATATCCAATACTTAAACCAGCTTGAAAGTCAACTCTAGTTCTGCAGCTACTGCAGTTGCATTTTGCTTAAGCAAATGTTGACCTCTAACAGTTGGTATTAAAAAAGCAGTGCTCACACAGATCTTTCTAGCAAGGGTTGCTGAAACACTTGCTCTCACTGACGCATTATGTTGTGTGTATGTCCAGGGTACATTCTCAGAGTTCTGTAAGGAAAATTTCTAGAAATTAGATCTGGATGGGATCACCTAAAATTCAGCAATTGCAAAAGTCTCTTGCCTTGTTCTTAGAGTGACTGTGTCAAACTGGAATGTCTTTCCTTCATTTGCGAATATTCAATAATGTTTTTTCCCACCTAGCTTAAATACTGAAGTGTATTTGTTACTTTTAGTAGTTTGGCCTGAAAATAAAGGTAACAAGAAGATGGTGACATTGGATCCCTAAAGCAGCACTCTAGCTTGTGTTTCTCTGCTGTTTTTAAAGTTCAATGCCAACTTGTCTAAACCCACAAAAATTGTGAGGTTTTGGATTTTGTTTCATGTGAATAACAAAATCATTGAGCAGAGGCTCCATGGAGCATTGCTGATCTGTGCAGGGCAACATTTAGCCATGTTACATGTGTGATGTACCCTGGGCTTCTACTGGATGGTAATCCGGTGAGATGAGCACATTGGTGTATTATTTGCTGTTAACTTGTCTTTGCTAGTAAATTTATCTTGCAGATACGATTTAATTAAAAACATTCTGTGCTTTTTTTTTTGTCTTCAGTCTGGAGGCTAGCACTTTGTTTCCTGCAGGGAGCAGTGATAATGAAAGAATGGAACAAATGCAGGAGGATCATGCAAACCAAATTGAGTTTAATGGATCTTATCACAGCTTTGCCACAGACTTCTAAAAATGCCTCTTCTACTGTCCTATCAGTAGCTCAGCAAATTTGTAGCTGAAACATCTAAAATACAGAGAGAAATTGATTTTAGAAGACTTTTATCCAAGTTTTAGCTATAAGCAAATGTCTGGAGAATGATGTTTGTATCTTCCCTTTTTTCCACTTCCTTCTAAGGTTGTGACAGTGACACAGACTTGGAACTGCCTTCCAAAATGCATGACTCCCACAAAGATGACAGGTCTTACCGCAGGATTTCTGTGATTGAACCAAAACCTACCACTGACTTCAATCGTTTCTTACCCAACAAAAACAAGCAGACAGCATATGTGCCAGCACCTTTAAGGAAGAGGAGGACAGAGAAGAATGAGGACAACAGGAGGAGCTGGGCAAGTCCTGTTTTCACTGAGTCAGATGGAACATTTTCAAGGTACTGGTGTGTGATCTTAGGAAAGTGAGCTTTGATTTAGAAGTTTTAAATAAGTTACTTCTTTATTAGTTAAGGAAAAACTGCTCGTGCTACAATAAAGAGTCAAGTATTTGATTTTCTATGTTTTATCGAGGGGGACATTTTGGTGTGGTTGTGTGGTTTGGTTTTGGTTTTTTACATTGTTTTTGGATGTTTGAGTAATGTTTTGAAGCTGGCCAGACTCCAGATGTATTTAAGTGGTCTTAAATGCAAGTTCACAAGGGACAGACCTACGATTTTAGTTACTCGTTAAAGCTTCCAAAGTATAGTGATGTATTTCAGTTGTCCGGCTTCTTGATGCATACCAGTGAGACTAGTGGGCAGTTCTTGAGTTTCACCATTATCTTCGTGACTTCACTGTCTTCATTCTATTCCTGTTTCGGTCAACCTCAGTGGACGTGAAACGAATCCTGTAGCTTCCTGCCAAAATAGCAGAGCAGAGTGTGGGCTCACAAATCCAGCTTCCCTCCAGACCATCTATGAGTATGACAGTGGCTCTGATTCAGAAGATGAAAGAAGGCTGCCCGACGTTGTTTTGGATGACTTAGCAAATCGTAGATTTCTAGTCAAAAAGAGCCCTGTAAGCTCTGCTGCACCTGGACATCATTTCATGTTGCACAATGACTCTCCTAAATCTTGCTCGCGAGAAAGTTATCCAGCTGGTCCACTAGCTGCAATGCTTGAACCACTGAGGTCAGAGATACTAATCCAAGATCCAGTAACTATTGCATTTCCTAAATCGCAGCCCTTAAATAACTCCATAAAGTTAGTCCTCTAATCGGTGTTTTAACACAGCTGATAATTTGATGTGCTTTTTCTGTCAAATTTTGTATTTTTGTCGGAGGAGATAGGATGCTGATATAACCATTTAACTTCTTTAAAATTTTTTTTTTAATTTAATATATCTTATTATTTCTGGTGCTGCAGTGATGAAATTGAGAACTAATATGCTTCATTCACAAGGCTGAGCTCCTGAGCCAAAAAGCATGTCTTTTTGCATTCCTTATGTCAAGTTGCTGCTAAAATATCTTAACTGATTGGATATTTTGAACAGTAACCAGAGGAGGCAGAGGCAGTTGGATACTAAAGAGGAAAACAAACCAAGAGTTAACAATCCTTCACAATTAACTGGGTATTTTGATGAGGACGAGGAAGAAGTAGGCATCCCAAACATTGAAAAAGATGATCTTTATTTTCGCAAGCTAAGTTCTTCAGCGCCAAATACAGTTGTTGCTTTTGACAAATTTCTTCCTAAGTTTTGGACTCCAGAGGAAGAATTGCTATGGAAAAAAATCAAGAAATCCTCTTTCAAACCCTGGTATAAAGAGATTCAAGGGTTCAGGTGCGTTTTCATGCATGCCTGTTTCTCTCCTGTGTGCAAAGCCTAAATATAGTGTAGTTCTATGACTTTGAATTTTTAAATTTTCATGACCAATGTAGCAGCAGGATATGTTTTATTCTTTTTTCTTTTTTACTTGTTTTTTAATAATTGAAATATTATTTCTGTTATATTTGTTGCACCTGCTGCACTGTTGCCACTGTGCATTTTACTCAGTGAATACACTTCATGTTTTTTTTTTCTTTCTCCTCTGCTCATTCTTTGTGCTGCTGCACAGTAGAAAGAGATCAGATTCTGAGGATGAGGAATTTGCTTACAAACAAAGCTGTACCATTGTTGCTAATCAACCAAGACCAAGTTTTGACTGGAACAGTAGCTGCAGAAGGGATCAGAGTTATAAACCAACTGCTGAATATGTGGGAAGCTCACTGTCACAGATTGCAGAAGGAAAAATCTTGGAGTCTTCTGATCAGACCAGGTTGATACTGCTGCATGAGCTGTTCTCTTGATGCATCAAAAAGAAATGGCTGGATATTGCAACAGCTGAATGAAATTAAACCACGTCCCGTGATGTCGTGCTTTTTTTGGTTTTTACTGTTTTGCTGGTTTGTTGGGTTTGGGATTTTTTTTCTCTTGTAATGTAGCCATAAGTTGCTGGCCTTCTGAAACGTGTAAATGTGAAAGTGTAACATGCTGCATAGGGTTATTGGCTTTGTGTGTGAGCATGTAAGTGTGATGTTTCTGAGCAGGTTAGGATGCCGGCATACCTCTGCGTTGGTTGACGCGTGCTGCGCTACGGTCAGTGGTGGTGAATGCCAAGTGGTGTTGTCATTCTGCTTGGGATACTGCAGGTCTAAACCAAATGTTTATTGCAATACGTTGTGATCTGCTTGTCTCCTGCTAGTTAATGATATTTTTACTTCCCTCCTTTTGTTTTATATGCTTCAGTCAGTTTTCGTTACTTCAGGCCCTGCAAAAATACACTGACTACGTGTCTTCTGAAATGGAGACCAGAATTGATCCTACTTCTGGCCCTAGGCTCATAAAATGTAGAAAGAATGTTTCCTTTGTACCAGGAGGCAAGCAAGGAGATGAGGAGAATGGATATCTGTATCCAGATTTGGAAAACGATGATTTGTTTGTTCGCAAAACTGGGGCTTTCCATGTGAATCAAGTTGTTCTTCAAGACCCCCGGTATTTAAAGAAATTCTCTGAGCAGGAGCCTCCTCTAGAGGGTGAGATAATTCTGCAGCCCAGAGAGGGCGAAACTGTGATTCCAGATTTGGAAAAGGATGACATGATTTTTCGTAAAGTCCTCTCTCAAAAAAAAGAAGTGCCTTTATCAGGTGCTCCTGACAAGTATCACCCAGCACTGTTTCCTGATCCATGGAGTCTTCCAGAAGAGATCCGGTCCAAATTTCTATGTTTGCTTGAGAAAAACGCTATACCAGAGGAAAGGAAGAGCAATGGCAGAGTGCTGTCCCCATCTTTACACCACAAGAAGGACGATATGCTGACCCGCAAGATTGAATCTTGGAAAGTGGGAAGCAATGTGCAGCCAGTAAATTTTATCCCAGGTCCATGCAGTGAAGAAGACTGGAAGAAGTGGGAAGCAATCAGGGAGGCCAGCAAAGTTAGACACAAGAAACGGCAGATGGTGGAGAGGTCAGGTTGTGTCCTGCACAGATTGAGTCCCCTTGAACCCTTCCCATTCAGAAAAGCATCATCCTGTGCTGAACCATTCATAGAGTGCCAGTCTGCTATTTGTTCGTGTCGTCCTCGAACAAGCTTTTTATTTGCTTTGAATAGAAGCTCATGACTGCAATACCATATTTTCAACAAAAAATTATAAAGTTTTCTAGTTTTAGGCTGCCACTTTGGAGAAAATATGCCTATCATTCCCTCAGGCTCAAAGTTCTGCATAAGTTTCTTCCCATGGTTGAACAGGAATAGTGATTATTCAAAAGACTGTGGAGGCTAGAGATATTTTCTTTTATTCTACAATATAATAGGTAAAAACATTTCTGAAACACATGAATGCTTTAAAGACAAATTCTGGAAATGGGCATTCTGATATTCTTGCTTGCACCTAAGTTTAAAAATGCTTGTAAACTGTCCTGTCACAGTTCTGGGATGATTAGATGAGGTGAAAAAGAAAAAAAGTGTTTTGCCTGCCCGAAGTCATGGTGCATGCAAGTTGTGTGTCTATGTAATATTAAAGTCCACCGTGGCGTATTTTATTCTAAAATACTATCCCCCTACTTTCATACAGTCTCAATTCATTCTTTCCCCTGATTCTTTCCTGGTTTCTTCAAAATTTCTCTTGTCTGACTGAATACTGTTTCTTAAGTATTTCACATCTCTCCTCTGAATTTTCTATTTACTGGAGGAGAGTGGAGTTCCAAGTGTTTACTTAGCTCTGAAAATACGGCATTGCAAGTTGCAGATCTCCCAGCTGTGCATCATTACACTGTGACTAAGACACTTCTGTGTTCCGGTTGATATTTTGATGTTGCTGCATTTAATTT
The DNA here is from genome assembly GCA_013400175.1 of Phainopepla nitens. Taxonomy (NCBI): domain Eukaryota; kingdom Metazoa; phylum Chordata; class Aves; order Passeriformes; family Bombycillidae; genus Phainopepla; species Phainopepla nitens. Next base: position 2,189,651 of record VXBQ01003140.1, read on the forward strand.
TTAAGCTTAATAGTGTTAACAAAGTTCGAGCTTCACTAAGAAATATTTCTCAAGTGCTTGGAAATATTGCACGTTTTAAAAATTCATTCAGTAGAATTAAATAGTTATAATATAAAAGACTCATATTCAAGAATACTAAAAATCCTCTTGAATTACCGTGGATTAGTTGTGTTCAAGGATTAATTTGCTAAACTTCTATAATGGGGAATTTTATTCTGGTACACATCAAATATTACTTTCAGTTAGTATCAGAAATGGTTGAAGTAACAAGGAAAAAACCTCTGTAAGCCACACTTTGTTGGGACTCAAGCTGGCACTAGGTTTAATGTCTTGCAATGAGTCTCTTTTGAGCATCATACTATTCAGCAGCACTGGAATAAGTGGTGCAGAAATAGTACAGAGCTATATTTGTGCAGTATTGCTAAATGAAAATTGTTAGAAACTTGCAGGCAACCTTGCTCTGACAGTTCTGCCCAACTTTCCCATCATGCAAGTCCTGGTGTGTTTTTGGCTGGTGTCCAATTCCTGATGTGCTATTCCATGCTGGCTGGTTTCCAAGCTTTCAGTTTCCCCATCACTTAGTGAGAGTGCTGGTCTACTAATGGTGTTAATGTTGTTATCAATATCAAGACACTGAATCTTTTCTTTTTTGGTTTCTGATTTCTCAGACTGTTTCAAAAGCTTTCTGATGAGCAAGGGTAAGTTTTATGAAAGCTTGAAAGATCGTAATGCTATTTTTTTGCCCTCTTCCCATTTTTATGCATGCACAGTAGCTAAAAACTCATGCTGAAAACTTGTGCATGATGCTTTGTTGTCCTGTTCTTTGCAATTTACGTAATGAATGTAAGAGATAAAAGCTATGTATGTGGCAAAAGTTCTCTCTGCTGTCTCATATTCAATTTATGGTCATCAGGCGCTTCGAAAATCAGCTCTAATGTTTCGTTCCTGCTGAAGTGAAAAATTTGTTGTTCTTTATTTAAGTTAGGCATTAAAACATTCAAAAAGTATGAAGAAATACTAACAAATATTTTATTTTGAAGACTGTACAGCTAGAATCTGAAAATAATTAACAGTAGTGGTATTTTTCATGGGATTGGTGAATGGTCTGGGGTCATTTTATATCTTCCAGGTTATTGAATGCTCGGTGGTAAACTTATAGATTTGTGTCATGGGAACTTAGATGTTGTTTATGATGAACTGCGACTCAAAGACAAATAATTTTTCCACCTGTTGTATGATGGCATGTTAAGTATTTGGCAATGCATGGTGTTCTAATGATTCTTTATTTTATTTTATTTATTTATTTATTTACTTCTCTATTTTTACCCTGAGGCAAACCTGGTAAATGACTAAACAATTCCAGAAGTGTGACATGTTTCAGAAGAAGTTAGGTGTTAGGAGAGGGAGACTCAGAAGACTCAAGTCACTTGTTAAGATTTTTAGTTTAGACTGAAATGAAAACTAAGATCCAGTTCCATGATATGAATATACGTTTACTTAGGTTATATTTCCTTAGGTTGAGGTTTTCCTGTTTTGTTGCAGGCAGATATAGTAACTCAAGAGAAAGAAGTGGAAGCTGTAGTTATGTAAGTTTTCTTGAATTCATCTGGAACAAATTTGATACATCCTTATATAGTATTTGGTTACCCCAAAACAGTTCTACGTGTGATATAACTTAAGCATAAAAAATGAGGAGAAGAACTGTACAAGAAAAGAGTTTCTGCAATAGCGACCAGGTGATTTTTGCTGAATTTGGCACTCTTCTATTTCAGAAAATAGATAAGCAAACAGATACAACGAGTTAATGCCCAAACCTGTATTTCTAAGGGCCAGAGGCCAGTCTTACGTTACCAATGAAAATGAGCTCAGCCTCTTGGGAGGAAGTGAGAGTCTGGTTTGTTAGTTCAGAGATCTCTTGGAATGCAACAGGTTAGAGCAAGGCTCTGTGCTGAATCTGTTTTGGTTTTAATCTGATTTTCCATCATATCAGAGAAGTGCCACATTGTCAAGTCCTGTTAGAAATTAGTTACATCCCTCTATCACTCATACTTTGGATAAAAGAAAACAAAGGTATTTTTGAATACTAAGAAACAAACAAACAAAAAAAACCCCCAAGCCGCAGAAACCTAGCATTCCCTTAGTATTACACCATTGAACCTTATGATGAAACACCTGCACTTTGTTTATTGTCTCAGAGGTTTGTGGTGTGGTTAAATCTCATCAGGAAGCTTGTCCTATATCTAAACTTAATGTCCTGTTATATCCATCACTGTAGTGGGAAAGAATAAAGGGAAAAATAGCATGTGGGGAGGGAGAGCATGAAAGGTGAGTTTTGAGGAATTTAGGTTAAAGGGAACTAGCAAGTAGAAGTTCCTGGGGGAAACTGTAACCATGTTGAAGAACTGTTGATGGCTGTGTTAGCCATCCCAACTTGAATGGAAAGCTTCTCATAGGTTTGGAGAGGATCAGCATAGGCTAATGGGAACTATGACATCCATGAACCGAGCATTTAGCAGTGAGTGACTCTTAATCTTTTGGAAATGTGCATCAATAACTGATTTGATTTTATTATTAGCCTAAGGAAAGAAAGAGCAGGAGATGATACTGGGATTGATGATACAAAAAAGAAATCAAAGGATGGGAATTTGGATTTGGGGATAGGGGATGCCTTTTAAAGAAACAAGATTAATAAAGAGAATAACAAGCTGAAACAGAAGTAGCAGTGTTCTATGAGGAGCTCAATGTGAATGATAAGCGTGGAGATGTAGAGAGCTGCTTATTCCCTTAACCTGATTTTATTTGCTCAAATACCCAACTAATGACTTGTGTGTTGGCACTACAGCACATCCCAGTCTTTCTCATTCAGCTGCCCATGTGTTTCCTGCTCCACTCAAAATAACACTCATGAGCATTCAGTTGTACTAATATAAATCTTTCTCTTTCTCTGAAGATTTCACTCATGTAAATGAGGGCTAGGATGTTGTAAGCTGAGTTCTCTTTTCCCTTTATAGGAGTAAATCTTTGAATGATGTCAGTGCAGAGGAGCTGCAGACACTGCGCAAAATCCGCTATGAAGAGCTGCAGAAGATAAAAGAACAGTTACAAGAACAAGATCTAAAATGGCAAGAAGTAAGGGCTCCTTTTCACCTCTCCTTGTGTGTCCTGCTTCAAGGGCTGGGTGTTACCTGCCTTTAGTGTCCCTAGTAAACAAGCTTTGGCATGTGTGCAGCAATTCATGGGGCTATCTTCTAAACCAGTTCATCTCATGCAGCTGCTAGAGTTTTTGGGGATGCTTGTTTAATGCAGCACTGAAATTGCTAAGTTTCTTGTTAATGCTTCAGGATAAGTCTTGTATGTATTGTAATAAAACCATCAGGCGTGATTTCTGTGGACATAAGGAGAAGTTAGGGCACAGTTTCTTGTGTTATTTGCAATTTTTGAATACTTTTTTGGAGAAATGATTGGAATGTCTGAGTACTTGATCCTCTGGGAGAAAGGAGATAAATCATACCTCCTTGTGCAAATTCTTGAGGCTCCTATCCCTAATAATTCTGTCTTAAATTCAGCTTGTAAACTGTAGCTTCACAGAGCATCAAAAACATATCTAAAGACTTTTCAATTTATTAAAATCTCTGCTTGACAGTGAGTATCCACAGGAACACAAAATTAAGAACAAAGCACTAAACAAGAAGTTCATAGTTGTTTGTTTAATGTATCTCAGTTCTAATATTCGGTATTTCCCTTAACTCAGCTCTGGTGTTTCATGGACAATATTGCCAGTTCACACTGTGGTTTTACAGAAATCAAGAAACTACAGAAATACCTGTTTTCAATTTAGAATTTAAGGCATATTTATTTTCAAGCTAATGTATCAGTCTGACATAGTAGTGATTTGGAAAAATAATGATATCCCAAACTCTAAAGCCCTCAACAAAGAAATACAGATAATATTTGCATTAGTTTTCAGTTCTGTGTGATTGGATGAAGTATTTTAGAATACAATTGAAAATGTTAAGGGGGAAAAACGGGCCAAATGGCATATAGTCCAATAATTATAATTGTTAGCTTAAGGAGGGAATGGGCCTGCAACCCTAACTAGAGCATGACAACCCCTTTATAATTTAGGGGAAAGGTACATGAAAATGTGGCTGTGATGGAGGCATGCCAATAAAATCAGGGCAATAAATAGCATGTAATGGTGATGCCTCTGTAAGTCTATGAGGCCTTGAGAAATCTGATGGTATACATTCACGTTATTCTAAATAGGATCTAGCAAAATGGAAGAGTCGTAGAAAGAGTTACACTTCAGAATTGCAAAAGAAAAAGGAAGAGAGAGAAGAAATTGAAAGGAGAGCCTCTGAGGTGTCTGGGAGGAGTACCAAGTCACTGAAAGAAATGCAACAGGAGAGGTAATGGTCCTAATGGGAGTATTATGTTTGAGAACATAAAACTTTGAGAACATAAAAAGGACTTTTTATTCCTTTGAATTTTTGAGCCATTTTACCAGCAAGTTACAATTGATTCTGCAGAGATCATGACAATTTTAGTTGCAAAATAAAATGTAGAAATCTAGGCAATTGAAGGGCTGAATATGGTTTTCTAATGTGCTGTTTGCACAGAATGTTAAATAGTTTTCTCTATAAATGGTATTTTACTCTGCTATCAATAAATAGAAGTATTGCAAAGTCAAAATTTGCATTCTTTTAAAATTAGTTAAAACAACTGCTCTGAACTGGATAGTTGCCTTTTTAAGTCATAGATAAAATTAACTGTTTCTCTTCCACCACTGCAGTTGCTCTCTTTAGCCACTGTGGAGAACTGCAACCAGAATTTTAATGTGTCACAGAGCTGCAACCTTTTACTTCATTTCCCCTTCATCCCTAATTTTTCCTCTTGGTATTTACTTTCTGAAGAGTAAAAAGTGTGAACTGCACAGTACCATTTCTAGTGGTGACAGTCTTATTTATTTATCAATTTATTTATTTGTTTCAAATGCACATATGACTGAGTTGTACGTAATATGCACATGGCATGTATTCATAAAATAAATAGGTCTAATCTTTTGGATTTCTTTAAGTTTTTACCTATTTGTGAGGAAAAATTTAGTTGCTAGAGTAGAAGTATGGATGAAGTATGAATGTTCAGTATCGATAAGAATTTTATAACTGATGTGGTAAAGATTGTCCTTGTAGTGGGTGTTCCTTTATGACAAAGGAATGAATAACAAAAAAAAATAATAATTAGCTGAATTTCAGGACATTGTCTTATTTAGGTATCTAAAATTCAGCATAGCATTTTTATAGAGCAGAAACATTTAGCACAGTTATACAGTTCAGGCAGTGTTACGGGGCTATCTTATTCCTGATCTTTCCTAAATAAATCTGAATTTATGAGGATGTGTAACTGGAATGTATGTGTATCTATATCACTTATAGCTATGTGTAGCTATATAATTTTCTTAGCAAAGATTTCTGTCATTGTCCCAGCCTGATAATGTGATAGTAGTATGTCTGAGTGTTATGAGAATGCTAGGCTGGGGAGGAGGTGGAAGAAGCCAGATTTGAAAATAAGTGAAAATACTAATATATTGAAATGATGCTATTCATTTTCATTTACTGGAGATGTATTATTTGGCTTATGCTCTGGCTTAAACATTTACTAGTTGAAAGACTTTAGGCCTGCCTGTTTGTAGGGTCACTTTGGTGTTTTAACAGGCCCTATTCCCATAGGGAGGAGAGAGATCAGGACTCCTATGAGCAGCAGAAACAGGAGCACAACTGGAGGTATTCACTGAACGATGATGTGTTCAGTGAAGAAAAAACACCTTCCACAGCAGCAAAAGATTGGTCATCAGCCAAAGATTACCATTTGGGAGAAGACACTTCCTACAGCACTAAGGACAGCAAAAGTGTATATGGCATACAAGCAGCCAAGGAGAGCCTGCCGGAGAGCTCGGCTGCTCGCGGGGCTCCGGCGCCGCTGGAGAGCCTGGCGCAGGAGCGGGAGCAGGGCCCGGCTCTTTTGTCCACTCGCTACTCAGTGAACGCTCAAACTGGGTCAGCTCAGGTTTCAGCTTCTCTCCCGAGAACTTACCAGAGAACTGATACCTCCAGGTTAACATCTGTGGTTACACCAAGGCCTTTTGGTGTCCACTCAAGAGGAATCTCGTCGCTTCCACGGTCGTTCACGGTAAAATTCTGCTTCATTCCTGAAGTTTGTAAATGTGGGGTCTTCAATACCTGGGGTAACAGTAGTTTCAATGTTTTGGTTTTATTTAAAAAGTGCTTCCTGTGTGATGAAAGCTATATTAATAGAGCAGGCAGTTCTGTCCTGGCTTTAGATGTTTACTTGTGTTTCTGTGCTTAAACACACCCCCAGAATTAAAGCTGGTGACTCTATTTGATGAAATATTCTTTTTATTACTTGTAGTAATTCTCCTTTGTGTGCTTTGTCAAAAAAACTGTCATTGGAGGTAATTGTCTGGAGCCAGGTTAATATAATTAAATGTTAAAGATAAATTTCTTTGGGTGAAAAATTTTCCTCTGCTCTTCTGACTTTGTTAAATGGAAATTTTATGCAAGGCTAAATTTTGGCTACACTATAAAGCACTGAAACAATGAAATTGATTCCTCCTTGCCCCATTTCTATGATGATTTTCATTGTTTTCTCCTAAATCCTTATTTGTTTCAATTTAAAAAGTGATAAGAATGTAAACAATTCCAAGCAGATGACAGAAGTCTGGACTATTAGTTCTGCAAGCATTTAAGGAGAAAAAGAAATATTTTTCTAAGTAGGTAGTTAACAATGGGTACAGGAACCAGAATTTGCTTCAAAGGGGGAGGTGGTTTTGTTAAATACAAAGATCGCTGAAAGATCAGTTATTTACCAAGCTTTCATTTTTGTCCTAGATGGATGATGCTCATAAATACAATGGAGAAGTAGAAAAAGCTAAAAGAACTCAGACTTTGTTCACCAGCATTTCCTTTTCACAACCGGACTCTGCACACCCTCTCTCCACTGGTGCATTCAGCAGAAGCAGAGGTGAGGAGGAAGAGGAGGAAAAAGGTGTTCAGTCAACACCTCCTCCTAGTTTGCCTTTACCTTTAAAGTCTCAAGACCAAGATGCTGGAAGCAGTATTCCTAAGCCAGAGTATGGCATTCTTCCTGATTCTCTTGCATTTGCATCTTCTGCAGAAATTGCGAGTCCAACAGAGCCTAAGGATTCAAAATCCATGGTAAGTGTGGAAATAATGTGATTGCTTGGTGTAACTGAATGCCACAGCAGAATAAACGAGAAAATAACTAAAAGTGCATCTGATGCAAGTATTTTTCTGGTAGTAAGAGGATATCTCAGAGACCTGCTATTTCCTTCAATTTAATTTAGGGGAAAGAGAGTATTTGGGGAAGAAAAAATTATTCTTTTGCTGAATTTTTCCCTATCCTTTTTGTCTTGTGCTTAATTTTATTTATCTTTTTAATTCAGAATAGGTATTCTACGTGTAGTTTAATGCTTCAAAGTTTTTTGCTGTACTCCAAATTAGCACATTGTGCATATAATCATGTGTGACAATTAGATGAATTATCTGAGCTGCTGTAGCATTCATTTGCACTTTTAAACTGGTAGTGGAAAATTAAGATGGGCTTTTCAAAGGCTGACCATAAACATCATTATCATAGTATCCTTTTTTCCATCTGTTGTGGCTTGGGCCGTTCTTTGGATTTTTGTTGTTTTTTTTTTTTTTAACTATTTTCTTGCATCTAATTAATGTTCATGTTAATTTTTAGGTAAATCACCATCTCTTTGGGGTTGGGTCTTTCAGTGTTCTTTTTGAAATATATATCTTAAATGCTGTTTCCTCCAACTGATTGCATGTTTCACTACCAATAGCTTTAGTTTTTGATACCTTTCTGTACTATCTGATGATTCAGTTCACAACCCGTGATAGATCTGCATTCCTGATCCTGCTGTAAAACTTAATTGTGCCAGTTGCTTGGGTGAAGATCATAAAACCTTGAATGCTGATTTATGAAATCACTCCCCATACCACCTTCTTAGAAATTCATTTGCTTCCAAACATTCTTCTTCCTAATCACTTGTGGAAAAGAAATACATTGTAGTTTAATACCCCTGATGCCTCTTGGCCATTGTAATGAATTTTGAAGCTGTGGTTACTGTACAAGGAAAGAGATCATGATTTTTTTTTTTTTTCTGTATTGTAGCAAAAACAGGCAGAGGAATTTCTGTTTTAATCAGTGAAAGCTGATAGATTCGATATGAATTCTTAGTATCTGTTTAAGCAAGGCAAATGAGAGTAGCATGTACTAGGTCCATTTGTTTTTCTCCTGTCATTAATTATGAGATTATAAATTTTTCCTCCTACAAATGAGTGATATGGGGGGGCATTTTAAAAATTTTTTAAAGAGTTAAAAAAATAAACCAAACTTGGTTGTGTTATATAACTTAAGCTCTAAGTTAAGGAATGCAAGTTCCATTTGGTGTTTGTAAATCATTACCAGAGAGATTGATACAGTTCAGTAGTCGTCAAGGCCGTAACATCAGGTCTGTGGAGGACTGTTTTAGAGATGACCTATAAAAATGATAAAGTTCAGTGTACAAAGTCACATTACTCCTCTGACAAGAGATATATCTGGAGAGTCATGTTGGGGTGGTGGAAAAAAAAAAAAAGATTAAGACCAATAGCAATTTCCAGGAACACACTCAAACTCTAAAGGATTGTATGTTCTCTAGCCCTGTGTGCTAACCTGTTTAGTAGATTCACTTTTAATATACTCATCTAAGGACTTGGGTTGTATGGGAGCAGACTTACTTTCTCCCCTCGACTGTGACTGGGGGGTGTTTTCCCAGGAACATTCCTGTAACATGAGGCGATACCTCGGGATGATGTCGTGCAGTTTTGTTTTCTCCTCTATCCAGTACCCAGGTGCTGCTGAAACCACACGTCTGGCTGCGCGTCCCTGAGACTCCAGCTGCATCTGCTTGTGGAGTACTCACTGTAGTTGCCTGTTGCATCTTACCAACATAGGAGCTTGGAGGAATTGGCATAGGTTTCTAGACTTTTAAATATTTTAAGTTAGGGAAAATGAATCCGACTCTCCAGGAAGGCTGGTTCACTAGGGAACTAATATATAGGCGTACATCGAATGCATGTGTAAAAATGTGCAGGGTCCCTTCCATGCACATTTTGTTGGAATATATCTATTTTAACATTGTTTGACAGAAAAATCTAATTTTTTTCTTCCTTTTGTATCAATGTCAATGTCATGCTGATGAAATGCATAGCATGCATTTGGATATTTAAATGGTTTTTAATGAGCTCACATTAGAATGTTAATGTATGCAACACATGCTCTTAACGTAGCATGGGATTGAAAGTAAGTGTTATAAAATGTTTTCCCATTCAGATATTCTTGTTGTTTAAAATGGTGATGTTAGATTTTGATTCAGATTCTGAAATAATCTTGAAAGTCCATTAAAGTCAAAGACCTGGATTTAGCTGATTTTGGAATTATTTTTATTATCTAAGTCTCTATTACAAAATCCATAGCAAGCTGGTAGTATTTCACACAAAATCAAGAAGATGACTGTGCACCCAAGTAAACCTAGTTGCAGCACTGAGCCAAAAGGAAACTGATGATTCTCATGGTAGGATGTGCAAGAAAAAAAGGATTGATTATGGTTATCTAGCTTTTTCATATCTCTGATGCTCTCTGATGGAGCACAAAATTCACAAGACAATCCACGAAGAATCATTTAGGGGTCTAATTTCCTCCGAGTTCTTAAATTTTTTAGTGTTGTGTTGCGAAACATTTAAAAAAAATAGAAATGCAGAGTGAAATGTAAATGTAGAGAAAATATAAATGTAAACTGAAAACACATCTGTTGGAATAAAAAGCAAATGTCTTAGTTAACTGACTTTAATACTGTTTCCTTTGTCTGTGATGCTAATAATAGATGATTAAAGTGCACATTGTGAGCAGCCTCACTTATTTAGAGGATAAACTTTCCCTCATTTAGATTCCTGTGAAACCAGATACTGTAGTGTCATGTTTTATTTTTCAGGAACAGTACAGTGAATTGAGAATCAGTATAAACCAGAGACCTGGCCACAGTCGCAGCTTTGGGTTTACAGCAAATTGGAGTTCTTCAGGAGCCATTGTACAGACAGTTGAAGAAGGTAAATGTGTAGATATACACAATTTTTTATTCTTATCTTTAGGTTGCAGAGGCTTCTAAATTAAGGCATTTGCCACTAAGAATGCTGCAAACATTTCAAAACATCAGGTGTAGAGCTGAAAAATCAGTATTTAGTTTGCTAATGTATTTCTGTGAATCCTCATCTCTTGAAACAGGTTGAATTCAGAAATACTGAAATGCATTTTCCTAATCAAGGAGGGTATAAATATGATTATTTGTTCACTGAGCCTTTTACAGAACAGTATTTATGGGCAAATACAGACTTCTAATATCTTTTTTCTTTCAGCTAAGTTTAATAGATTCACTTCACATAGTTTGCAAATACATGCAGAGGAAACTTAGGAGTTAATAATCTTTGTTGAATTTCTCCTTTGTTAGTCATGCTGAATTTTGGAGGCAGCTCATATTTTTAGGTAGTTTGCAATTTCTGAATTGATTTCCAGTCCAGTTTTCTATTTAGTTCTTTTAATACTGAGGGAAAGCAAACATTTTTTTGTCTTGAGATGACACACATATAAAGTTTATTTCTAACCTTCAATAGTTATCTGCAGAGAACAAGCTCGAGTTTCTTAAAAAAAAAGAAAGGCAACAAAACCCCATGCAAATCACATATAATGCTTGTTTTCTAAACAATGGTCTTTCCCATTGCCAGTAATACTTGAGGAATATTGAATTGAGCCCTTCTTTCCACCTAACATAAGATCATCCTGAGAAAGGAAAAATAACTAGAAACTTTTAATTTAGTTATCCCTATATTATGCTTTCCAGAGAAGAAAAAAATCCAGTCTTGGATTTTTTGTTTTTCATTTTCAAATTCAAGAAGTCAAGAGGCTTTTCTTCACTATATCTGGGTACTTTTCATAATTAGATTTGCTCTAGGATAACTTTCCTTGATCAGGGAGGATGTGCCAGGTGAACCACTGTGGTTCCTTCCAACCTGTTTCATTCTTTGGTTCTGGAACTATTCATATTCACTTTGCCCGATGAATAACTTTCCCTTTGCTTTCCTTGCTGCTAGGCTTTGGGTTTAATTTCCTTCCTTGGAGGCAGGCATCTGCCCATTTGCACTGTCAGATGAAAAGGAGAAATCTGAAGGTAGTGAATGTTCCTGCTGGTCATTCACAAAGGTCCACTTGGCCTTATGGTTATCTTGGTTAGGCTTTATTGCCATTCTCACAAGAAAAAGCATAAAGTATAGATTGAATGGAGAATGGACTGTTATCTCTGTGTTCTTATTTGTAGCCTGTGTTCAGCATTTTTTTCTTCCAACAGCTGTCTTATCTCGTATCCTTATTCAATAGCTGTAGCTCTCTTTAAAGAAATGAAGGATGAAAGAGGTGCATGACCCAGTGAAAGAGTAATATATGCTTTCAGCTAGGCACCTGGGAATGTTATATTTCCTATTTTTAAGGATAATTCATAGTATAATTCAGGTTGGAAGGAATCTTGGAAGATCACCTAGAGCAACACATTGCTCAAAATAATGTCAAGATGGAATTCAGGCCGAGTGGCGTAGGGCTTTTACCCATGTGGGTTTGAGACCCTCTGAGGATGGGAACCATACACCCCCTCTGGGTATCATCCTCTCAGAGAAAATTTTCTCTACATATCCAGTCAGGCTGATCTTTTTCCCAGTTTATTATCACTGTTCTGTGTTTTCCTGCCATAAATTTCAATAAAGAGCAGGCTTTCCCTTCTCAGGGACCTCCTGATATGTATCGAGGGGGGGCTCCTGTTAGGTTCTCCTGCAGCCTCTCTTCTCCAGGCCAAACAAGCCCATACTCCTCAGCCTTTCCTCACAGGTCAATTGCTCCAGCCCTGACCATCCCAGTACCTTCCCATTTAACTTGCCCCAGTTTATTGATATCTCTTACAAAGGAGCACCAAAACTGGACACAGTGTTGTCAATGTGGCATAAGAAGTGCTGAGTGAATGGAATGGTCACTTGTCTTATCTGTTGGTCTTAGTGTTCATACAGCCTCCCCACTCACAAGGTCCCCCCAGCCTTGCCCTCCAGCCTATCATGCCCAGCCTATACCATCACTGGGATTAGTCCTTTTCAGGAACAGGACCTTGCATTTGGCCTTGTTGAATGTCAGGTTCCTGCTCTCAAGGGCAGATCTACCCTCCAGTGTATTAGCCACCCTCTCACTTTTGACAAGGTTTGAAAACTTGATGGGGGTGTATTTTGCCTCCTTCTGCTTATTGGTGAACACATTAAAGAGAGCAGCCCTCTGGATCTCCTTAGAAGATCCACTTGTAAGCAGCGCGCAGGCTGAGTAAGAACCATTAACCACTTCCCTCAACAGAGCCTGACAGCCCAGCCAGTTTTTCACCCATCTGGTCATTCTGCCCTGTGGACAATACTATCCCAATTTTCATACCAGGATACTGTGGGATATCATGGCAATGGTCTTATTAAAGATGAGGTGGGTTGTAAAGACCTCTCTTCCCCCATCCGAAGATCTGGTCAATTCATCACTGAAGATAACCAGGTTGATTGTGTGATTTAGGCTTGGCAAATACAAACCAACCATTCTCATCACCTTTTTCTCTTTCTTGAACCCAGAAAAAGCTTCCAGGAATACTTCCTCTGATTGTGTTGTCTTCCTAACTAGCTGTATGATTTTCTTGAGATGATACCCAGCACATATATTTTTTATTACTTATAGATGACTCTCTCTTCTACATATGCTGTTCTTTAAAAAAACTGCTAAGAAAACTACTTGGTAGACAAAATTAACTTCTTATAAGTATTCTCAAAAAGCTAAGTAAGAATTAAGCTTGTTAAACATATTTCAGTGAGATCCACTTACTATGTATAAAAAAGGATAATTCTCATTTTTTACAGGAGTTTTCATCCTTTACACTAAAAATTAGGTAAATATAAAGCCTTAAAGTCAGTAATCCAAACATTATTCTGTCAGCTTCCCCTGTGTCATATAATCTTTATTGTTTCAGTCTTTCCCCTTTCACTTTCCCTTTGCAATACTTTTTTTGAGATTGTGTTGGTATAGGAGTTTGTCTGAACAAATACTTGCAGTCATGTAGGAAAAAGTAAATTTGACCCACATCCTTCAAGTTTTTTTTTTTTTTCTGTCATTGAGATAGGGTTTATCTGTTGTAATCACAACAGATGGGGATAGGTTAGAGATGACTTAGAACATATGGAAAATTAATATTTGGTTGTTTTTGTTTTTACTGGAGACTAGTAAGAAAGAAAAGCCCTTTATCTTTAGGGAAACCTATGAAAAACATAAAAACACTACTTATTTTATATAATGAGAACTAAATACTCTATAAGAATATAAAGAAATTATTGTTAATTCCTATGGTCTTGGAGGAGCTGGACAGAGAAAGACAACCGGTAGCATACAACTTTTGGCACTTAAATTTCTGGCCAGTCTCTGTGGGCTTCTCTGGAGGTGAATCGGAGCAGAAGCCCTCTATAGGCACCCAGGTTTGCACTCTTGAGAAGCTCTTTTGTCCAGACACTGTGAAGGAAGTGCTGCTGGCAAAGCTACTGGCCAAAAATTGAGCAGTGTAAGTTGTTCTGGCTATTTTAGGTCCAGACTGCTGCTATTCATTCAATCTGTATGGTTGGAGTATGGTCTGGATATGCCTCTCTAGTAATTGTATAGGAAGAATTGTGTAATCTTCATCTTCCTTCCTTTTCTAAAACTAAGCCAAGGTATACTGTTCACGCCTCTGAGCCCAGTCTCGTCCCTGACAAATTATTTGAATAAAGTGAACATAACCTTTTTTTGGTTACTGAGGGCTTATTCTGTCACAAGTCAAGACAAAATTACGAGTTCAGATGACTCAGCTGGAGCCTGAAGCTTTCCCTGTACCAGGAGCATAAGGCTTAGTCCAGATATGGTTCAACTACATGGTACCAAATACCAGCTACGATTCCAAATGTTACATGATGTTGTTGAAGTTAGTAACCTCAGTGTTAGTATTTTTGATAGTACACTTAATAGTAGCTTCCATTAACAGCCTTGAAAATCCATGAATCTTTAGGATCTTCCTGACTCCTAGAGATGCATATTTTTTCCAGTTAAACTACTGTCTATGTTTCTTCCTCCAGTTGAAAATCCTATCTTTTCTTCTACAGTGCTGCTTAAAAGCAATTGGTACTGATAACTGCAAAATACGTTTTTTGTCCATATTTTAAGAATTATGCAGAAAGATATAATATGGAGCCATGTTCTTCTAGCAGAGTAGCTAGTGTAGCTTTTTAGTGAACTATGATGAATCATCATTTGGTGCAGTAATAGGAAGCATAGCATTTCTTAATTTCCTAACTTGTGAAGCCATCTGAATCCTTAGTGGATGAGGTAGACTTACAGCAGCATTTTACTAACGAGTCAAAAGACACTCAGGATGAAGCACATGGTGTCTAAATTTTTCTATCATACTTGTCCACATTTGTTTCTAATAATGTAATAAGGCATTGTTCTTGGTGTATTTTAAATAAGATGTATGGATTTCACTACTTACTTCAGAAAATACTTCCAGTGTGTAATTCAAACTTGTTTTCTTAACGTGAGAGTTTATTGTGCAATCCTTAACTGTATTTTTACTTGGCTTTTTTATTTTCTGTTCTGCTAAGGGAATAATTCTTAATGGAAAAACCATTCATATGTAATCTGTAAAATCTTGCTTGAAGAGTCTGAGTTTCTCAGCTCATCCATTTTCTGAATAAAATAAAGGAAAAAGTTTATTAATTGGTCCTCCATGTTCTCTGTCCTTAGTCTAGTGAGATTGCCTGCCAATGTGTAGCAGATGAAAAAAAGTATAAAGTGCAGCCTGTCTTGCAAAATATCAGCAGATTCAAAGTCCAACCTGCCATAAAGTTTCCTCTTAATAGCTAAAATAAGTAGAATCGAGAGAAGTCTAGTGGGACAGTACCCAGCAATATCTTGAGTCCAATTACCAATCAACTCAGAGCTAACAAACTATTGTAGCAGAGCAATAAAACAGCATGCTTTTGTCAGCAGAGCTCAGAAAATGTAAATGAGAATATGAGAAAGGCAGCTCCTACTGGAATTAACAAAGTGCAGGCTGGTTTTTTAACAAATAAGAGGATTACCCAAACACTGGCTGAATTTCAACTAATTGTTGGATATAGACATTGTGGTGCTGATTGTCTCTCACTATCGCAGATTATAAAGGTGAATTACTGGGGGGAAGACTGAACACAGAAGTTGTTTATTAAATGAGCTAGCCATAATCTGAAGACTTACAAGTCTGGAAGACTGATTTCTTTATTGTTCCCATAAGTTCTAAATTGAAAAGCTACTTTGATATTGAGTTTACTAGCTTATGTTACAGTTACAGAATTTTTCTAAAACTTTCTAAATATCCATCATTAAGCATTTTTTTGAATGATTCTCCAGTCCACTGTCTTCCAATCACAACTGTGATAAAAAGAAAAAATATGAATGGAGACATAATAAAATTTTTCTTCTGTTTTCGGCAGGCAGCCCTGCAGCACTTTGTCAACTGCATGTAGATGATGAGATCATTGCTGTCAACGGCACAAAGGTTTCACATATGGACTACAGTCAGTGGGAAGAGGCCATCAGCAGAGCACTAGAAACTGGAAACCTGGTCATGGATGTCAGACGATATGGAAAGAATGGTGAGTTGTTTCGCCAGGCAGATACTGTATGCTCTGTAAGGCAAATAAGCTTTGTCTCTGCTGTACCTGACAGCTGAGAGTCCTTATTACCCTTACAGCAGTAATACATACCTAAGCTAAGTAGTTTGCCAGCATGTCCGTTGCATTTTAACATAACTTGGCTTTTTTAACTGCTTGTGCATTTAGAAATGTCTTGACAAGCAAATCTGCAAAACATTGAACTACTGACCTCACTCTTGTGCTCTAGCCTGTTTCTTAGAGGATGGACAGGTAAAAAAGTGGGCAATCAGCACAAAAAGGAATCTAACACTTTCTTTCCTGCCATACCACAAGAATGAAGAGGGTCTGATCTCTAGAGGATAATAATTTTTCTCAATCGCCAGCTCCCTTTCTTCAGGGAAGGAGGATCTTGTTCCTTTCTTCAGGGAGCGCTTAATGTGAGTTATAAGCTTGTGGGTGGTGTAGCACCTGTGTGTTATGATTCTGGCCATTGACCCAAATATTATGGTGCTGTAATCTCTCCAGAATGGTACTACCCATTCTGCATAGGGAGGGTTTCCATCCTGGATTGACAGCCTTGTAGCATGTCTTGACTTGCTGTGGTTTTAATCAGGTAACCCTTTCAAAGTTCCAGAAGAATTTTTGCGGGGTTGGAAGTGTGACCGGTGACGTCTTTCACAGTATAAATACAAAACATTCTTTTAGTGGGAAGCTAGGTGAATAAGTTACGAGCAAAATAGGGTAAAAACAGTGGGGTTAGAAAGAGACAAGAAACAAATCACTTTATAGGACCTAATATAGCTGAAGAGTGAGATTAGTGGCAAAAAATAATTGAATAAAATTTTCAGTAGGAAGGGTAAGGAGGGGAGAAATGATGGAGTATGTGGGAAGAGCATCATTTTTCTTTGCCTTATCAGTTTGCTAGTTTAGTTTAGACTGCCTTTTTTTTCCCCTCTCTGTGCTTCCTGTTGAGCATGGACATGATGAAAATGGGTCTCATTGTACCTTGAGTGAGTAAAGCTGGAAGAATTTTCTCAGTCCTTACTAACACTAATGAAATAGTTTCCAATGAATGCTAACTCCTCTCTAATGTTCAGCTGCTGTAGTATATATAAGCAAAACATCTGGCAAACTTTTACCTGGCTTATGACTAACACTTGCATTTTTGGGGAAGGCGGTCTGCTATAAATGCCCTTTTTCTTGTCTTCACAAATTCCACCTGATTCGTGTGTCTCCCTCTTCTGTGTGTTTTTGTGTTATTTTAATGTTTTCACTAGCTTTTGTTCTGTTCTTTGACATTACTGTCTATATTAATTTCTTGATCTTCCACATACCAAAAAGATTGGGGCAAAGACCTGCCTTCCCTGCAACATGTAAGGCATAAAATCCTCAATCTCACCAGTATGGCTACCAACATTATAGGTACATCTGATAATAAATGGATTGATGCAACTTCGGGAGAAAAAGTTTCAAATGCTTCCACCATATCCACAAAAAGAGATTTCTCCAGCAGCCTTCAAAGTTCTGTGAGTGTGTTTTTGAAGGTTCATGGGAGTTGGGAGGAGGAAGAAAAGATGTAATGTCTTGATAAGGGGAGGATGGAGAAAAGAACTTGTAAATCTTATGTTCCTTGAGCAATACAAGTATAGGAGCCTGCGTCTGAAATATGGAGATGTAGCTGTTTGTCTGTTAAGGTAGATAAGATGTTTTAAAGACTTGCTATTGTCTATTAATGAAAGAACACTGGGAAAGGATAAATATTAAAAAATGTGCAGACTATCTTTTGACTAAAACTATATATAGTGTTTATTCTTCAGAGAAGACTTTGACCTGAATTATTAGCCTAAATGGAAGTTGCAGCCTCAAAGAACAGGCATATATGTGCTTTCAAATTACTTGTAAATAAAAACCTGCCTACCAAGGAGCTGAAATAGGACGATCTTGGCTTCTGGCATTTTCTTGTAAACTAATGTCTTTTATTCCTGCAGCAGTTCACAGCTGGTTATTGATTCCCTCAAATGCGTGCAGTAGCTTTATTATAAATTGCACTGAGGAAGTTTTAGATCGTTTTGTATCTTTCTATAAAATGTTATTAAATATTTCATGACACAAGCTCTTGTCAGGAAAGATGCATAGTTGGATAAACTTCCACAAAACTAATGAGCCTAAGAAATTTATTTATTTGTTTGTTTGTTTTCAGGATACAGAAACCAAATTGATAAATGGAATGCAAGGAGATCTTGGCTCTAATGAACAAAGAGGTAAACCACTGCTGCTTTTCACCTGCTAATTGTGTGGTTTGGGACAAGCACAGATGCTAAATGTGTAATGACTGGAAGCATTATACAGTGGGTGAAGTGAGACCTTCATGAACTGAAAGCCAGACAGATATTACAGAGATCTTGTTGGATCCAAACTGGGTGTAGTTTGCTTCCATAGTTGGCTAGGCAGTTTGAGAACTGACAGCCAAGCTGTGACAAAGCCCCCTGTCTCTGCATTAGTAGGTGTAGATTCAATGTGTGGTAGGGGTGAAAGAGAAGAAGGCACATGATTTATTTTTTTTTTTTACTGCATTGTATGGAGACTGAGTTAGTACGAGAATTGATTTATTTCACTGCCCAGGAAGAGTGTAGAGTGCTCAGCTTTTTGCTATTTTTGTCTGCCTCTTTCAGTTGTGAGGTTTTGGGGCTAGTGGCTGTTCTCACTATTGTTATGTTATTTTATTTTATTCCTGTGAAGCAATAGTGGTGATTCTGATATGAATAATAATTGCATATGATGCTATGAGCAGTTATAGCCTTACTTGACAGCCGTGAGAGAGACCAGGTGCTTATACTTCCTAATGGCACACTAATCCTTAAGTAGAAACTTTGTATTTTATTTTAACTTGAATACACATGGCAATTCACAGAAAAATTCCCCTAAGATATCACTTGCCCTCTGGAAATGTTTTCTGGTGGCCTTGAATGGTCATTAGGCTACTCATTCCAATTTGGCATCCCAGTCAAGGATGCTCAGATTAGGAAGAATCTGAGTCCAAGTTTGACACTTGTGCTGTTTTTATAGTTGGACATTGTTACTGATAAAATGAAATCTTCATTGGTATATGTAACCTCCTAAGGTTTTCCTTTGTTTCAGGGGCTTTTTGTTTTTCTGAAGTGATGTTGCAGTGTATGGGAGGTCTAAAAGAAGTTTCTTATCCAGTCGTTATAGTCATTGAAAAAAAAAGGCACCTCATTGACTTGTTTGTATTCTTTGTATTTTTCAAATAGCATCTGAGCCTATTTCTTTGAAAAACTTAAAAAGACGGTCACAATTTTTTGAACAAGGTAAACCAAAGAGCTAACATTTCATGTACTTCCATGAAATTGTTCCTGCTGCACACTCTCCCTAACAAGTCTGGTGCTGGGTGCTCTACCTCTTCAGCGTTGTTTCTGCAGTTACAATGAAGCAACATAATTAATTTCCCTTCTTTCCCCAGGGTCATCAGGTTATTCTTACAATTCATGGGTCTACCTTTGTGGTAATGGGTCTTTGCGTGTTCTCTTATATCTATAGCTGTTTAAATCTCTTCTGTGTTGTTCATACTTTTTTTTTTTTCCCACCACTGGATAGAAGTAAGAAGGGTGGCAGTCTGTTCAAATTTGCTACTACCTACAAAACAAGAATAATGGTGAATATTTCAGCAGGGGTTTAGACAAGATCTCAGAGCTGTTGATGAAGTATTTAACTCTGGATTTGAGTTTGAGTTGCAGCTCTGTGCTTTTGTGTGAATTGGTGTAAAAAGGCATCTGCTGGCTTTCCACTATGTGATGATGTCATAAGATCCCAAGAAGACAAATATAAATTTTGAATTTAATATGCTAGAATTTTTTTGAAAAGGCAAAAAACAAGGCACTCAATTTTGGTTTTGTAGGTTGCTTTTCAGCATTTTGCATGTCACAGCTCACATACTCCCGCTAATGTTGTATGTCTTGTGCTGTCTTCAGGCTGTGTATGCCTTGCTGTTTTGCTGTAGCCTGAAAGAGTGAAATTCTGGCCTGCTGGCAGCTCAGTTGAGTTTTGCCAATGATTTGAGTGGCGCCAGGATTTTGCTTTTAGTAGTGATGATTTCTTGGTTTTTGCCAGAAGTGATAGATGAAGTGCCACAACAGCATATATCTGTTTTTGTGGTTCTGTTTGCTTTTAAATACTTCTGCTGTAGCTGCAGTATTGTATCTGCAATATGGTGGTATTTTGCTGTTTGTTCGTGTTGGGGTTTTGTTGTTTTTGTTGTTTGATTTTTATTTTATGGCTGGCAGAAATTTCATTTTTCTTTTAATTATTTTTATATAATATTTGAGGTATTTCACTTGTGCTTGAGGGGGAGGACAAGGTTGTATTTCTAGAGTGCATGTTCAGTACAGGTTGTTAATTTTAAACTTTTGACACTTTAGCTTTGCAATTACATGAAGATTCCTGTGGAGTTCAGCATAAGCTTACAGGGGTGAGAGAAGAGGGAGCAAAAATAGCTGTTGTCTATGCTTCCTTTTAATATCTCCTGGCAAAACTGCAATAGATTGATCTGATTGCCTGATTTTCACTGTGGCTGTTGTGATCTCACAGTGAAGACAAAATTGTGTAGATATAGAAAGGATGCTAATGTATGACTCTAATTGGAGTCTTTTGTATCCTAAATTTGATCTTTTTTCCACTTCATGTGATTATATGTCAGAATACTGTTGCAAATTTTTAAATTTATGCTTTTTTTTAAAACTGAAATTTAGACAGCTAGGTAACAAGTACACTGTCAACAAACAAAAGTAGTGACAGTGCTTAAGAAATTATTACACTTAATTTGTGTTTCTCTCCATTTTCACAACTTTTAATAAATTAACATGATACACATCTCTCTCTAATAATCATCTTGTCACAGGATGATTAAGGCCAAGTGTGATAGCCTCAAATAGCAAAAGATTGTGGTGAATGGTGACAAGTTCACTGAATTCAAGTGTGCTTTTGGAAATGGGAAAGAGGGAAAGTTGGAGAGCAGAAGTACATGCTTTTGTGGTAGAGAAATTGCCAGTGGATGTCAGTTGCTTTTAATTCATGCCAAGAGCAGTAGATGAATAATTTCTCTACCCTTTTGCAGTGTTCTGGGTATTGGTCATGCTAAACAGTTGGGTTTCACAATAATAATAATTATAGGAGTGGTATAGTAAAGAGCCTTTGTGTTGCCATAGTGGGAGATGTACTGCTAATTCAAACAATTGCTGATGGCACTTGTAAGCATGCAAAGCTTTGAAACAATTGTGCACATTAGTTGAAAGCACCTAATAAATTCTGCCCTCGAGAAAGTTCAGCAGGGCAAATGCAAGCATGTCTTACTAAGGAAGAAAAAGTTAGTCTGAAGCTCAGACTTGCCACCACAGTTACACAAGTCTTGCAGTAGTTATGTGTGGATCTAATGATTTCTCTTTCTTGCCTTCCAAATCTCCCAGGAGGACCAGAGCCTGCAATGCCTGATGTAAGTACTATTTGCAAGCTACTAGTTGATTGTATAATCCTAGTCTTTTCAAGAAGCTCTCTGCTTTCTATTGCTTCTTATACTGCTTTACAATTTTGATCAAATCTGAGAGTATGGGCTAAGGATTGCTTTGTCAAGGCATGGTTGCTTTCTGTCTGTTTGAAGAAAAGGCTAATTTATGTTCATGACAATACAAAGCTCTAGTGTTGGTGATGGCTTCTATTTCTCATACTAAAAAAATATGGTTTAAAATGTAGAGTGTTGATTACATGGAAAGAGGATAATATGATTTCATTTCTGTGCTATGTTAGCTCCCAGTCCCATCCATCAGTGCTCCAAGTCGTCGGGTTTGGGATCAAGAAGAAGAGCGAAAACGACAGGAGAAATGGCAAAAAGAGCAGGACCGTTTGTTGCAGGTATAATTAATCTTCATAATCGTGGGCTGTCAATCCCCTGTGTGTAGCAACAAGGAAAGAAAAGTTGCACGTGACTTCTGCAATTCTTCTGGATGGCCTGGGGAGACTCTCAGGCGCATTTTCTGGCCTGCACAGTTGCACACAGTAGGAATTATTCAGAAAAAAGAGGACAATGCTTTAGTGAGCTTCGTAAAATCAAATACACATTGAATACAATGTGTATTCACTACAGCCAGAAGTGCTCAATCTTCCAGGGCTGATTTGTTCTTAATGACAACAGAGTTTAAAGAATAAGTGAAGAGCTAAGGGATCTTCACTTTTGATTATGAATTATGTTTTTTCCCCTTAAGGAAATTGCCTCCAGTCTGAGTTTTGCTTTCAATTAGTGATACTGCCTTGTATTCATATGAGAAGAGGAGGCAGTCGGTACCATGGTTAGGTGCCTGCTGGAATCTGTCATTTAGCAATCAGCTAATCAGTTGGAATCAAGCTCATTCCCAGGGCCTCTGAGTCAGAAAGCTGAACCTGCTCATGCAAAATCACCTTGATAACCAGTAGCTGAAGCTGGAAGGGGGTGTTGCAGAGAGAAGGGGGATTGTTTGTAGTCTTAGGATAGCACAAAAAACCTGAGTATGCATTTCTGCAAAGACTTCAGCTCAATGAAGTGTAAGCACATTCAGTTATGTTCAGCAAGACACATCTTTGCAAATTAAATTAAAGTGAATATCATTTATTCTGCACCAGCCCTCTTTGGCTGCATTCAGCAGAAAACTGTGATGTCGAAGTGCAAGCATAGAATCTGTCTTGCTTTTTGAATGTTTCATCTTTTGTTCCTTGTACCTTGCAAGCTCTGCAGGGAAGCAACTGTACCTTCCTAAACTTACCCTGTGGCCTCTGTTATGGTTTGGATGTTCTATCTGATACCTGAAGAGATGGCTTTAAAGAGTATAAACACTGAGAGCTTTCCTGAGAGCTGACTCAGCCATCTGCCATCACTTTTCTTTGTTTCTCCTTTTTTAGTCCTGAAGTGATATATTTGACCTGAGTAATAATGATCTTTCTCTTCCTTGTAATCCTAGTAATGAATTTCCAAATAACGAAAAAATAGAGCAAAGTTTTCTTTGCTTATTTCCAGCATCTTAGAAGGAATACTTTTGACATCCTTAAATATTTTGCTTTTCCCAAGATAAGAGTGGTGACTGATGAAACCACCAAAATATTTACCCTGTGCTTTGAGCAATGCTTTAAGACAGTATATTGATTTCATACCAAATCTAGTCGAAAGACAAATTTCAAGGTCCAGAAATTGGGTTTTGTTTAAGGTAACATTTCAAAAGAATGAGAGTTCTTGCTGACTATTTCA
The DNA here is from genome assembly GCA_013400175.1 of Phainopepla nitens. Taxonomy (NCBI): domain Eukaryota; kingdom Metazoa; phylum Chordata; class Aves; order Passeriformes; family Bombycillidae; genus Phainopepla; species Phainopepla nitens. Next base: position 2,212,799 of record VXBQ01003140.1, read on the forward strand.
CTTAATGATCTCTTTATATTTACCATATTAATGTGCCTAATTGCAAGTTAAATACAACCGCTATGCTTTTGCAGAAATACCTTAGATAGCTGGTTTTTTTTAGTTCAAATGGTAACTAAACTGGAGGACAGGGACTATAAGGTTGGCTTTTATGAGACTTAGTGTTTAATAAGCCTGGAGCCTCAAAAATCAATTACAGAACTCCTTTGGATTGTATTTGAGCCAGGATTTAATTTGTGGCAGACCTAATGTTCTAGCAGAGCTCAGGGATGGTTTTTCTCTGGTCTGTTTAGTCTGTTAAAAAAATACATTAAATTCTAGTGTACATTTAAAAAAAAATTAAAAAAATACCATGTTTCTTATTTGCATGTTTAACTTCAATCTAACCTAACAGGAGAAATACCAACGAGAACAAGAGAAACTGAGGGAGGAATGGCTACGAGCTAAGCAAGAAGCAGAAAAAGAGAGCTCCAAGTATTTTGATGAGGTAGGCTGTGAATAAAGCTTTGCTGACTAGTTTCATGAGGGCTTTTTTTTTTCCCCTTTCACTAGATGCATGCAAGCAGGCAAATAGTTTTTTGTGTCATTTATCTTCTAATTTTGGAAAATAAATTGTTCATTACTTGGTAGAAAGAGATTGCAAAAATAGAATGGAAAGACTAGGTGGAATGTATTGAGATATGTTGAATTTGGGTCTCTTCCTTATGAGCTGATTAGGAAACGAACATGAAAAATATGTTGGCAGAAGGTCACAGCATGTATTAATTATTGTGCTCATAAATGGTCACTTCTGCTGTTTATTTACCACCTGCTGCTAGTTGCTGGAATTCTGCTTCAATACTTTATCAGGAAGCATGTTCATAAGTGTCTGGCTTATTACTGGCGGACAGTTCATCTGATAAATTTACATACCAAATCAAATTTAGATTTCCAGTTATATGTTTTAAAACACTGAATGCGTGTAGTTTCTGTGGATGCTGACTTCTGTGGCTGTTGTTGATGGGAAGATGAACAAGTTTTTTCCTGAGTATGGGAACTGTCTGAGGTATCTCTTCTTTACTGCTAACTGAGTGCTGCTTCAGGCATCCAAGCTAGATCAGTTGTGTTTACACAGTCATGAATAAGTAGACCATAATTTAAGGCTTATAACTTTAATAAGAAAGCTTTTTGAGCTGTTAGAGGACTTTGTTGTACAAGAATGTAAACCATTTCATAATTTTTCTGTTGTTAGAGGTTTTGATGGACCCCTAAACATTTTTTTCCCTGCAACTAAAACATCTTTTGACCAGTGAAGGGCCTTTTCTCATTTTTGAGAGAAGAGTCATAAAGTGATAGGTCTGAGGCTTGACTTTGAAATGGCAGGAGAATGGAAGAGAGTGGGAGGTTCCTCCACATGAAGATTCATGTGAAATTCATCGGTCTGATATAGATTGCAATGTGTATCTTTGTATATACACTCTTAAGTAGGTCTTGGGTTTATAAGTCAAAACAGTAGGGAGAAATGCTGCCTGTCATGGAAGGGTTTGTTTTCCATGGCTATTTAAGTAGGGAAGGGATGACTTGACATGTAAGTGATACTTTGGAAAGCAGAATGTTTCTTATAGTTGTGGCCATGCTGCCTGTGACGTTTGCTAAGGCTGGTGTGTGGCTTGAAGCTCTTGAGTTAGGAGAATGTGAAACAAAACTGTGTCCTGCATCTTGCCCTGCACATGCTGGGGATGATTTTTATACATTCTTACCTTACAGAATAAATTATCTTTTCTGAGTGAGCAATCTATTTAAAAAGCAGGTCCCTTCTCTAAAAACATGATTTTTTTTTTTCTTTCTTTACTACAGGAGCAGACCGTTCTAACCCTAAATACAACATCCATCACTTCTCAGGCTCCACCTGTGTCTAGCTGGAGAGCAAGCCCAGAAGTAAATGCTCCTGAGGAGCCAGAACAAGATGGAGAAAATGAGCTGGCAGCGAGCTTGCTGCGTGAGGAAGAAGGAAGGAGGAGGCTTCAGGAGGAATGGAGGATCCAGGAAGAAGCAAGCAGGCATTTTGAGCAAGAACGGGAACTCCAAGAGCTGGAGCTCGAGAGACAACGTAAAGAGAGGGAGCAGCAATACGCTGAGGAGCAGAGGCGGCAGGCAGAGATGGAGGAGCAGAGGCGGCAGGCAGAGATGGAGGAGCGGAGGCGGCAGGCAGAGATGGAGGAGCGGAGGCGGCAGGCAGAGATGGAGGAGCAGAGGCGGCAAGCGGAAAGGCAGAGGGAGGTGTCAGTGGAGGTGCCTCAGTACCAAAGGTGTGCACTTGTGCTAGGATGTGCTTTCTCTTCCTTTTGCAAATTCAAATCCCTTCCTAACGGGGCTGTGTCTGTCCTGAACATAAAAGGATGTTCATGTAAGATTCATGCTGCAATCAGTAGGTGCAAAATACCATACGATAACCTTTCTTTCCAAAGACAGAAGGATCGGGTATAACACAAAGAGCTTCCCCAAGAATTGCTATATTACCCTACTTCAACTATTTTCTTTTTAATGGGATATGTAAATGCAGTAATTACAGCCGAATGAAAGAAGATCTGAAGGACTTAATGAGAAAATTTTTTAAGAATTGTGCACAAGCCTGTAAATTGAGAGCCAGTGACTCAAATACAGGGCTTTCAGAAGAAATACCAAGTTAACACTTTTCCAACAAATGTGTGACTGATTTTTTCCAGATTTCTCTCTTATTTTAATTCAATAGTGTAAAAATAAAGCTTAATTGCAATTTAACTACTGGGTTAATTTGTCCATGAGGGATATCATGGTATATGAATGAACCGTTATTGGCTTACATATCATAGCCTGTTAGAAATATCCACTGCAGATATATTTTTTTCTCTTGTTACCTTCTTCAGCAGTTTGATTTGAAAACAAAGAAAGAAATAAATCCCCACCTATTAGTTCTCAAGTTTGTGTTCTCACCCAGAAGTTTTCAGACTATTGCTACGGGAGGCTAATCTGTCTGAAACCAATTAAACTAGTAACTTTTTCTTATTTTGTCTGCATTTACCTTACTGCCTTGTGTATGACTTGTGACTTGTGGCTTCTCTTGAGGTTTTTCTCCTTTTCTTATGTTAGTAATAAGAGATGACTGAAGAGAACACATGGTATTAAGCTAAGTCTTAGGAGAAAGTAATATGATTAAAAAACCTGCATATATTTGCAGAGAAGGCTGTAAGACCCAGAGTTACTTTAGTTTAAATGACTGCTGCTTGATATGCCTGCTGAGCAAAGCAGAGACACAATGCTACAAAGGCTGAACAGCTTCTTCCTGGTAGCAGAGCCAGGGTAACTTTGCAATTTTAGCTTGTCCCCATTGCAAGGTAATAGGAATTTGTGCAGTAACTTATTAAGTTGCTGTAATATCTGCATATCTAAATCCCTGGTATATTCTTTAGTCCACATGGATTTCGTTGCTTCTGAGGTTGCTGCCAAAGGATGTGTTTTGCTAAGCATGGGTGGTTTTGCTTAATAGCAAAGGAGCAAGTTCAGAGAAACTGGGCTTTAAAATATCTGGTGTTAAATATTTGCTATAAGATGATATCCGAAGATAAGAATTGAAATCTAAAATGTTCTATAAACACCTGCAAAGGCACGATATTTGCTGCAAAGTGCACTGAGGGAGGGGACAGGCAGCTGAGAAGTGTTGTCTGTGGAACTTTGTGAGTTTATAAACTCCACCTGTACTCTTCTAAAGTAAAAATGTAATTTTTAGAGAACTGCTGTGCTTGGACAAAATTTTCCTCCTGTCTTTGAAATGGATGTGATAATCACTGTTTTATACTGATGCTTGTAATTTTTGCAGCACCTTAGTCTTTGGAATTCTTTTAACACATCTGAATTTACCCAGTTTTCTCTGGGGATACTTACTGTTTGCTCAATTTCTAAAATTTTTTTTAATATGTATTTTATCTTTATTTTGCTTCTAGACATTACGAGCGCTATGAAGTATCTAAAACAATAGAGGATCGAGCTGGCCGTCCTCTCATTGACAGGTAATAAGAAATTGGATCAATACATAGTTGAAACATCTTTAGCAATAACCATTCTGGCATGCTCATGTTTGCATTCCTTGTCACTTCACAAAAATTTAATTTTGGGCAGTTTTTCTGACAACTTTTCTTCTTCTGCCTTCTTTTTTCAGTTGTCTTTCTGACTGTTAAATTAAGACTCCTTAAAACTTTACCTGTTTGGGGTGTTTAATTTAAATGTTTTGTTTTGTTTTGTTTTTTTCCCTTAAAGATCTATTTTGAATATTTCCCTTAGGAACTATTTTTGTCTATGTATGTCTTTTTTCTGTATATGAACATAGTGTTTCTTTTTTTTTTTTTCCAAAAGACATTATGAGCGTTATGAAGTTTCTAAAACCATTGAGGAGCAACCTGGCCAATCGTTTGCTGACAGGTATGTCCGATATTGAATTTCGACACCGACTGTAACATCACCACTTCTTTGTTAGACAACTTTTAAAGTTTTATAAACTTTACCCATAGCAGCTAAATGTATACGTTGGATTGCTGCTGTCTTTTGCCATTTTTATGGCATGTTTTCATACTGAAAAAACAAGCAGCCAAACTTTTGTCAAATTATACACTGTGTTGTAAGCAACAGTTAGTCAGTGAGATTGTACAGGGAGAAACAAAACTGTGAGGAGGTAAATATGTGGGTGGTATTAAACTTGCCTGGCTGGAAAACAATTTCAGATATCTTGTGGTTGTGTCATAGCGCGCTCTACAAACTGAGGTGCAGTCATCCCAATTAGGGTTGTGCAACTTGAAAGAGTAAACAAGAAGGGAAGTAAGAGGCAACAGCAGTGTATTTATCAGGGAGATAGTTCATGTTGCTCTTGTAATTTATACAAGTTATTTTTAAGTTACAATCTCTTGCTTCACAAAATCGAGCCTTTGTTTTGCATTACATCTCACAGTAGTTCTGAAAGATGATTTCTGCTGTGTATTGGATCACTTCTCATAGTTGAAGTGAGCATACCTCTCTTATGTAAAGAGGAACTCCAAAAATTATAGGGTACAATTAATGGATCTGTTACTATTGGAAGATCTAAATCTAACTTCAGAAGGAGCATGCACTAAATAGTTACATCTTGGATATATGTGTGAGGAGGACACTGCTTCTTTCTTCACTATAGGCAGCTGTGAAATTTTTGCATCTTCTTAAATAGATAATAAAATAGGTCCACACTATAGGACAGACACTAAGAACTTAAGGAAGCAAGATATGATGTAGTTTATGTTTCATTTATCTCCAGATGAAGGACAAGACTCCTTCAAAACATGGCTGTGCAGCTAGTGCTGTACGTGTAAACACATTAATGTAGCAGCTTTGAGTTAGGACCAAGCAAAGGATTTCTTTTAAAATCCTTTCATTGTGAGTTATTTTAAAATAAAAAATTGGCTATACTACTTGAGACTAATAGTACAGCACAGAGGTGTTGCTGAATCTCCTGCTCTGTACTGTCAGGAAACCAACTTTTTTGCCATTTCTCTTCCTGTATATGACATTTGTTGAATGCCATTTCTTGGCTTAAACTCATTAAAAAATTATGCTTCTGGGTATAATTAGTGAAAAATAAATTTTTCCAAAAATGATCTGCCTGCAAGGTTTAGGGAGGTGTTTTGCTTACAATCTAGTAACAGTGCTGGAGTATGATTTCTCATGAAGCCAAATCAATTGTAAATCTGCTCTGAAAGTTCTCACTTCTTTGTCTGACTGTTGTCTTCACAAAGCTTCCACAGGAAAGAACTTGGTTTTTTATATGTTTTTCTTGAAACAAGTACGATGATCAGTTTGTTATATGTGAAGCACTGAAAACTTTCAGTACAAAATTTTAACTTTTAATTGGTGGTTATCTATTGACATTTAAATACTGACAATTTTTTCTCCCTTAGTATCCTCTTGGTCTTCAGCTATTTTTTGCCTCTTGTTTTAAATACAGCATAAGTTGTTGATGGGAGGGATGGTGAAAAAAAGCTATCATCTGCAATGATAAGAGTTTTTTCTGTAATGAGGACTTGTAATTAAGATAGAGAAATGAATATTTTTATATCCTTAGGAATAAGTCAAAGTCAACTACAGAACTGAATGAATTCAATACAATCAGAAATGGTAAGTAATGTATCATTTTCATTATATTTAAATTTTTGGGGCAGGTAGGGATGGAGCAGAGAAAATAAGAGAAAAAAAAAAGATGTGTGCGTATAGTCATCATATGAAAATTAATGTTTAGAATGGTTTTTGATAGCTGCCTTGTAAATTCATATTATGCGCCAATTTAATGAGGTTTCAGCAGCAAGAGGAAAATCATACAGTCAGCATAAAAGCCGAGGACAAATATGATTAACTACCCTCTTGAAGGCAGTGATTACAAATAGCTCTTAGATGCCTAAATTTTAGTGACTGATTTTTTACATGAGATAAAATCATGCTGTTATAACATTGAAGCTGTGTATAGTTTTGATACATTGACTGTCAACAAAAAAAAGCTGCACATACCAAGATGATGAATGTATTTAATACAACTTTTTGTCTTCTTAATTTCAGTTAGTGTAGTAGTAACAGAGTAAGAAGTCAGCTCTCAATACGTCACAATGGCTTGTGTCCTGGACTCCAGTTCAGTTATATGACTTAGGTTATATTAGAGGAATTATGTGCAAAGCAAACAAACCAATTTTATAAATATGTTACAGTCGAAAATGCCTGCAAACTACTTTTGTGTCTAAAATGGCTAAATAAAGTAATCCCAAAAAAGTAATCAAAGAAAAGTAGATGTATTGGGGGATGGGGGATATATTGCAGATTAAAAATGTTGCTTTTATGCATTAAAGCACTGTCATTGAAACAAAAGAGAAAATAAACTTCCACAGTATTTTATAATGATAATCTATACCAATAAATCCAAGAGCAAATCTATAGTCAGAGCAGGATTTAAAAGGATTGAAATTTCAATTGAATGACTTGTTGCTGAGTAATTTCTTAATTATTTTTACTATAAAGAATAGGTACTGGATCTAGGAAATAAAAAATTATTGCCTTCCAATATGTCAACACCTATTGGAGGAAGATTGCTTATTTGGTTCCCCTTCCAAATTTTCAAAGACGATCTATCCCATCAATTTCATTTCAACTCAGCAGTTAGCACATAGTTCAAATGACTGAAAGATTTCCCTCCCCCTTTATATCTATATAAAGCAATCCAAAGTATTGTGTTTAGTGCCTTGAAGAAAGAAAGAAATTCTTGTAAACAGAGACAACTTACAGAAGAAAAGAGTATGAACTCAAAGAGAAATAATATATCCCGTATTGAACTATATATTTTACACACAGTTCAGTTTGTGTTGGAGGAAGAGTCCAAATTATCGCACTAAAAGAGGTGATATCCTTTTAAAAAGAGGAGTATGTACAACCAAATGTGTGTGCATATACACTTTGGAAGTGAAGGAAGATGTATTTAAATTAAGCATTATGTAAAAGGCTACATTAGTGGAAATACAAACAGAAAAATTTTAGTAATGTTGCATTGACAAGTTTTACCCAGCTGTAGAAGGGAGCTGGAATAACTTGTGAATGGGGTGGTTAACAATGGCTCTTGGAATTATAGCCAGAGTGCTGACAGGATGATAACTGCTTTTGTGCCCTGCGGTGTCTAGCTGATGTTTGCATATGTTGTCTGCACAGGTACCCAGAGCAAGTATTCTGAGAGGTCCTGGAACATGGGTGAGTCGCAGAAGAAGTCTCAGAAGGAGCAAAACCTGTCTGCAGCAGAGTTGGAGAGACAGCAAATCCTTCAGGAAATGAGAAAGAAAACATCTCTACACACGGACAGCAGCTGGATTAGGCAGCGCAGTGCCAGTATTCATAAGGAGCCCGTTAGTCTGTACAGCAGTAGTATGAGGAGGTAGGGATCACGTTAAAAATGAACCCTGTCTCTCATCAGACATTTTTCTTTGGTTGTTCTGAACTTTGGCTTGTGTTACAGAGCACAGAGACAAATAGAGTCTGTGAAATGCCGTAAGGTAGACTGCATAGCAGCACAGGTAGAAGAAAGTGGCTGTATTACAGCTGGGATTAAATGGGGTTTTTTGCAAGTAAGGAATGTGGATGTGACCTGTAAATAACTCAGCTGCTTATTTCTTGGTTGGTATAGCAGCAATGGAAATCAATAGTGTGCCTTGTCATTGACAGATGTGTTTAAGAATTTCAGCATGGCAACCTGTTTTGGAAATGAATTATTGTGGCTAAGAAGTATACCTTTTTCAACACAGAAATATGTCATAAAGTTTGGATAGTTTATTTTTGCTTTATTTAATGTATGAATGTTGGATTTGTCACTTAGGAAACAGCCGAGTTATCAGTCAGGAGAGTGTTTGGTTATTGGGCCAACACCTTGTACTTGGGTGATGCTATCCAGTCTGGGTGGATTGTTATTTTTGATCTGGTATCCCTTGGAGAAAACATAAACAAAGCTGGTATCTGAGGTCGGTTGCTGTACTGTTGATTTTGATACAGTTCAGCCTGATAAGGCTGCAGTGGAGTGTTTTGCTTTCATTAAGTAGCTGTTAAGTGCCATCTCTTTTGCCTCACCTGTTTTTTCCCATGAGAACTATGGTTGGACACAAAGGATAATTTGCTACTCATACATTTTAAATCAGTAGATGAAGAATATTGCTCAGAGTGATCAAAAAAACATATTCATCCTAGAAAATATTAAAAATGCGAGGATAATGGGCTTTCTCTTAGAAAAATCAGCATATAGCTCTGTTGCTCCATCTGTACTGCCATTTACATTTGAGGTGCTTGTATCTCTGTTACAGAGGGGAGTCTTTGGACAATCTTGATTCTTCAGGAATGAGGTCATGGAGGCACCACTCAAGGCTGAACCAGTCTGCATCCACTTCATCTCTATCTTCTAGTCAAGATTTTAGTCGCCCGGTGTCCACTTCAAACCGAGCCTACATGTGCACTCCTTCCTCCAGCAAAGCACCTCCTGTGGCCACCTCTACAAGAGCCCCCTCCACATCCCAGACAGCTCCCCGGGCTCAGTCTCCCCTCTCTGCTTCCCAGTCAGGGTCCCAGACACGCAGCAGGTGAGTGGGTGCCCTTTTCCCGGCAAGATAAAAATGTTGGACAGCACTACAGAGCACACTTTGTGTATATGTTGGGCTTCCAAGAGTGTTCTTGCCCTTGACATTGATTAACAAGTACCTGGAGTTTTCTAGCTGGAGGGGACAGTTGAAGTACGGGCTGGTATTACCTCCCTACTCCAGTCACTCAGAATTCCCCAGGTTTGTCATCACTGCTTGACACTGGTTAAGAAAACAAAAGAACTTGAATAATCAATCTGGAGTCTCTGAGCTGTGTATTGGTTACCAAAATGATTAGCAAAAGCTTGTTCCAGATGGCATTTCTGACATTTATTTTCCTTGGTTTGTTTTAACAAAAGATTCCTTAAACCCATGCTTTATGACCCTCATCTTGGTCTCTCCTCCTCACTTCCTGGCATGTGGTCAATATCATCTTGAGGAGCACTCAGGAATGCTCATAATCCATGACCCTGAAGAGTTACAGAGTAGGATGTTGATTTTAATCTAGGAGGAGAAAGCAAGAATTTCAACATATTTTGAAATAAAAATGAAATTCAGCTGCAGTAGGGTAGAAAACTCTGCTGTTTTATGTACTTGAAATGTTTTAAAAATACCTTGGGATAGTACTCTAGAGAATCATCCCACACATGTGTTACAGAATTACATATGTTATATATAACAACAGTGAACACTACTTTACTAGCTCTTACACTCTCAGGCACTTAGTGATAAATTGACCTCATTTTTTTTTTAAGCTAGTATTTTACATTCTTTATGATATAGGAAAATTACTTTCTTAACCATATTTGCTTATTTTGTTCTCACTTCCATTTGCTAACACCTTGGTAGATCTATGGAAACTGACCTCTGTATGGTTTATGTTCAAAGAGTTAACATAATATTTTATGTCCAAGACTAGCCTTCTTTTATCTCACAAGTTGCAGGTGGTGGGACTTGGAAGGGACTTGCTTGCTTAGCCTTCTGGATACTTCCCCACAACTAAGAAGGCAGGAGCACAAAACCCGTGTTTTTACTCTCCAAACTTAACAGTACATTTTTTATTTGTAGAAGGTATTTTATACAGTGAAATATGTGCCAAGAATGTGACAGAATTTCTTAACTTGTTCCTATGTAAATTTGATCTAAGTTATAACACTTCAACTTTCCACATCTTTCAGATCTATTCTAAATAATACTAATTTTCAGTTTACTTTCCCCAAGCAGCCTAATAGTCCAGTTTTTACCCACATGTTTTTATTTTTAATCTCAAAAAGTATTTGATAACTCTTCTTTGTCTTTTAAACATTTTCCAGCTGGTTTTAAGGTTTTTCATTCTATATTTAGGTCAGTCAGTGGGAAGAAAATCTGTTCATACTGTAATAACATTCTGGGCAAAGGAGCAGCCATGATCATTGAGTCTCTTGGTCTTTGTTATCATTTACATTGCTTTAAGGTGAGAGCTGGGAGTCGCATCGTGAAGGAACAGGAACTAATCAGGAGCACGCATGGCTACTCAGTGTTATGCTCACAGGGGTTCTTACTAATCACCTGCTTTGCCTTCTACTCTTGACAGCGTGGTGCGTGCATATTTCCATGAGGCAGTCCCATTTGCAGGCATTTAGTTCTCCACTCTAGAAGTGTTTCTTAAATGCCAGAGCTAGCAACTAGGACTTTGATAAGTAAAATGAGCACATTGACTGTGAGATTAAAGATTTCCTTCCTTGAATAGGTGGCAAAATATCAGAAAATGCTGAACCACTTCTCCCAGAAAAAGCAACTCCCCTAAAAAAAAAAAAAAAAAAAAAAGNAATCTCAGCCTGGACCCTGGCAATTGAGTCATTTAAGATGACCCATCCTTTCTAAGCTAACCTTAGCAGACAGTGTTCATGTGGTGTTTTCCAAGTAAAGGCATGTTGGAAGAGTTCAATGTGGTAGGATTTTACCCAGAACAAAACCAAAAGGTGTCTTGAGTGCTACTCAGCCCTAGTCACAAACTAAGTGTACTAGCTCATGCCCAGCACTGAGACTTTGATATACTTACATGATTTCCCATCAGCTTGGCACATTTGCAGAGCTGAGAGAATAAACATTTGCCTGCAAAAGACAGCAAAGCAGTCCTGTTCCCCTGCCCTCTGACTAGGTGGGGAATTAGACTATGACTTGGAGGCACTGTTGGACCTTACTTCTTCCCTGACTTCACGAGATTTCTGTGTCTAGTTCAGAACACTTGCCTTCTGTGCCCAGCTCAAGTGCATCACCTGGAGTATTACTGGGGATTGAGTCTAAGCTCTTCCTGGTCCTGCCTACCTGAGCAGGAGGAATAGGACTAATCCATAGTGATCAGTCATCATTCCCTTTTCTGCAGGACATGTGTTCTGTGTGAAACAATCCACATGTAGCTCATAACCTACATAAGAAAATGCCAAGTTTCTGTTTTTCAAATTTCTGAAAATTAATGATCTGTTCAACAGACTGACATCTAAAAGATTCATTACTTGGTTAAGCAGGGAAACTATCTGTCCTTTGTAAATTCAGTAAGGGGAGTATTATGTTTTGGATTCCATTCCTTCCAGATGTGGTCCATATTCACAGCAAGTACCTGTTTAGCCACCATAGCTAAATAGTTTAATGTTAGCCGTGTCAAACCCCTTACGTGTTTATGCAAGAAAAATTTAATCAGCCCCACCTCTCCAAATCAGAACTTGTTTCGATGATGCAAACCCAGGAAATTGGGAGTGCCTGAGTATTTGCTGCTTCAAGTGCCAAGGGACTGAGGACACCATCAGCATGTAGTGCCGCATGGAAATCTGCAAGTAGCACACCCAGGTTTTCTGTGCCAAAATTCCTGTTGCCATCTAGAGAACAAATTTTTTTTTTTGTACCAAACAAGTTTTAATTTTCAGAGAAACCAAAGTTCAAATTAGATTTAATGAACTAATCGCTAAAAAATGGCTGCTTTATGTTCGCTTACTTGGTGTATCTCTGCTATCCGTTGTCCAGTCGTCGCCTTAAAATACCTCCTCAGGGTTGGTTGCATTTTGATCTACTAATCGTTGTACATTTGCTTCTAGTGATTGTGGGGTTATGGTTCAGGCTTTATTGAGCTTAATCTGAGCTGCTTTTGAACAGCATTTTTGTTTCTTAGTATTTTGGAAGGAGTTGCTAATTATTCATGTGTGATACAGTGTGTTGCCTGTGGATGCGACCTTGGTGGATCCCGCTCTGGAGCTGAAGTCAGGATCCGAAACAACAAACTCTTCTGCAACGACTGCTATATCAGATTTAAAAGTAAGGCAATCCAGCTGCAGGGTGCATGACTGTAGTTCTTCTCTGTGCTGTACAACCTCAAATGTTTGCACAGCTGAGCCACTTGATAGCTTTCATGTCTAGCTTTAAGTTAGTGAATAGATTGAGCAAGGTTTGATTGCCAGTTTCTGTCTTTTGTGGGGTAGTCATTCCTAACTTCTAACTCACTGGTAGCTGATTTTACCAACTTGTTATTATCCTGTTTCAAGCAGACAACATGGTGTAGTCATCTTCCTTCCTTCATAGATCTGAGAAAGTGGTGTCAAGGAGCTGTCAGGTTCTAAACAGGCTTGTCTTGATAACAGTGAAGCCTTTTTGAAAAAGTATCTACATTTTCTTAAAAAGTAAGCTAAAATATGTATTTAATTCATACATACCTAATACATACCTGGAAAGCAATTTGTTTATCTTGTGCAAATGGCACAAATGCTGGTTTCTTTTTTGCTGTGCTATTATTATTGGAATTATAGGTCTGTAATTGGTTATTCATTTAGGTACAAGTTCAGGAGGAATTGATTTACTTACAGATCTTAATTAAAAGGTGCAGTATAATTTTTTTCCTTCTTATGGCTTGCAGAATTCTGATTTACTGGAGCATGGTGTTAAGGCTTTGTATAGTGGTATTTAGGTCTTTTTTTTTCTGTTGTCATAGATGATGGTAGACAACCTCCTAATTTTGATAAGTGTCAGGAATTTTATATGGCTCTTTTTTTATGTAGCAAATGTGGAGTTCTATAGGATGATAAAAATCAGAGAAGGGAAATAATTTTTGGATTACTTCCTGGGAAAAATGTCTGTGTTTCTTTATGAGCCCAGCACATTTTTCTCATGGTGGATTGGAAGGCAGTGAAGGGAACAGGATATTCATGCTATAGTGTTTGAGCAGGAGCTGGGCAGCTGCTGGCTGTGAAACCTAGCTCAGGAAAAGAGAAGCTCTGCATCTGATGCTGTTGCTGTTTGCAGGCTCTTCTTGACTTCCATGAAGAGAAGTCACAGAAATGATTATGTGGTACCCGAGCTAAAACCAGAAAGCGCAACACCTCATGAGGGTAATAGCGTGTTCACAGAGGGTAATGTTATGTGCAAGGATGCCACTGTGATCAGTGGAAGGAGGAAGAGAATCACTCCCTTCCATCTGGAGGTGATCCAGGGCACTGGGTCGTACCATGTCTAAGTTAATGTTTGGAGAATGTATCTCCTCCTTGATGACAAGACTACACTGAAGTGACTGTGTTCCTATTTGAAGCACCCAAATGTGTGAGAGATTCACTCTGGAGCTTGCTCATGTTATTTTTTGTCTCTGTCTTTTCTTTTGGGGGGAAATATTGCTGGATGAGTTGGATAAGTCATTTTATTATGGATGAATTGCTATTTAGTCTCTCTTTGACGTTACAGCCCATAAAGTCACAGCAGTGCCTTTCAGAAGCAGAGCTGATCTGTGAGGAAACGTTTCTATTCCCTTCCCTTCAGACTGCATCTACTTGGGCCAGTGGGCACCTCAAAATATAATTGTATGAGATACAAGTAAAATCAGGCATTGTAAGAATTTGTAGGTACAGAACAAAGTACTCAAATTAGTGATTAGTAATTGAAATTGGCTATTTGAATAATACAAAAACAAGATATGCAATTAATGCAGTGAAAATGTATTGGCAGCACAGCGCTGCCCTGTGATGTGGATTACTATTTTTTGCAGTTGGCTTTTGACATCAAACTGGCTAATTATTTGTTAGTTTGGAATGTGAACATGTTGGCTCAAAGTTTGATAAACCGTAGGGTTATTAATATTCACTTTGCAATTTTATGTAACTTTTTGTGAGATGTGTGCACATTTTTCTGTTAATTTGGTGGTTTAAACTTGGAACGTTCCAGTGAAGCACCAGTGTATTGGCAGATACCTACAAAGATTCGCAGAGAGGATAAAAAAAGTTCTTTATATTGTTACAGCTATTTAGCAAATTTTAATTTGGTTATTGAAGGGTAAATTTAAAAAAACTATCACTCTGTGTCTGTGCTATTACTAAAAATAACTTTTAAGAATTTGGTATGGTGCATGTTCTGTGGAATATGACTTGGCCTGAAATACTTGCAGTGCTATAATTGGATTCAACTCAAATTTGTATTGTTCCTTAAATTTGGATTGCTCAATTCAGAATGTATACCTTAGTATTTAACCATTTTCCATAAGAATTTCAAACTTTAAAATGTTTTTTGACTGTTAAATGACTATTTTAAACTTTAAAATGTTAATTGTTTTCACAAAAATTCTTCAGTGACTAGACGTTGCTTACAGTTTCTTTTGTGTCTCCCTAACAGCTGGACAACCAACCTCCATGTGAAGCAAATGAAGATATGAAACCACTGTTGCAGATACAAGAAGAGGTGATTGCTGCTGATGTAGATCTATAAATATATATATTGTGTGTATGTGTGGTTTTTTTCCAAGAGTAACTCTTGCTTGTCTAGTCTTCATAGCAATACCTTGTATTCTTCATATGACTATTTTTATTTATAAGAGAGTAATTGCAGTAAGAAAATAGCTGGGAAAAATGCTTTCACATTTTCAGCTTCAAGTACCGAGAGCACAAGAGAGAATAAGTATATTTTCAGTAATAACTTCAAAATATTTTTGAGGCTTATAATCAGCTAGTTGACTTTCCAATGGTATATGAAGAGGGTATTTTGTTTCTAAGCTCTTGAAATGAGCGTTAGAGAAATAGCTAATATAAATATATATTTGCAATTGCTGTCTTTATTTTTGACATATACTGAAAGTGAATTCTCTAGGTTAATATGAAGCTGCATTTAAATACACGCAAATGTGTTTGCTTTCCCTATGCTGGTTTCTAAAATTATGTGCTTTTTTGAAACCTAAATACAAAGAATAATCTGTTTGCTCAGTGGTGTTGGCATAATATTCTGTGGAATCCATTTAAGGAAGAGAGTTTTCTTTTCCCATTTGGAAATGTAACTATCACTCTTTCCTCTGCAAACTGAGTGGAGAATGGTTGTTGAATTGCCATATATTTGTAAATAAAAAAATCTGATCTTGCATTTATTAGAAGTTCTTGTCCTTTCTGTTCCGCTAAACATGTCTAAGGTAATGTGTGGAAATATAGAGTTGTTTGATTTTCATCTTGGGAAAAATATTTGTTCTGACAGGATTAAGTTGTTCACCTAAATATATGCAAGAACAATAGTTCTTCCTTTTCTCTTTTCCTTTGTAGTCAATGTCAAAATCTATGTACAGCTTTTTCATCAAGCTCCTTTCCCTTGAGAATTCAGTACCAGTGGTGAGACTATTTACCCATCCCTGAAAAACAATTGAAAGAAGTGGATGCTCCTCAAAATTTCTCTGCGGTTGCTAGAAATTAAGTGCTTAAAATATTTTTGGGTTAGGTTCTGCTCCTCTTGAATACACAGCTGGAACATGTGCTATGTCTCTTTGAAAGTGGTGGCTTCCAAATTGTCTTGGTCAGTGGCTTCCCCAACTCCTTTCATGCCTAGTTATGTACCCTTCTGTGTCCATATCCTTGGAAGCAGTGAAAACACACAGGCTGTGGATCAGAGGAATTTGGGGGAGTGTTTTGTGGGTAAAACTGAGGAAGAGGAGGCTGGGAGGTGTAGGAGGGCTCTTGACTATGCGCTTGTATATGGCACCACGAAGAGCTGCAGTGAAGCTGCAAAGCAGCTTAGTGCTCCTTGCTCCCAGGGGATTTTGGGGATGGAGGGTGTGTAGAAGAGCTCACAGACTGGGAAGAGAGATTGTGGCTGGGGTAGCTTAGGGCAACAAGGGACGATCGTGCTGTTTTAGCATAGCGGGAGAGCTTCACCTGCACTCCTGTGATTTCTCCTGCTTGTAACTGAACGCTGCGTGCTGAATTACAAAGTGCCAGACTTTATTTTTTGCTTTAAAACTTTTTGCTTTAAAAATTATCATAAAAATTTAAAATGTCGCATCAATCAAACTTGACCTTGGCTTTTGGTATTCATTTAAAGACTGGTAAAGATATTTAATTTGTTTTTTTACTGTTGTGGTAAGTAATGACACGGTAGACCACAGATGAGAGCACTGGGATATGAAGACCCTAGTCATCAAGTACAAACTATGGAGGGATAGTCACACTGTGTGCTCACACAGCTCTCTGGAGTCCTCTCTGCTGCTTGTGGAAGAAGCTTGCTTCCCTGAGAGCTATTCAGAATCTGATTTAGGTACTGTGCAGATCTGGCTTTCTGTTAAGGCACATACTTTGGATGGATATGGTGGGGATGGCCCTCTACATGGTAGTTTTCAGACTTCATTTATTGTAGACAACATCTACAATAATGAACCAATGAACCACTGTCTCCCTGCCCCCCAAATTCCAGATACCTACAGTCTCCACTACTGGCCCTGATATACACACTCATGTTCCACAGCCTGGAGTGGTATGTTCTGGCTTCTCCTCAGTGGTGTCTGGCTTCTCCAGGCTGGCTTCTCCTCAATGGTGTCAAGTATTTCCATGCAGGTTCCAGTTTCAATTTCCCACAAAATAACTGCAAAAAATACTGGTTTTTTTCATTAGCTTGCTTGTGCACAAATGGGTGGGATTTTAAATTTAGTGGGCCTCAAAAAGCTGAAATTGAAACTCTTACAAGAGTTGAAGCTGAGTTTCCACTCATGTTAAAGTTCTGGTTTAAACAAGGCTCCTTCACGTCTGCATTTGCTAATTACTCACATTGGCAAATGTGAGTAAAAAAAATTCTTTTGTCCTCTCCTTCCCTTGGAGGGGAACACACAGAGGAACGCACCTAATGAATGTTGTATTTGTGTATTTTGATCCTTTCTGAAGTATTTGGAGCATGTTGGGCTCTCCAGTTCAGCAAAGCTGGTTATTGACACAAGATGGCAGTGTGGAAGTGCACCTTGCACATTAAAAAGCCCTTTCTGTGATTGTAATCTCATATAAAAGGGGTTGTGTTTGCTAAATGATGCTAAAGTTGTGATATAAGAGAACTTTGTCTTAATCTTGGCCCTTTCTCCCCAACTGGCATCACAGAGGTGTGATGTGCAACTGAATCTGAGACATCATCTTGGGTCCTTTTTTTTGTTTTATTTTCCTATTTCATTAATTAGCTGCTGCTTAAAGCAGTACCAGGTAGGGACAGTGGTAAAGAGAACAATGCTTGTGAAAAAAAATTAACTAGATTATTTCTAGTAGAGGTTTTTGCTGTATTTTGCTGGATTCTTTTTTAAGGTACTGTTCAAGGAAGATGAACCAGTTGCTCTCCCTCAGTTCATCACCTGCAGAATGCTCTTGAGGTTACAGCCCTCAAATGCACGGGTCGGCAAGAGAGCTGGGACTCAGCACTGCTGCTAAACTCTGTGTACATTTAGGGCTGTGTGCTCTGTTCAATACTCTCAGGTACAGGGTGCTGCTTGGGGTGTTGTTTTCTGGGACACCTACCCAGGGCTGGCCTGGATATGGTGCAAGCCTGAGAGATACTCATGCAGCTGCCAGGGTAGGTTTTGTAGGATGCTGTAGTACTCTTGAGAGGGCAGCAGAGATTTATGAGTAAACAACTGAATGAACATCAGCTCCTTACAGCCAGTGGTGCAAAGGCGTGATTCCATGGGCTGCTGAGAACATGTCCACTGCTCAGGTGCTTGACTACCTGAGCTTCGCTGACATAACAGACATGCAGATGGTGGCTCACGTGTGGACACCTGCATTGTTGCACTCTTGTTTACTTAATGCTTATTTGGCTTAAAAAAAAATGAATCCAGAGTTATCTGAGAACCTATTGCTTTAGCTAAATCTCCCCTCTCTTTAGGCTTGCAGGCTGTTAGCTAAGTGTAGTGTATGTTTGAATACAGCTTTGGAACTGAGTGGTCTACCGTTAACGGCTCTGTCACAGGTCAAGGTTGAAATAGAGTGTTACTTCAAAAATAGAAAATGTTTCCACTGTGGGTTTTGTCTAATGCATAAGAACAAATCAAGCGTCATGGAGTACAATTCAAGGTACTGCTTTATTGGAGAAACTCAGCGCTACAGAGATGGGGCAGCTGAGAGGCATTTTAAAAGATTTTATTCCATTATCAGTCTCATAGATGGGTGAGACACAGAAGATGTCACGTGCAATGCCATTCATCAGAAGCCAACTTATTTCCCCATTACAATACCTTCCTTATAAATGTTTTTCAGGCTATTAGCTTTTGCCACACAATGCTGCTAATACTTCTAACACCAATCACTATTATTTTTACCCCATGTGGTCTTGCTACAATGCATCTTTCACAGTTCTAATTCTCCAAAATATCTGGTCTGTTTGCAAGGCCATCTTTTGAAACTTGTTTCCAGTTCAATTTCTCTCTCAACAATGGCCTTTCTAAGTCAGCACACCTTATCTCAGAGTTTGCATACAGACATACAGAACTGTGTGATCTTTCAGTCAGGCTTTGAGAATCTTCTACAAATCCATTACTCACACTGCATATGTTCTAAGTTTTTATGAAAGTTTCTTTTAGAGTTTTTATAACAGGAGATTTGTCAGAAATTTCAGAACTAATTACCTGTGAGTTCACCTGTTCAGGCAAGCTGTTGCACAATGCTGATGAGTGGCAGGATTTATGCAGCAAAGCCCATTTTTAGAGCCTGATGTCTGAGTTTGGAGTTCACACTGACACCAGAAATGGTCAGAGCCATTTTCTGTAAAATACTTTTCAGGTGAATCCCAAGGGAGAGTTCAAGTGATAAGTTCAACACTTCCCTTAGCTGTTGTTGTCTGGCCCAACCTTGTCACTTATGGAGGGGGAAAGTGTTTGAGGATCTGACAATGTGAGCTCAGTGTGAAAAGTGGTATGCTTGCAGCAGTGTTTTAAATTCCAACCAATCATTTGTAATGGGTTAGCAAAACCTGTGCCATGGCTATGGAAGGCTTATTAGCAGCAGGCATAATTACATAAAAGAGCAGATTCATGCTGGAAGCACTTCAGCATTTTCATTCTAGCTCCATGCTTCTTGGTATCTAGGGGCGCCAACATAAAACAACATACGAGGATGACGTAAAGTGCTTCCTTTCAAAAGGGATGTTCTAGGGGGAGCAGTAGGGTATCAGTTTATTAAAGCTGGAGAAGTTTTTTAATTGGTTCAACCAACTTTAAACAAATTTGCCAGTTAAGTACCTGCTGTAGGCAACAAACACTCCAAAGACCTGCCTCCTTGTGCAATGGGTTCTCCTTAACAGTTGACATTGTATAAAGAACCAAAACACTTTTAAAAAAACATGTAGAAGGGTGTATGTGTCTGCAGTTTCTCTTCATTGTTCACAATAGAAGAAAGAAAAAGCTCAGGCTGCCAAATGGGCAGTTCATAAACAGAACCCTGTGAGAGCAGGCCTGTGTTTGGCACAATGTGCCCTCCTAAATGGCCTTCTGCAAGTACCTGAGCCAGAGCAAGCGTTTCTGACTCCCTGAACTGGAATTTGCTCTTGTCCTCAGGCACTCAACCAGATGTGCCATTTATTGCTGCTTCAGTTGCATATGGCCCTTCTGTGCTGGAAATTCACAGATTTCAGGGTCAGACCAGGCTACTGCAATATTTGGTCTGTCTGTATCACTACAAAAATCAGAATCCCTCATCCAGCAATTCCCATATTGAGCGCACAACTGTGTGAATGGTGGTGTTCTTTGCTGGAAAGAAGCTCTGTGTAGATCTGAAGTATGCAAATGATGAAAAATCTACCACATGTCAACATAAATTGTTCCAGTGGTTAACTAGCACTCTTAAAAATATTTTGGTTTGTTTATTTTTTTTTTACTTATTTTAATGAGCTTTCTAGCTTATGATTGCATTTTTTCTTCGTTTAAGTTGATTTAGACTCTAGATTAATTCTCTTTGTTCTTTCTTAGACTGTACATATGTCCTTTTTTGTTTTTGTTGGGTGTTTTGTTTTGTTTAATTTCTTATACCTGTACATAAAGCCTTATGCCCACATTAAACACAAAATCCAAGATTACCTCCATGGGTGGACATTGTGGATTGAAAGACCATCTCTCAGTGAACTGCAATACAAAACTTTCCCAGGAGAAGATTTAGAACACAGGAAAAACAATCCTGAAGAGCATTAAATAAAATCTGAGGCTGTATAAGGATTTATTTGCATAAGGCAAATATTCAGATAAGAGCTTATGTCCATGGAAGAATTTTGCTGCATAACTTTTCTGGCATAATTACTAAGGTTTTGGTTTGCCTTTGTCTGAATGACCCTGCCCAAAGTCCTGTGTGGTTCTGCTAAATTTTCCTGTCTTGGGGATGCACCTGTAAGAGATTTCCAAGCTGATGTGTCTCAACAGACAAGGGGAAAAGATGATATTCCATTTTTATTTCTCAGCCTGAAGTGTCAGCTGCAAAAAATACAATTAGTTCCTGCTATATTTGGCAGATACTGATGTGAGGGGTCCAGTTTGTGACCTTTGATCAAATTCTAGCTCTGCAAAGATAACAACTGCTGTCTTTTGATGCTCATGTAAACAGGATTCCTGCGGAGAAACTCTAGTTTTACTTCCATGTGATACTTTAAATAAAATTAGTTCCTGCCAAAGTAAGTGTTGCGTCTATGAGATAGATATGTGCTGCACCTCACTATTAAAGCCAGGGGTTATACCAGCGTGCTCCTGTCTGCATACATCAGAGGAAAATCCCAAGACAGTTTAGGAAAAGCCCCACTGCAATGGAGGAAGTTGGTAAACAAGCAGCCTTCAGCCAGGCACATTCACATTCCTGTCTGTGAATAAACCACGGCCATCAAGCACAGCGTGCTGCAGAGCTACAGTCACCAGTTGTGCTATTCACAATACTCTGTGCAAAATGCATATTACAAATGTGCATGTATTTCTATCAACAATTTCAATGAATACAAGTACTTTTGGATCCCAGCAAGTAAACAAAAAAGTGACAATCACGTCTTTGCTATTGAAATATTTGGATGTTTTTTGTGTTTTTGCTGGTGGACTCAGTCTTCATTGGAGTCTGCTGTTGCCTGTGATAGTTCATGGCCTGTCTAGCACCTGCTAAACACAGTGTTTTGTGTTCCCTCTCCCTCAGTACTGTGTCAACTCAGCCATAAAGAAGCGGTAATTCTGAACTGAAGGTTGCCCCCATCAATGTACAGACATATTTATGTTGTTCAGACCTTCTGTGTTACACCAACCACCCTGGTTTCACCATCACCTAACCCTTTCCAGTTCATCTGCTTCTTCTATTATGTTGTGCTACATGGAAGACAAAAAGTGGGCTGAAACACCAGTTTGGTACTGAAAATATGGGTAGATGGTAAGCAGGGAGGGATATACAGGCTGTACTATCCATTTAGCATTATTACACAAATCCCCTTCTTGGTTACTCACTGTAGCACTTTGTAGTTTCATAGTGTTACTGTGTAGCATATTTCTGGTGTTATATACATTGAATGTCCTCTTAAATCCTATTTCTCTGTAACATCTTTGACTTGAAGCCAAGAAAGCTTACTATTCAGAAAAACTGTTTATATAATCTTCTAATCCTCATGTCTTTGCCAAATCATGAGTTGTTCATAAATCTAGATTATGTAGAAAATGCCAACTTTGTTAAGCTTGTAAAACCAAAGTATCCCTTCACCTAGCACTAGAGAGCATTTGACTTATTCCCTTCAGTTTATCAAGGCTGTGATCTCTGAAATATGCCCATAAAAGTGTCCAGAGATGTAGAATCCCAGAAGATATGGGGCTAATGTGTATGTGTCAAACAACAAAAGCTGATGACTGTGGAGCCAATCAAGGATTGTTAGTAATAACCTGCTGTGAGAAAGAACAAAATGTGGCTGGAGAAGGGGGCCATGCAGAAGTAGTACAGCACTTTCCAGGATAAAATCCTTGTCCTAGTTCCTGAAGATGAGAACAACACTGTACAGTGCAATTGCAGGAATGAGAACTGGCCATGGACCGTAGGGAGGGATCAAGATCACCAAAGAACCCTAAAGCCCTTCAGCCCATTTCCAGAGGAAAGGGCTATACATAGTAAGTAATTTGCATAGAAAGTGCATAGAAATCTATCTTAAGGGCAGGGAAATCTGTCTATAAAAAGGTACTCCCACCAAACCCAGGCAGCATCCCCGGGACCCTGGACTTCCCATCAGTTGGACTGACACTGAAACCAAGACTGCTTCTCTCTCCTCCTCCTCTCCTTCTTTCTTTCCTCTCTCTTTCCTTATTTTACCCATTTATCCAAAACCCACTGCCGTGTGTTTTTTATATAGTGGGTCAGGGACTAACGTACCAATTTCAATGCCAAGTGTGTAATTTACTAATAAAACTTTGAGTTTTTGCAGACCCTCTTACTTTAGTCATTGTTTTTGACTACAGGCATCTAGGAATCTTGGGTTCTCCTTTCCCCATAAGGCTGGGACACCACAATAGACAGGGGAAAAAATGTTCCTTGGTCAGTCCCTCAAGAAGCAGATATGTACACTCACTGGTTTTCGCAATCAAAGGATTAATTTTTTTCTCTCATCAGTCCTGCTTCACTGGGTTTTTTTTCCATGATAACAGCAATGGTTACACTATTCAGCAAGTGCATTTATCTTCTGATCAGGCTCGATGCTGAGGCAGCAAAACAGCTGTGTTTGTAATCCTGTTCTCTTGCATGTAGATCCACTGCAGCTCTGATTCCCACAGAGCCTCACTGGTTTTATGCAGAGCACTCAATAAATGTGAGCCTGGGAGTCGGCTGCCTGCCCCTTACCTCCCATGATGGAACAGGCTCTTTGCAACACCACTGCTGTTCTCTAGCGTGGGAAAAAGATTTCCCCGTGCAACCCACGGGTGTGTTCTGCTGTTCCATAAACCCCAGTGTGAAAGGAGAGCCTGCACTGCTGGAGATTTACTTCACTGCTGTCCAGATAGAGCAGGAATATGACTGAGATAAGCAAGGCCCATTAGTGAGGCTGCAAAGTGATAACCTTGGCTGAGCTGGATACAATAAAGGCTATGCTGCTGTAGAGCGTTAGAAAGATTAGCAGAGCTACACTGGTTTGCCTCAGCTGGGAATGGTGTGCATGGTGCAGGTTGAATTACAGCTACCTTGGCATTCTGGTTTATAAGTTTTTATATGGGTGCTGAAGAGGTCTTGTACAGGTATCACTAGGGGTTTTTCTGGAAGCTTGAGAGAAGCTGGAGATTCAAGAGAGTGATGAAAACAATGTGCTGTGATGCTGGGAAGATGTTCTCTCTCAAAATACTCTTGTATTTTGTTGGACTAGAAATTTTCTTTGTGATGTTCCTGAAGCCTCTGATTTCAAACTAAGTAAATGGTAGTTTTTATAAACATGGTGGATTTTTTTCTTCTTAAAATAAGAAAAAATGAGACCAAGAGAAAAATCTAATCAACTTCTGTCTCTTCAGCTAATAGAGTGTGAAGCGTCTTTGATTGACCCTGAGATTAACTCAGTTGGTTAGAGCCCAGCGCTAATAATGTCAAGGTTTGGGTCCAATCCCTGTATGGGCCATGCACTTAAGAGCTGGACTTGAAGATTCTTGTGGATCCCTTCCATTACAGAATATATTCTGTAATAGATGTTATTTCACCAAAAGATATGCTGAGCTTGAATTCTTTCTTAAATTATAAAATTAATTTCAAGCAATTGGCTGGTCCTGGACTCTTGAGTGATGGGTTTGTGATCCCACACTACTTTTAAAAAGAAGCTGCAAGTAGTATTTTCTAATTTTTCTAGTTGGATGTTTGTAAAATGGATCTGTGTAGCTCTAATGATTAATTATTTTCCATGTGAGGACTTAAATTTGAATTTTCCACACGTAGCTGTAGCACCCATGAGCTTCAGTGTTCAGTCTACCAACCTGTGAGGAGAATGCTTAAAAGCATGATACATGTTTTGGTTTCATTTAAGTTCAACCAAAATCTGAACTTTTTTGTCTTCAGCACTCAGTTTGTCTGTGTGAAAGATACTCACTTCCACTCAGATAGGGATGGGGAGGTTGCACTGCAATACATCATCTCCACCAGTCATAAAAGATTAGGGAGTCAAACTTCTTTCCAGAAAAATCCCTCTCTATTGAATTAAGTCAGATTAAAAGAACTAGTGTTTTTTCTCTGCCCATTTATTAAGCCCTGAACCTCTGAGACATGTTTCAACACTTAGAATGGGTAGAAAGTGGCCTTCATCTGCCAGATTTTCAAAACAAGACTGTGCAGCCAGTGTGAATAAATGCTGGACAAATTCTGCTGTCCCATATCCTCTGGCATTAAGGTATGAAGTTTCTTCATTCTGCCAGTATGGGATTTGTCCTGTGGGTTTGCACTGGACAGAATTTGATGTGTTTACCTAGTTACCTTCTGACAGGAGCAGCATTCTGCTGTGCATTTTCTTCGCTGTTGGTTCTGGCCAAGAGGTTGTAAACACCCCATACCATGGCTATTGGTTTTATCTTCTCCATGCTCATGTTCCAGAACTGAAGTCAGATTTTTGTATTCCTGACAAATAAAATGGAGAGAAAACTGATGTTCAGCTGTTATCTGCCTTTGCCTGTAATGTCAGTAATTTATGGCAGTGTTTCACTTGACAAGCAGCAAGCCTTGGGCTTGTTGCGGCCAAGCTGGAGAATGAAATGTGGCAGTCTCCTCATTTTCCTACTCCATTGTCAGGTTGGCTCAGTGATTTCTTACTGCCAGTCAGAAGAAGTGACGTCTCTTTGGCAGCTAGCCCACAATGACTTGATACTTATCACTTCTTTCCTTATGCCCTGCTTCAGCAACATTTTAGAGATTCAGACTGGGGTCAGGTCCCTGTTCTGTGTTCACTGTGCTCAGGGGAACTCTTCCCCATTGACCTTATAATTAAGTCAAGTTGTAGGTTTTGTGAATCACTGGCTTTAAATGCAAAATTTCCTGATTTCCACTGGCTGTGTGGTCTTCCACCATGCAAAGGAAGTGGTTTATTTTCAGCCAAATTCACTTCTGCTGTCCGAAACTTCCGGGGAGCATTTAGATTAATTTAGAGTAAAGGAAGTACAAACATACACCTGTTTAAACTGGAAGTGGATAGATTTAGATAGGAGACATTCCTTATTGTGGGGGCAGTGATGCACTGGAACAGGTTGCCCAGAGAAACTGTGAATGCCCATTCCTTGGAAGTGTTCAAGGCCAGATTGGATGAGTTCCTGAGCAGCCTGATCCAGTGGGTAGCATCCCTGCCCATGGAAGAGGGGGTGGGGCTAAATAATCTTTAAAGTTCCTTCCAACTCAAACCATTCCATGATTCTGTGAACTGCTTTGCAGAAGAGCTGTTCATCCCTTGTATCCCATCTCCAAGAAGACCAGAAATATGAGAAACTGTATGAAGGGTTACTTCCTGATTTTAGGTGATACTGTGGTTAGTGTGTTGGTCTCTGTGAGAGTGTGGTGTGATAGCATATGCTGACTGCAGGAATTTGAATAGAACAGATCACAACAGGAAGGGGCTGGACACATAATAGTGAAAGGCAACTTTCAACATCACAGGTTGCAGTCATTAAAAAAATATTTTCCTTATTATACTTTGAGCTGTGCCTTTGGTTATTACAGAAAATAAGATATAATGATACAATGCAAAATAAGTTTTTGTGCTTTCTGACAGATAAATTGTCCAGATTCTTGCCAGGACAGAGTTAACTTTTGCCATAGCTAAGAAAGGGCATGCCTATGACCTGGATGTTATTTGATACTACCTCCTGGCTTTGGGCAGGAGAAGGGGTTCCTTTAAACAGGGAAAAAATGGCAGAGAGAGCTGTTGCTGTAGTTTATTGTTGGAGGGTTTCTGTGCAAATTGTTTCTTTTTCATATAATTTGAGAAATCAAGAAATTAATAGAAATGGAAAGACAGGAAACAAAACATAAAGACATTAAATGAAATTTGAAAAACCAAAATATTCTTAAATTAAGTAAAACCAAAGAAAAGATTGGTTTCAATTGGTCTCAATTCATGCACTTCTTTTCCCTTCTATTCTGTTTCATTGGGTACACTTCATTTCACAATTGTATGGATTTTGTCACTAAGCTTTGACCAGCTTTGTGCTGTGGCTGAGGTTCCCTTCCCCATGCATTCCCCTAATGTGAAGGATGTTGTGGCCTTGCCATGGTCCTTTTGGCACATCAGCTGGGGCTGATGAGAAAGATGAAACATTTGAAAGATGCAGGAGCAGCAACGTTGTGGCCCTGCCAGAATGGCCTTGGCATGCATGTTCCAGCCCCAGTGTTCCTGGAACTGTAGGCTCTCATTCACTCAACCCTTAGCCTGGCCATAACCCTAACCCCAGCTCAGCCCTGACTCTAATGGCAGCTTGGCACTGCAGCAGAGATCCTCCGTGCCATAGGTGGCACAGCTTAAAAAGTGTGGAGCTGGCAATGTTGGCACCCTGCCCTGATGCCCTTGCACTACCTTTTAGAGTGCCAGTGTCCCAGGAGCTGCAGGCTCTGCAGCTCTCTGAACCCTAAGCAGAGCCCAGAGGGCAGCCTGTGGCTGCTGCTGAGATCCCCGTCACCATGGCTGGCCTGGATTCAATAAGTGGAGATTTTCTCCCAGGTTTCATATTTAAACACTCTGTTTGGCTTTGCATTCCTTGTGGCATTTGAAGCAATGCCTCAGGCTTTGCATGCACGTAGAATGATTAAAGGGTTAGAAATGCCTTTTAATTAATTTTTAATATTTTTTTAATTCAAAGAAGAAAGGGGAGAATAAACTAGGAGAGGCAGTACTCAAAAGGTAAAATCCTTGTTCTCCTCTTAGTTAGTTTCAGCTGTTATGTTTCAGAATTTCAATTGATTCAGCCTTTCTAGTTCCTTTAAGAACTGGCTTTGATACTGACTTTGATAAAAGCTTTTTTCTTGCATGAGTGCTTCCAAACTTAGAGTAGTCTTGCCCCTATGTGTTCTGGTCTGATCTGAAACTCAGAATTCATGATTAAGAAATCCCAGCCCAGAGTGGCTCACAGAGTGTACTGGCCACTTATGGAAGTAGATAATATTAAAATAATTTTACAAGACTGCATTGATTAACACAAACTGATACAATTTTTTTTTTTATATATAACATCACCTCTTCTTTGCCTCTTCTTCACCCTCAAAAATTTATCAGCCAGCATGAGTCTCCCCTGTTCAGGTTAAATTCATTAAAACTATTCAATGAAAGGTCATGTTCTTTTCTATAAATGCCATTTAAATATATTTAGTGAATGAGCTTAAAGGTTTTTCTGTAAAACTGCAATACTTAATCACCATTTTATGCTGAGAAATGGTAGTGGAGTAATGAACAGCTCAATGTAATATTCAGGTAAGTAAACATACCAGTTTCTCTTTTATTTGCTACCAGTCTAATTGGAGTTTTGTTTTCCTTTTAGATTGAATTCACGTAATCATCAATTGTATTTTATTGCATACAATTTGAATACTAATAAAGGGAAGGGGAGCAAACTAAGTATTCTAAATTATATTCAAAATGCAAGTTGTAGCTCTTATGTGGTTGCTATAATACACATAGATACCATGTGAGGCAGTCCAACTGTCACAAAAATTTTTGTTAATAATTCAAAATGCTCTGTGCATCTCTTAATTTGATTGCTTTTTCTGAGGGGTGATGAAGTGGAGAGTTGCTCTTTAGTAGGACCAGAGTTAAGTTCTTCCTTTTCTTGATGGTTTCTGAGGCACGTTAGTTTGACTACCGCTACTGGCATGAGTAGGATCTGCTGGTCCTTTTAAAGGCATTTGTGTATTTTGCAGGTCTGAGGTTTATCTGCTTTTACCACTCACAGGATTGACTGGATTGCCACTCCTGGAACTGGGACAGAGCCCTTCCCAGGCAAGATGCTTGGGGTTTTGCCCACATGTGAGATCCACTAGAAGAAAAAGGGAACTTTATTAGGCATATTCCTTGTCCCTAGCTGGTTTAAGGACTGCAGCAATTCTCTTGATCTTTTCTGATATATTTCTATGGCATGTTACATAAATTCAGCTGCTGGCTGAATTGGGTGTTAGATACCTATGCAGTAGCTCTTTTTCACTTTGTTTTACCATTTCTATCTTGATGAGACCTACTTCTTGTAGTCAGTTTTGTCACAGCTGCCCCTCTCTGTGGCAGTTTGCTGCCCTTTCAGTAATGGAGTTGACTTGAATTTTCCATGAACAGTCAGTCATAATTTCCCTTCATTACTCGAGGCCACCCAAATACCCCTCCAAAATATATATAATGGCACTCATTTAATCAACTTTATTTTCCAGGTCATTAAATACCTTACACCAAAAAAGTCTGAAAAGGAAATTCTGTGACATCCATAAGTAGCCTCTTATTACAATTCTTCCAGTCTTTCAGTTCATAAAGACCAATATGAATTATTTTTTCAGATATGATGATAAGATGCTGTATTTAGAGTTTTACTAAAGCACAATACTGTATGAAGTCTATATTACCTCTACTTGCTCTCTAATGGAAGGACACAATGATTTTCCAAAAGCATCTTTTTCTTTAACAGTTTGATGTGAAACACGAAATCAGCCCAAATGCTGCTGTTTTGTGCTATTTTTTGAGTAGTATATTAAGCCATCCATGAGCTTTATTCAAATTTTTGCAATTTTATGTATGAATCTCTGCATTTCAATTTTTAACTTGCCTATTATTTGATGACGCATCTAATATTCACTGAGATTCCTTGTATTTCCTTTGAAGCAGCTGACCTACTCTTCCCTCTTCATCCTGACAGCTCTTGTAAAAACAACTCTACTAGGCAATAGGATGGTTTTTTAAAAATTTGCTGGTTGACTTTCAGGCAAAGTAAACTTCTGTGCCACCCAAGTTTATCAAAGAGCATCTCACTAAGTCTTGTGGAGGAGTTGCACCTGTGAAAAGATCAGATGATTTCTTTACAATGTGTAATCACTGTGCAGATAACATATGGATTTGTGCCCTCAGATGTTACCAGGCTTTCTTTTATCCTTCATCTGTACTTAGGAGAAGATAACAATCATGTTTAGGTATGGACTCCTTCTCTAAATGGGAATAGTTCACTCATGTCAAAAACTTTGCTGCAAGGATGACAGCGAAATGGGACAGATGGCCCAGAGAGTTTGTGGAGCCTCCTTCTGTGGAAATATTCAGAAGCAACCTGGACACAATCCTGAGTAAGGTAGTCTATTGGTCCCTCCTTGAGCAGGGAGACTGGGCTAGGCTGGTTTGATCTTCACTGGTCCTTTCCAAACTTACCCATTCTGTGATTCTGTAAGCCATCTGTCTTTCTCAAAATACTCAGTGCTTAAGTGGCTCGGTATTATTCTCTGTGGAGTGGCAGGGGCTAAATTCATATGACAGCCTTTCTGGAGGAGAAATGCATGACTCCAGTGAAATATTTAGTGAGTAAAGAAAGAATTCTATAAAGTGTCTCTAGCCTAAATCTCCAGGTCAGTCTCTCTGCTGGCAGAAATCTGACAGCTGTTTGGAAAGTCTGTTGCTGAAGACACTCTAGCAATCAGATATCAGTGGGTTGCAACTGCTGTGCACAGATTCAGGTGTGTTGTGCTAAATGGAGACTTCAAAAATGAGAGTCATAGAGTTTTCATGGGTGTAGGAGGAAACCTCTCAGAGGGACCAAAATGGAGAAAACTGAAAATTCTTCAGTACCAAAAATGAAGAAGAAAAGAGCTGCTAGTTTGTTTGCTGCTATCTGCCTTTTTTTGGACTAATCTATCCACTAAACACAACTGCATTTTCACAGCATTTTTTCACCTGCAGTGCAGGCCCAGGTGCATCTTTGCTGTGAAAATCCAGATATTCCTGGTTACAATACTACTGCCAACATCCCCTTGAAAAAGATGGTTAACTGTGACAAAGAAAAGCTCTGCAAGCTCACAGTTGTTTAGTTCAGCTAACCTCTCATATCCACTTGGTGGGCCTGGTTCACTTCATATAAAGGGTGGGTTACAGCAGTAACTTGAAGAAGCATATCCTCTCATGACTGATATCCTCCCAAACAGCTGACTGCTGAATCTTGAAGTAAATTCTCTGCTCACAAAGCCGTTCTCTTATTAATAAGTAAATCACATCTTGGCTGATCACTCTCTTAATATGATTTTGTAGTTTGTTGTGCAGAGTCATCCCAGAGTTTGATAATTCATTTGTTTTTACTTTTCTACTTAAAGGTTTTATTTAAAGCTCATTGCTATATAGTTCTTTGTAGATCTTGCAAATAACAAAGTAATGATCATCACAACAAAAAAAATTTGGAGTGTGAAAATGCATCACAGGATAGCCACAATAGAAAACCTATTATCTGAGGGAAAGGGAAGGGAAAACATTGCAGAAATTGTTTGTTGCTTATTTTGTTTAGGAAAAGTCTTGTTTTAGCTTTGCCTCAAACCTGATACAAGCAAATCACTTCATGACATGTTTGTAAAAGGAGTGCAATTAAAGAGATGGTGAAACTTTCATTTAAGGTGTTCAAAATCTGTAAAAAGAATTTCTCTCTTTTCCTGCCTCAGGCAAAAAGAAAGGGAAAGAAAAAAAAGAAATCAAAAGAGTTTGTATAAGGGTCGTAATTACTGCTTATGCTGAAAATGTGTGCAATTCTGCCTAAAAAATTTGGCTGCTCATGGCATTTGTTTAGGGACCTCTAACTCACATGGTGAAAAGCATCTACCTCACTGTACATCTTCCTCCATTTCTATGCCATTTGATCAGTGTCTCCTTGCTGCCACCACTTCTGTCTAGGTGTTAAGGACCATGACATGCAAGATCCTTTTTGGCATTACTGAGGAAAGGTGTGCATGTGTGTGTGAAAACAGGAGAGACAGCTTAAAGTCAGACCCAGGCCCAGGGATGTAGTCTTGAGAAAAACCTATGCAGAATTCCTCTGGATGAAAACAAAAGAGGGCTGGATCTGTGAGTAGGGAAATGCCATGTGGTTTTTTTTTAGTCTGAAAAAAAACCCCAAACCAAAACCAACAGAAAAGTACTAATTTTTTAAGCAAATTTCCAAAGGACTTTCAGTGAAACTTCAGACAGGAGCATTTTGGGTCTACATGATGGTCAAAATGCAGAGAGACAAATGCCAGAAGGGTTTGTCTCAGAGGTCTGGTAGGAAGGAACCCACAGAGTGCTACTAACCCCTGAATTTTCTTTGTCCAACACAAACACTGTGATCAGAGAGCCACTGAATATTCATGATAGTTGCTGGATCTTGCAATTTTTTTGGAGGTCATGGCACTATTCTCCCTTAGAAAGGAGCAACTACTGAGAAAACAAACTTTCCCATAGTTGAGAATTGTTGTCTGATGAGCCAGGCTGCAGTGTATTGCTGTCTGACTCCTGCTGTATCCAGGGAAACTGCCTTTTCTCTTCTTTGCTAATACATAGCAAGACAGTATAGTGATAGTGAATGTTGACACTAATTTCTCCTCAGTGACTTTGACTCCACTTTAAATTTTACCTGCCAGCTTACAAGAGGATTATTTTTCTCTATTTCTCCTTCTTTGTGTCTTTTACTGTTTGCTTTCTGATTTTTATGTATTTTTCTCTGTCAATCCATGGATGGGTACGGTAGATGCATGGTCCTTGCCTTGCCTTTTCCTATGGAAAGATCCAGAAAGTCCTGGATGAACTATGAGGATTTACCTTTTCTGGTAAAAAGCTTAGCAGACAAAACCCAGCAAACAGCATTTATGTTGACTCCATTTATTTTGACATGGCTCATTATTACTCTTTCTCTGTGACATCAGTGCACCATCAAGCATAATTTTTGCTTCAGAATGTGTTCAAAATAAACATTTTTACTGGAGGAAATGTTCTACTTTCAATTTACACATCCTCCAGGATCAGTGAAATAGGAGTTGTTCCCCATTGACTCAGGAAATACCTTTGAAATCTGTTTTCTAATGCTTTCCTGTGACTAACAGGTTTCTGTGATTGCATTGTTTCTGTCAGGCTTTTGTTGGCCAACATCTGCTTAACATGGCAGAGATGTGGAAATCTCAAAACAGATACATTCCTGGGGATTCTACGAAAATGCCAAGTGGATGGAAAGGGCCCAAATCAGTGCCTGAACTGAAAGCTTTTGATAAATTGAGATGGATCCAGGCTCATCTGCCACATGCCTTGACTGACATGTGTTAACTGTGTGGCTCTCAGCCATCTGGGTCATTGTACAGGGATGTGGCAGGGCTTGTAGGTGTGTAGAGGTGTGACACTGGAGAGGTTTTGGGGGCAGAAGGGCAGACAGCAGTGGGACCCTCCTGCTTCTTATGGAAACAGCCATTTTTGAACAGACATGGAAATAGCTTTGCAGTGTATTGTAAAGTCTTGACACATTGTTAATGCTTTGCTGCCTATTTGTTCAGACTTTTTTCCCATTGTTTTCCCCTGCCTTTCACCCCAGTTCTTGTTTAAACCTGCAAACATTTTTTCTCCCTTCTTCACCTTAAACAATCTTGAAACCAGATGAGATAATGTGGAAAGCAAACTCCTTTCAAATAATCCGTGAATGTGTCTGGAAAGTATCAGTGACTATAGCTGGCTAGTGTCAAAGCACAACTGATGTCCAGCAGAGAGGACAGAAACTGTATTTAATCATGGATCTGAATACTTATTTAGACAGGTGTTCCAAATTTTGAGGTGACACTAACCTGTGTTAAAAATACCTATAAATATATATGAGACTCTTTTTAATGCCTTGCCTGTAAATACTTCTTTTTATCTTCCTTGCCAAAGTAACAAGTAGGTGACTGTAGCAAATACTAGCAATCAATGCAAACATATTTTGGAAAGGATCTTGGACACACAGAGGTTTAGTTCACTTTGGATTGAAAAAAACCTATTCAGAATTTGGAACCCTCTCTTCTTCAAACAGATGTTTGGTGCCTGCGAACACCCTACCAAGATCCAGATTCACACACCAATGCACCAACAGCTGCCCAGCTGTGTGTTACTTGTCTGTGCTCCCACTGCAGTCCAAGGAGAGCTAACCAATACAGCCATTGGGACTGCTCCAGAGGGATGGTTATGCATTTCGTTCTGTACCAAATAGTTAGGGCCACAGCTCACTTGTTGCAACTTATGTATCTTATACCTCTTGAACCAATCCTGGGAATCTGAGCCACCTGCATGGACCTTATAGATGTGAGATGACTGACTTGAGACAACTGGATTGCATCCTTACATCTGCTTGCTGAACTGCTCTTCTGCTCCCCTTGGCTATACTGATTAGATTTCCAAGCATGGCGACTTCTGCAGGTGTCTACATTGGAGTGCCTGAATCTGGAGCTGATTCCTAGATTCAAGTCCCAGCACTCTAAGCCAAGGGCTTAATGAATTTACTCCAGTCATGTAAGCTTTTTTATGACTACAGAAGAAGTTCTCAAATTAGCAGGTCTCAAACTGACTGGAGCTTCATACTGCAAAGCCAACACTTCAAACAACACCTGTGTAGCCCTCAGATGTTTGTAGAAATGAAGTAATATGAAGATCTGCCGAGAATCAGCGAGCTTCACCAGTGAGCACTCAGAAGCTCTGCTGGTAGGAGCCAAATTTAAGAGATGTTAGATGCATCAGTTCTGCACATAAAATAGTTTGCACTTAAGCCCTATTTTGATGGTTTCTCTGGATTTGAATCTGGTTAATTACCATTTCTCTGCCATTTGCTTCTGCTGTTGCTGTGTGTACCAGTTCTATGATATTAGCTCTCTCATTTCCCTCTCATTTTTCTTACAGCCATAGAATTTGCCTCCTACTTTGTTATCTTGGAGATGCTTTACTTAACATAGCAGCCTTAAGCCATTTCAGCTAAGATTAAAAAGTTATGCTATAGCAAACTGTTAGAGTGAGAATGAGGAGAATGAACTTTTAATGACAATCATTTAAAACTCCCACAAGAATATACAAGGCTTACTTTTGGGGACATGAGACAGTAAAGTATCAAGGCTGGCTTTGGGATTTAAACAATTTCTACTGTCTTTCTTACTCATGAAGAATAAAATTGAGACCTGGGCAGCACATAACCTGGTCTTTGTGTACATGCTATGATATCCTGTCACCAGCAAAGTCAATGGGTTCCTTACTACTTATTTTTAAAGAAAACGTGACAACACCTTACTGCCATGGCCTTTATGTATCATGTATTTCCTAGGAGGCTTTGTGTTTTCTAATTCTTCATAAGGCACTTCTGGCATGAACTGGTTGTAACAAGGCCACCAGCAAGGCAAAGAGCTGCCTTACAAAGAAATCAAAGTACAGGGAGTCTCCAAGCATCTGGAACCAAATACAATCAGCAAAAGCCAGTGGCAGTCTTCAGAAGGTTTAGCAGGTGAGACATTTAGGGGACACAAGTAAAGATTGATTTGTTCAGTATTTTCACCCTATTCCTTTTATTTCTGACACTTTTCTCTCTTGCATGGGGTAGAATGAAAGAATAACTGGCACATCTCTCTAGGGTAGCACAGGGAAGTAGATGTTTGCTATTAAAATTGTCAGACTGACTTTTGGAAAAGGACTAAAGTCTGGATGCCTCCATGCTTCTTTTTTTGGTTTGTTTTACATTGCAGCTTGATGGATGAGATACTTAAATAATTTGTTTTACAATTAAGCACTGGAATATGTTACTTTCAGAGAAAAACCCTTTTAAGTAAGCTAGACAAAGGTCAAGGAGGCTAATATCACTAGTTGCTTTTGAAAACCCAGACCTCTACCTTTTAGAAAAAAAATGGCTGAAAACAACTTGTAGGAATGGGGAGCAGTGGTCCTGACGTGTGAGGAACCTGGGGCTTCCATCCCTATTGCACCGAGTGTGACCAGTT
Source organism: Phainopepla nitens (assembly GCA_013400175.1). Classification (NCBI taxonomy): domain Eukaryota; kingdom Metazoa; phylum Chordata; class Aves; order Passeriformes; family Bombycillidae; genus Phainopepla; species Phainopepla nitens. Next base: position 2,248,071 of record VXBQ01003140.1, read on the forward strand.
GGACAGCAAAGGCAAGGAGGGACGGGGTGTAATTTTTTTTCCTTTAGCAACTGCTGTAGGAAGCCTCTCCTCTCTCCACCTCCGTAGGAGAGACAGAGATGCTGGAGAGCCCAGGGTAATCTCAGGGCAACTGCTCCCTCTGCAGGAAAAAGGCTGGAGGGATCCAGTCCTCAGGGCTGGGTGAGAAACCGCGCAGCATGCACCGAAACACGAGTGAATTGGGGGGACAGCGCGATGTGACGAGTGACGATGACACGACCAGCAGATGTTTTACATGCAGGTTGTCCATGCAACCTCAGTTTGCTGGAGGTGAGGTCTGGCGCCTCTCTGAACAAGTCTGTCTGAAGGGGCAGCATGCAGAGACAGCTTTATTCAAAAAGCGCCCTGATATGGATTATTAAGTGCTGCTCTGTTCCTTTCTGCTTAGCCCAACGACACGGGTCTCTGAAGTTTGCCGAATGGTATTTTTTCTGTCCTGGGAAAGATTTTCTTAGAGAATTTCAGGGGTTGACGACTTTGGCTGTTAAGTCGGGGTGATCTGTGTTTAACTGAACTCAGGCATCGCGTCTAGCAGTTAATCCCTTAGTGTGGTCTCACGCTTCCCAGCCCGATCTGCTAAAAATAATGCAAGAGTTGGCCCAGTCCACCAATTTTGAGTCAGTTGTTGGACATAAGCATGTTTCTCTTTTTTGTGGAGATTCTCTGGGCAGAAATCTGTGCTTTTTGTATTATGTGAAAATAATTCATGGGTGTTTTATGGTCTATTTGATACTAAAATTATATTTAATATGGTGTTTTAATTTTACAGGATGGAGCAAAAGCTCTGCATCTCCTCAGTTTTGTTAATAAACGTTTTATGAACTACATGAATATATCTCCAGAGAAGATACTAAAAGTTCAAAGATATAAGTGAACCAGGTTTTAAAAAAATCCCTAAATACTTGTTTGCCTAATTTACTATTTAAGTACTACACATACAACCTTCCATACAAACCAACACAGAAATGGATTTAGTCTACAGATTTGCTTCCAGTCTTCTGGTCTTGTCAGATATTAGAAATTTTTCCATACAGTTTGCTGAATAGTAGTGGTTCTTCTAGATTCTGCTCTGTTCTATATTCTCCTATTGCTCATGAATGTAGACTAAATAATTGTAATGATGTTTTCTGGCCTTGACTATATGAATCAGTTTTTAAAAATATATCCCAAACCAGTACAGACCATCGATCTCAAAAGTTTATCTATTGAGTTACTCTTACAAAAAGTATTATATGTCTTATCAGTTCCTGATTATGATGTACTGTATAATTATATACACATTAACTCACTGGTGGCTATTCAGGAAAATAATTTTTATTCTTTGAGAAAATAAAAAAGGAAACAATTCAACTGCTTTATCTAATCTTAAGCAGGAAAGGAAGCTGAAAATTGATGTTTGAGATCTTATGAAGGTATTCCCAACATTCACAGTAAGAACATTTTAGTCTGAATTTAGGTTAAAAACTGAAACTCCCTGTAGAGCCATGGGAAGAGTTATCTCCAGAGAGTAATTTGAACCACTGACATGACATATACATTTGCCTCACTCTTTAGATGCTTTCCAGATGCTTTTCTTCCCTCACTGATTGAGGAGTCAGGACTCTCCAGCTCAGCCTTTAAATCTAGATGATATAATGTCAGGAGACATTTCTGAGGGACAGTTGAGAGTTTTGGTATTACTCTACTCATGATTCACAAGGGCAGGCTGCTACTGCTCCTTCTCTCCCTGAAAAAAAAAAAAAAAAGAAGTACAAATACAATAAATTGTGTTTTACAAGCTTTTAAAAGAATATATGTGTATATAATTATGCATACATTGAACTACGTCTGCAGAAATATTAGACTGGAGGGAAAATGAGTACTAGCATTTTTGAGGTAATCCACAATATGGAATTCTTTTCATAAACTATCCAGTCTCCAACTTACAATGAATATGGGAAAAATGCCTTTTCTTCTTGGAGAGATTTCTTTCAACACATGCTTGAAGGAGATAAGAAGAAACTTTTCTGTTGCTGGTTCATTTCCCCCTTTGGTACAGAGCACTGAAGAAGGCCTCAAGCAATCCCAGCCATAGCAAAGCCCAGCAGCTGAATGAGTGGCATCACTGCAAATCACTGCTTTAGTGTTAGGGCACTTGAAAATGGATGAAAAGCACAAAAGGATTTGCTCTATTTGTGAACAGGCAGAGGACACTGCTTACAGTGCTGGGTTGGAGCACTTGTTTCTGCTTTTAGTTTTCCACTTCAGAGTACTCATCACCAGCATGAAACACAATAATTCCAATTGCTGCTTTGGCTGTAAGATCCTGGATATCTCCTTCATCTCCTTCCCCATCTCTTTCTTGAGATTTCTCCTGTTATGCTCTTAGGTGCTAGGGTTTGAGATACAATAAATGTACTGAGATTGCAGACCAGAGGAATCTGTGCACATTGCTCTGCAAATGATTTGAATCAGGTAATAGCTAATCTCTTTGGGGTGGGACTGAATAAATTTCTGATTTTTAATTGCTATTTACTATTATTTTTTCATTTTAAATCAAATTATCCAGACTCACTAATAATCTTTTAATGCTCTTTGGGAATAGCCTACCCTCTTAAATCTTCATGTTTTGAGGAAGCAAATCAATATGGTATATATTTAAATTCTGTATTGGTTTATCAGCAGGAGTTTTTAAAATGATATTAGAAATTAACTTTTTGGTTTTTGTCTTTACATGGATATATCCTAGAAAATTTTATAAATAATGAATAAGATACTAATCATTGCTAAACACACATGAGATTATATGCTGTAATAAAGGAAAGCTTAATTCATAGCTCCCTCAAATGGCTGCAGATCTTTTCATTGATTTGAGTAAGGCTAAAATCAACATCTTACCTCAGCAAGACTGAAGATATTAAACAGCTCTTTACTCTCCAGGTTGTGGACAGCTTGTTTTCCTTACATCCATATTTCTCATTTTAGATATTAAGGTTGCTTGTCTTTTTGTTTAATATAAATTTTATTTTCAGGTCTGTTGTCTGACGACGCTTAGGCTGCCACAGTACTAAGTTATAATTTAATAACTTAAATATGTTACCAAATAACATATTTAAGCAAATATGTTGTTTGCTTAAAACCCATCTATTTCTGTAAATGTCTTAAAGCAAAGCCAACCATACACTTCCCTTTTTTCCAAAGTCTAAATTCTGAGAGACAGAATTCTGAGGGAGTAAAACTGAGTTTAAGTTTTCTTTCAATCCTTACCATAACCCACCTAATCCCATTTTCAACGAATTTGATTTTTACTGACTTCTCCTTGTTTAGGCACTGGCTGTCTACAGGTGAACTTTCTGATGGCTGATGGGGAATAATGGGATATCTCTCTGCTTTACTCTGAGTCTTCTTGAAAACAGCTATGCAGCAGAAACAGTCTTTTTTGTCCTCCTGATTTTTCAGGCTGATTTTAAGTCAGTCTGTTTCTGCATGGTTTTTGTCCAGCCTTCGTAACAGTGTGTTTGTTTTCCTAAATCTTTTTGCTTTATTTGCAGTGGTGGTGTTTAAACTGTGTCTAGGGTGAGGGGGGACCTCCATGCAAGGTCTGCAAGAGGAAACTAAGAAAGGCAGTGGGTTTAAATCAGACTGTGGTTGTCTGTCACGTATTTGGAATCTTTTCTCAATCAACATGTGAAGAAAATTTCAAACCACTGCTCAGTGCAATACTCATGTTACATCCATGCTTTTTGAATGGGTAGGGATGACATTAAAAGCCTAACAAGCAACTACCTATGCTCTGAATTTTTCTGCACAGAGCTGGATTCTGATCCTACTGTCCTAGATGGGCCTGCAACAAATCATATCTGCCAAGCACTAGTATCAAGTCGCTGCCAGGGATTCATTTCTGCTGGATACAGATGTGGGGGAAATGGATGGAAAATAAACAGGAAAACAGCTATTCTGATCCACCAGATCCTGCAAAGTATATATTGACTTCTCATTACAGTAGATTTTAGGACATGAAGTGTGTACTGGCACTTTTTTTGAGTATCAGCTGCAAAACTAATGTCATCCATATTCAGCATTCTGAAATTCTATTGGATTGCTTTCAACATAATAAATTGACCATAGTTGCACTGGCCCTAAGAACCATTTAAGAACCTCTTCAGTACGTAAAATAACTCATGCTGATGTTAGGTTTTGTCTGGTTTTGTTTTGTAAATGATTTGGATGGTTTGGATTTCTGATGTGTTCTTGGCTATTACTGAGAATTGAATACAGGATGATTTAAACTTCTCTTGTAATGGATGCATTGTAATATATGGATTATAATTAATGCCATTGAGCATTCTGTATTAAGTGAAAACAAAAAATAATGTGGAGGATCAGAGCTGGGAGCTGAAGGTGTGTGAGAAAGTGTCTTCACAGGCTGCCAGACAACAACCTAGTGTCAAAACTGTAGTATCCTGCTGTGTTGGCTTGTCTCTTGTTTTTTCTAATATAAACATATTGGAGGTGTTTTCCTTTTGTTGTGTGGGATCAAAAGGCAGTAGGGACTGGAAAAGCAAAATCATCATAGTTCACCTTTTTGTTTTGCAGAGCTCCAAAGCTCTTAAAAAAGCTGCTGTCAGAGCAGAGAAGGACCATTTGTTAAATATTTATATGTCTCAGCTGCCATCATAACTACTGCAAATATCATAGCACTGATGTACTATGGCCTTGTGGAGACAAGGGAGCAAAGATTGAATGGTATTTTATGAAATTATTTATTTTCACTATGCTGGGACCATGTCAGGGGTTTTATTTTGTTTTTTTGAGGATGAGCCACAACACCCAGTACAGCACTTCTCTAAATTAAAATAAGGCTACTGGCATAACAATTTCCTGACTTTGTACTGCAAAGCCCAGACTGATAAAGTATATACTGCTTTTGAGTTATTTTGCTTAGTATATAGCCTTTACATTTTTTAATTTCCATATGGTTCATTATTATGGCATTTAAACCAGTAGATTTAATGAATTAGGTGCTAAGGTCTGTGAGTTCCTTGAGGAGTAACACTTTCACAGCACTTACCATAATGTATGATGTACTAGTCTACATTAAACTGTGAGCAGGCAGGTGTTGAGGAGAGATTTGGTAAGCTTCAAAAGTTTTCTGCATTCGATTTTATGTCTACATTAATCTACTTGAAAGATGTCTTCTTCTAAACCCAGTCGTACAGTAGGGAAAGATTATGAAGTTTCATGCAATTTCAAAACTATTGCTGAAAAAGAGCTTTATTTCATTTTCTTTCAGTGTTTGCATTACAAAACATCACTGTCTCTTGAGAGGAAAAAAAAAAGAGAGTACAAGTACCCAGCTATGTATTCTTTTCCACTCAGCCTTTTGATCTCATCTGCCTTTACCATTTTCAAAGTGCTCCAAAAGGCACACTTGAGACTGGGATCTCAGTTCTTCTTGCATTTAAAACAACTTTTCTCCATTTAAGTAATTTAGTATGTATAGGCAGAGCAGAACAGGGTTTAGTCCTCTGTGTATCTGTTTCTTTTTGGGTTTTCTGTTATATTGAGAGCTGACATGATGAATGTCTAAGTTGCCTCACTAAAGAAAAAAAAAGGAAGTGAATTGAAGTCAGGGGATTGAAGTGAATGACAGGTGAGCGAGATAAGTCAGAAATAGCAGCTTAAGTGAGTGACAGGGAAAGATTAAAAGATATAACTGAAGGCAGCTGCCAACAACCCATAGAATCTAGGACACAAGATGGTGCAGAATAAAGGAATTTTGGAGTAGAAACCAATTCAGAAAAGGTGAGAGTGAAAGGCGATAGTATTTCAGTATTTTTTCCAATAGGAAAAAATTTGACATTTTAATACTTGATGGGGAAAGAGAGAAAGAAGAGAAGAGAAGAGAAGAGAAGAGAAGAGAAGAGAAGAGAAGAGAAGAGAAGAGAAGAGAAGAGAAGAGAAGAGAAGAGAAGAGAAGAGAAGAGAAGAGATAGGCTTCTCTCTGACAAACAAATGAGAAAACTGAGTAGGAAGGAAAGTAAAGTCTTTGCAACAAAAAGGAGAGTTCAAAGGGCTAAATGTTTATTCACAATAAAATGGAATTATAGTCGGTATCATTTGAGGAGGCAGGATTAGGTGCAGTTCAGAGGCAGAGGCACTGGGTGCAACCCAGAAGCTGATTTCTGATTATCTTCAGTGGTGTAGTGAATAGAATTCATAAAGGCTCCTTCTTCCTCTGTTTACATTGAGCAGTCCAAGTGTTTCATAAATCCAAATGTAAGATTTTATATATATATATATATATAAACCTATATATATAGATATAGATATACACTATATATACAGTATAAATATATATACACACACTAGATATACACTCTATATATATACATACTTTATATATGTACTATATACTTCTGGGAATACACTAGGGAAGGCAACATGTTCCACTGACACAAGTGTAAGAATTGCTAAAAACGGATGCAAACCAAGAACAGGTGACAAATTTGAGGGAGAGCCTTATCCATCAGCACTGCTCCTTCCTTCCTTTCTGCCTAGGCCTGACAGAACACTCTAGTTAGAAACTGAATTAACATTTTTTGGAAGCTGTTGACAGAAGGTGGAGATGATGGGCTACTTATTGACACATTCACTTAGGTAATTTTCTCAATACACATCTGGGCACAGCCTTTGGAGAGCCCACACTGGAGCAGGCTAATCCTGCAGGCCTGCTACTCATGGAGAGAACTCGTGTTGGTGCAGTGTTTAAAGGACTGGATCACATGGAAGGGACTCCATGCTGGAGTAGGGGAAAAGTGTGAGGAGGAAGGAGCAGCAGAGAGGAGATATTGTGGGCTGACCACAAACTTCATCCTCCCTCCTGCACTGTTTGGAGAGGTAGAAGAGGCAGAGATGTTGGAATGAATAAGTAAAGTTTAGCCTGGGAAAAGAGGGGAGCAAGGGGAAGGTGCTGTTTTAATTTTGTCTCTGTTTCTCACCATCCAACTCTGTATGAATTGGCAATGAATGAAATTAATCTTCCTCGAATATGTTTTGCTCATGATGGTATTCAATAAGCCATCTTCTTGTCTTTACCTCAGCACATGGGCTTTTCTGTCTCGTTTTCTTCTCCATCCTGTTGGGGAGGGGGAGTGGGAGAGTGGTGGTGGATGTGTGCCTGGCTGCTGGCCAAGATCAGCCCACTACAACTATATTGCCAGCAAATGTTGTGAGCCAAGAGAAGACACAGGGTCAGATCCTCACCTAACAATACTTGGCAGAGGTTTCTGGATTTCAAGAGTGATTCTGCTGACAGAGATCCCCACCTGTGATTGTTAAGTCTCACACACCGTGCAAACAGTGATATTTAGTTGTTTGGAGCAAGCTACATGTAAAAGTGCTCAGGAGATGCAAGTCTGGGGTGTTTTGGTGGTTTTCTTTTCCTTGAAGAAGTAGAGGTGTAGTGGAAAGCTAGACCTGTTTTTGTTTGCACAGCAACCAGTCTCAGCTCTTCCCTGTGGCCTCTCCCCTGTGGTTATTAAATTCCCTGAACCATTCTGACTAAAACCTAATACCATTTTGGAATTTGCTCTTTTCTGTTTCAGCTCAGAATCAACATAGTAGGATACTACTTTTCAAAATGAAGTGCAAACACAAAAGTGAGGAGCAATAATTTTTTATTGTTCAGCAAGAATATCTCTGCCTCCCACCTGCTTTCTTTCAGCTTCTCCATGTTGAGTTCTTTTCCCCTGGAGATTTATGACACCATAAATAGTAACCTTTTGTTAGCTGGCATTGTAATTTTGTTATTGGTAGATCTCTTTAGTTGCTGGGTTTCTGTACATGTTAGACAAGTTAATGGCTATTTTTTTTTTTCAATGAGGACCTCTGTAAATTTGAAAGGAGACATCTAATATAAAGGGGAGTGGAAAACAGGCCAGTCAAATGCAGAGTGCATGCTGGCTATCATTCAGCCATTTTAGAATACTGATGCAGAAAAGAGCAGCAGCATTAACTAAAATTCGCTCCTTCCTTCTCTGCAACCACTGACCTCATGTTACTTTTAAGAGCTGTGCAGGCTCAGGGATGAATTTACAAGAGCAGCAATTGCATTTTGAATGGGGAAAGCTGCTTTTCTTAGTTCACCTCTGGAAGTTGTATCACCAAGTAAATCTCCTCTGCACACACATGAGAAGGCAGTGTGAAATCCAGTTTCACCTAAAATTGAACTATAGTCACCAATTAGCTTCTGAAATTCTGACCATTGCCTTTCTGATCTTTGGTGTGCTCAGCCAGAGGTTATGAGAACATTAATTTTGATAAGTGAGGACCTGATAATTTTTTTGATACTCAGAGGATAAAAAAGGATCATGGCAAGATTATAATCAGAGGTGGGACATCATACGACAGTGATAAGAGATATCAAGATCTTAGCTGTGTCCTCAGCTTAATAAGAATCACAGAAATGCCTTCAGGAGACTACATGGTTCAATTAGTAGAAATGGATCTGGTATGTTGAACAGAGCACAATGCATGGGCTTTTAGCTTTTGAGGGCTTAATATTTCCCCAAGAGCATTTTAATGTTTCCATGTGTTAAGACTATCTCTAGTTGTATGGATGCTACCCCCAAACTATTTGTTTTACAGTCAAGAAGAGCTGAAAAATGTAACTGGATCCTAATAAAAAGAGGGTTGATTTAGGGTTTGACTTAGCACTCTTTGTATGTTGGGATACTAAATTAGAGGAAATGTTTTCAACTCCTTGGAATGAGAGTTTCTTAATTTGTGATTGCAGCCTAATGGTGATAGGGGTTGTAAATATTACAATGTTACTTATTTCTGGAATAACCCAGTGGGATCACTGACCGAATACTGAACTTTTAAATTATAGAAATACCTTTTGAAAAGTATAATTAATGCAAATTTATGTAAATTAGAGTGAAAGTTTATCCCAAGATGTAAGAATTCCTTTACAACCTTTTGGTTAATTGATTGGATTATCCTCTCAGTTACACTTCAGTAACTCAAGTTTCCCTTCAGTAACTCAAAGAAGGTGTTTGTCTCTGACATGGATGGACCTCCTGTGTGGACAACAAACTCAGACCTTGTGTCCCTGGTTTTACTAATCAATCCAAGCCCCAACTCTAATTTACCATGCTGAAGCAAAAAAAAATCCACCAGAGATAAATCTAGATAATGCTCAGAATTTTTTTAGTTGTTTTTGTTGAAGAAATGAAAGAGTTCCATGAATTTCTTTAATTAACGATAGGAGATTGTTTCAATAAATGCAAGTCCTGAGTAATTGAACTCAATCAGGGTCTCTTATTATGGAAGACTTTTCTTATAAATATACAATCTACATACAGTGCATTCAAAAATTATTAGCTCAGGGAGAGCCTTAAGATCACATCACAGTATCATAAGACAGGAGAACACAATTCAGAAATTACCATGACAGACCATAGATAAGCAAACAAATTTTTTTAAAAAAATTGTATTCACTGTGTGTGAAAAGTATGCTTGAATCTATTTGTATATTCAGGCTTTGCAAACTCATCCCATTGCTATGTTTTGGTCATAATGAAATTTAGCTGATAGTTTTTGGTGGTGGTTGACCTTGACTAGACTCCAGGCACCCACTAAGCCAATCTATTACTCCCTCAGCAGAACAGGGTAGGGAGATTATCAGAGGAAAAAAAACTTCCTGGGTCGAGATAAAGGCAGTTTTTTAACACAAAAGTGAAGGTCATGCTCTCAGAAACAAAGAAAAAATCCCAAAGGTTTTATACCCTACTTCTTTCCAGCTTCAGCATGCTTTGCAGTTGCTCCAAAATACAAATGTAATTGGTACCAAATGTCGGCCTTTCCTTTTCCTTTCTCTTGGATTTTATATGTGAGCTGACATCACACGGTATGGAATACCCCTGTGGTCAGTTTGAGTCACCTGTCCTGGCTGTGTCCCCTCACAGGATTTTGCCCACCCCTCTCCTACTGGTGAGGGTGAGATGAGCTCAGCAGTGGCCTAAGCACTGGGTGTTATCAGCCCCTTTCCAGCTGCCAATGCAGAGCTCAGCACTGGGAGGGCAGCTCTGGGGAAATGAGCTCCAGCTCAGCCACACCCAATGCAACCTTTTGATATTACAGCCAGAAAAAAACATGCAGAGAGGAGATTAATGCAGAAGTATTTCTTTCCAGAGGAATTTATCGAGGTTTCTCAAGCTTAGCAACAGCGGTCATGTTTATAGCCTTAGCACCTGGACCATGTTAATACCAGTGTTGTGGTGGTCCTGTGACTGACTGAAGCAAATGATTGAAGCAAATTAAATATTTCTGTGGTTATAGTTCCAAAATTACTATTCTTACATATACCAGACATACATTCTCAATTTAACAGGACCTCAAATCATAGTACTATTTCTTCATAACAAGGTATCTGTCAAAATTACATCACTCACTACAAAGAAGTTCTCATCTGGCTTCAAGAAAAACATAAAGTACAATGCCTAGAAAAGAATTATGCAGCATTAAAGGGGGAGAACAACAAAGATGTAGTACTCTGGGAGGATCTTTCTGCCTCTTAGGTGAAACTCAATATTTTTCCATTCCAAGTAAATATTAAGATTGGAATATGACTGATGTGCCAGGTGCTATCCAAAGAAGTGAGAAAACATAGTTCATACTCACACATGTTTAGAGACAAGCTGCTAAAAAACCTGGAGTGGGAAGATGTTAAAGCTTTGGTTTTGTGACACTGAGAACTACGTGATTTACCAGCCAGGGGCAACGATAAAGCATGGATAAATTAATAAACAGATGTACCCTCAGCTCACTGCAGTTCAGTCAGGGGTGAGAAAGCATCCAGGGAACACGTTTCTGGACAGGTCCAACAGCCTCCTTCTGCCTTCCTTGCCTGCTCTTGAGTTGCCCAATGGGCAGGATTAGGAGCCAGTGAAGACAAAAAGGATCCCTGTTAATGCAGAGCCACCTCACGACATGAGACGACAGAACCAGGCACAGGTCCCTGAGGTGGATTTACTTTTTGAAGAATCCTGCCCCAAACCATTTAGCAGCAACATTTTGGATTTAATGCCCCTCAGCAGCTTAAGGGTAGCTAAGAAATAAATGCATGTGTGTGTCTGTGTCTTTAAAATAACTTTCTTCAACTCTTATAATTCTGCATTTTGTCAGTGTAAAAACATCCCTAAGTTTAGGAGATTTGTGTCGTGAGCAAGATAAGTGTGTTCTTCCTCTGAGCTTTCCTCCAACATTATCCTGTGCAAGTATGTCAAAAAAATAGTTTTTGTTAGGATGCCAGAAACCATACAGTTAAGACTCCAATACAGATCCAAAGATTTCACCTGCTCTTGTTCCTGTTTGTACTTATTTTAAGGATTGCCATCATATTTATCATCCAGAACACATAGGGGTTAAATCCTGCTTTATTTATTGAGACAGTAGTGTGAAATAGACATACTTGAATTCCAGCATGTATTTCATGTACTCATCATATATAATTAAAGTAATGGTATTTTTCTTCTGCATTTTAACTCATAAGATATCTCTGGTCTGTATTGCCAACATTTAAGGTGATTTTGGGGCAGAATTTTGTCTTCTCCATAAATTCCAAATTAATGCAGTTTTTTGTGTTAAAAATCCATGGAACTTCACAGAACTTAAAGGACTCCTCTTGTTCTGTAGGCCCTAGTCAGGTCATGCTGGGACTGAATCCTTTGATAAACACTTCCTTTTCAGGCAGGGGTTTTATACCCCTGGGTGCAGAAACCTCAAAACTAGACACCCAACTGTGAGTTATACATCCTGCCAGCTCCTTTTCATTTCCATGGAGTGAAACATATTTTTTAAGAGGACAATTTGTAAGATCTGTGTTATATATTTCCAGAAGACTTTCTATGTCATCCTAATAAAGATACAAGATGGTATTTTTAAGAAGCCTTGCTTTTCTCCATAAAGTACAGAGATAGTTGATTTATAAGTTATTATTTAGTCTTCCTTCAGACATTTGAAAGTGAAAAAAGCTATGTCAGCAGGTATGGACACTTGCAAATTTTGCTCAGTTTAACCCATAATGTAAGGTACAGTGTAAAATAAGTATTCAGAGGCAGAATGCTAGCTACTTAATGTCGGAATCTTCATCCATGAATCTCACAAAAACAAACCTGTACCCAAACCTTTCATCTTAAACAAGGCATTAATTTTTTAACTTAACATTTTTACCAGTAAGGAAACAAGAGCAATTGGGTGATGATCATTCTCTTACCCATTTTTCCCCCTAGATATGAGTACAAAGTAAGTTCAGAGAGGGTGCAAATGCCATAATATAAATCTCTACTATTGTGCTGGAACTTACACAATCTCCTGGAAGTCCTTTATTAAAATTCTTTTAATAGATTGAAGAAATTAATTTCCATTCATTTGGTAGAACTCAGCATTTATTCCAGGCCACATATGATCTGTAAATCATAAAAATACTTTTGCAGAACAGCTTTTTTTTTCTTTGTGAAGAATCAGTTTGCCATAGGAACGACAATAGAAATACACAAACAACAGGAATTTCAAGAACTAATTGTATGCATTACTTATTATAACATAGCTCTGTCTTTAAATAAAAAATTGAAAATGTGTTGCACATTCAAATATTGTTTATGTGTTCTCATTAGCCATGTAGCTGCAGTGCATTTTCTTTCATTGGTGGGTGACAATGAGAATGTGCTTCATTAGCTGGAAAAAATTGTTGACAGCTGTAGGACCTATGGAAGAATACAAATATTCATCAATCAAATTTAGATTCACAGGCCTGAATACTATGCCAAAAAAAGCACCCATGCAGAGGAATTAAAATGAGACTGAAAGAAATTCTCTAGTAAGAGTGAGATTACCACATGAGTTTTGCTCACTCTAGTTTTCCTTGCAGTGTGTGCAGAAAAAAATAATTGGAAAATAACAAAAGAAGATTTTTTTTTTTTCAAAAATAACATTCAAAGATTCCTTTCAGTAAAATGCAGCAGTATGGAACTTATTCATGGCCGAAGAACTAAATAAAGTGAAGAGGTGTGAGCAATGCAATTTGCTTTTTGATGAGATATGAACAACGTGAAGACATTTCCCATCTTTCTTTATTTTGAACTCTGCTTGTTTCCATGAGATCAACTATTTATGAAACCAAAATGAGCAGCTGAGAGAAACCAGGAAGTTTTCCACTGCAGTTCCAGATGCCTGACCAAGATGTAGACACTGTGGTATGGATCTCTTGAAGATGATTTTCAAATTATGATTTGGGATCCTAGAAATTTTAAGTTGGGATTTTTCTGCACATAAGTTCATGGATGTTTTCTGGAAGTTTGCTGTACATGTGTACTGCAGAGAGAAAGCTGATTTATTATGAGCTGTCACAGTATTAGCTGACATATCTTTACTACCTCATTTATTGCCAGTCCCACAGAAATTTATTGTGTTCTTTGGGGTCAATAAAATGTACAGAATCACTAAAGGTGCAATGATGGAAAAAACCAAAAAGATGGAAGAAACAGCTGTTTAATATTTGCTGTAGGATTTTCTCCACTGACATGCAGACTGGCAAGTGGGAGAGTTCAGGAAAAGAAAGTAAAGCTAACATTAGTGAAAACTCTTGTGAATCTTCAAGGTACCAAAACAAGAAAAGACACAGCAGAAGTGGCGTTGAGAAACAGAGCTTCATCATCTTACATAATTCTGTGTGTGTATGTATAAAGAAATATGCAACAAAAGATGAAATCAACAGAGACAATCTTGGAAATGGTAAGAGGAGTATTACAATTGTACATGCATAGAAGTTCTAGAAGCTGCCCTCTAGTCCTTTTGAAGATGGAGACAAGATATCACCCAGTCCTATTTGTTGTGGTTATTTTGTGTCTTTGTGTTGCCTGAGTTTACCTTCAGGTCTTCCCCACTGAGGTCTGTTATTTCTGAGCAGACACCAACCCTAGGTGCAGTCAGAGTGGGTAAATGCATAAAAAAAGATGAACAGATGGGTGGTTATTTGAAAACATATGCTCTATTTTTTCTGATAATGTCAGTTCTGCCGCTCTGGCATGCTGCAGAAGGCACAATGGTGCATGTCCTCATGTAGAACTGTCTCACTCCAAGCTGAGCGCTCAACAGGCCAGTTTCTCACAGAAGTACAAATTCAGGAGGGATTTAAGACGCCCTGGGATAGTGAAGCTTTTATTTAATTGGGGCAGCACAGTCTCCTGGTCTTCTCCTACTCTAGCTCTGCACTGTATATTTGGCTCCCACCACCTGTGCTATGACAAAGCTGCTGTTCAGGATCTGTTGGAGGCCAAGAGTCTTCTCCTCCAGAATGCCAGCTAACAAAGAGACAAACTCCTCTACTTCCAAGTGTATCCTGATAATCCCTGAACAATCAGCTTCTTCCCCCGGCACCTGGCAGAAAGGTGCTCAGCATGGGAGGCACCTCATCTGCCACCTGCTTCTGAAAGGGGGAATATGCAAGAACACATGACCTCCACTCTTCATGATCTGGGAAATGACAGGGCGTAAGTACAAACACTTTTGGGAATGCACATATTCCTGTCAATGGTGGAACAGGCAGAATATTGGGAGATCTCGTGGGGTCAACAGTACACAGCAACCATTTCTGTCTCTGCCCAGCTCATGTGAGAAGGGAAGTGCTGCTCCTACTTTGACATTCTCAAAAGCAGCACACTAGGCTGTGCAGCAGAGCAATGGGAGAGGGATACGGATGAAAGCACAATAAAAAACTTCAGGAATAGTGATAACTGCTTTGCCTGCCTAGTTACCTCAAACAACTGTGTTTCTTTCTATTTTTTTTTCTTTCTTTTTCTTTCTGTTGCTTTTCTTTCTTTTTTCTTGAAGAGATAATTCAGACCTGGCTATGGTCCAGCTCTGTATTACTTGGCCTTTAGTGTCTTCTATATCCCATAGGGTGCCCTGTGGCTCTAAAATGTATTTTCTAGTCTTAATATTTTATATTTTCTTTTCTATTTTCTTATTTTCTGTTTATTTTTCCCAGCTCTGTCATATTTACTGTTTTACATGGTGTTTTTTTCCCAGTTCAAAGTATCTAAAATTTCAGATGGTTGCAGTATATTTCACATATATAGTGGCACTTTTCTAGCACAAAAATAAGTAAATTGAATGTGACATGAGGACTCAAGGAAGAGTTAAAATGGGTAGAGACTGCTGAGATAGTCTTGAAGGAGTCTATTTTATCTAAGGAACCAAATCTGAAATTTCAGCAAATTTCTGTAAGAAGGGTCTGGATCCTTCACGGTCCCACCTGAAGTCAGGTGACTTCAGAGAGTTTCAGAATTACAAAAGTGAGAGTTCTGTGCATTCAGCTCAGCACACATCTAAGACAAGGTCTGCAAGATGTGACAGAGGGTCTTCACCAGTCAACTGCTCCAGGTTTCACTAACAGCTCTGAAAGTTACTATGTGTGCAATTTCAAAGTCAGCAGGGAGAAGCAGATGTCAGCCCTCAGAAGAGGTAAGGTGCCCTAATTTGCCTTACCTTCAGGTTTGCCTTTTACCTGGATGATTCTCTTCCAATTTGTCTGAGTGGACAAACTGTTTTCTCTATGTCTACATATCTATATACCTTTATCTATGTCTAGATCTATCTATAATTTTTTTTTTCTTTTTTTTTGCTTTGTCACTTTGGATCACATGCTGTTAGCCCAGGTGCAGCAGTCAGCCACATGCTTTTTCAAAGTCTGCAGACACAATTTTGTTAGGGACCAATCTCCTTTTTCGTGGCTGTGTTGACCTGTCTCCCTCTTAGATGCTGAATTTGGTAGTAATTCTGTGGAATCCAGAACTGTCTAGGAGTTCATGTGGCTTTGAACTGGTCCACAGTTCCTGGTAACAAAATGAATGAACAATGCAGTTTCACACAGCCTGTAAAATCCAGGCACTATTCTGAATAATGACCATTTGTACATGTGTGTAGCACAAGCAGCATTTTTTACCTCAGCATTTTCAATGCACTTTTATATTGATTTGTATTTGGTTTTTTTATGTTGCCGTGCTAACTAGTAGTGGACTGTATGCTCATTTATACAGAGAAAATACAGCTACAATTTTTTGAGGGAAGTTCTTTTGAGTTTAATTTTGATAACAGTCTGTTATATCCCTACCACAACCCCAAACTCTGAAACATAAATATCAAAGTTAAGCCTTATTATTGTCCTTCTTATTTAATGTTAAGCTTCTTCTCTCCACCTCCCAATAACAGATTCTTTGTTTTAGTAGGAAGATTACAATCATGTTCCTTATATAATTCACATATGAAGAAATGAAAACATTCTGTAAGAAATTGTCCCTTTTTGAGAAGTAGTGGATAGAGGTCAAACTGATCATTAAAATACTGTGTTAAAAATAGTTATGAAATATTCATCAGTAAATGTGCACTATTGATGCTGAGGACTTTTGCAATTTTTATACAAATGTACAATTCATTTTACAATTCAGTAACTATTATTTCTATGGAAAATCTAAAACAAAAGAAATGAAAATGTTAAAAAAAATTACAGTGCATATGCTGTCATTAAATAGATTTTTTTTTTAAAGGGAATTCTTGGATTTCTTAAGCCCATAATTGTGGTCAAAATACACAGGCCGGGTTATCTGAGATAAACAGGAAATTAACTCATTGTGAGACCTTGTAAAATAGCAAGGAAATATTTTTTTCCAAACAAAAACAGACATTCATGGTCATTCCCACGTAGATTTCACTCACCCTCAGATCCCTTTGAAGGTCCCTTCCTACCCAAACAATTCTGGGATTCTGTGACTCACCACCACAAAGCACAAGGACCTGTGTCTAAGTGGTCTGTCCAGGGTCACTTGTATATGACTGGGAAAAGGTACACCAGCAACTGAGTCCTCATCATTTCACATTTTTCTTTTCTGGCACTGATGAAGATTTTAACCTCTTTTGACAAGACTTAGCATGATTATTTTGCCTCAGAAATTTTTTCTTAAGCCTGCCTAAAACATGGTAAAGTTTTGTCACTATTACTTCACTTTGGGTCTCCTCACAGCATTGCTCACTTCCTGCTGGGATAAGAGGAACTGGACTAGCACACACACCTTATTGTCACCTGCCCGTTGTTAAAATGTAGATCTTCTGCTGAAAGATAATATGTGCAGGGTTTTACCAGATTATTGACCTGCAGATCTTGATGAGAGTAATGAGAATTGTTCCTAAGTTTTAACCAGTCCATTGCTGTCAGTCACGGCCTTGTTATTAACACATGCTTTTATTTTGGCCTTTGTTCTGTATTGAGTTCCTTCATGCTTTCAGATATTTCCATCACTTCTTCCTTCAGACCAATCAATATTTCTCTTAAAATTTCTTTGAGTGAATGCTTTGGATCATTCTTTCTAGTCTTGCTCTTCATTATCTTTTTTGCAGTATTCACTTCTCCTGTTTCCATTTCCTCTGAAACTCCTTGACCCTCACTATATACCTAGTCTTTAGAACACCTCCCCTAAATACATGGTTCCAAGCAGCCTCTAACTGATAATTTTCCTCACTTCCATCTAACAGGCTCACCTGATATGTTGGAAATTTTTACCTGGGTAAACTACAAAAAGCTGAAGTTAGCATGGAAGTCAGCATTTCAAGACATTTACCATCTTGTTTTTTATAGGTGTATAATAAAATGTGAGGTGCATAATAAATTGGCAGCAAAAGCTTCCAAAGTAATTATATTTTCTGCAACTAAACAAAATTACAGACAAATAGGATGTATTAACAACTGGATCATTAATTACTTAAATTTCTCTTAAAATGTTTAGTAAAATAACATTTTCCCACCATATCACTGTTTGGCAGATGTTCTTGTGTGTTCAAAATAAGCTGTTGATTCAGTGCTCATGTAATATTGCTTACTAGGGCTCTCTTGTTCTGGATCATTAGACAACAACAAGGGCAGTTTATTTTGTTGAACAGAATTCTAATGCCACATGGTGTGATTATCCCATGTCTTTTCCAGTAGCTACTCTAATATGGACAATAAGGTAAAAAATGCCCCATGCATTGTGCAGTGTTCAGGGTTTATATTGCAATTCCAGTTTTCAAAGACGCTCTAATTTAATATTTCAAAAAAGGATCCTGCTCTGGATTCATGGATTTAGTCACATATTCCAGCAAATTGTCTGTCAGTTGTGGATCTTGTCGTGTCAACACAGGAGTGCCAAAGATATTGTGGTTAAAATGTAAGCAGAGATGATGAAGGGAAAGTTAAAATAATTCAAAATTTTATGACTTTGATCATCTCTAACATTGCTATTGCACACATCCCACTGGTAGTTCTATATACAATCCACTCAACTGCACAAATAATTATTCAAAGTAACTGAAAATAAGGGAAGAAAGTTAGAAACTTTACTTGAAACCACATTGAGTTAAACCAGCTGCGTCCATGTCCTTTTCAGTTTATATGCAAATATATAGGCAAAACATTGGAGAGGCGTAAAGTCACTGAACTACAAAGCAAATGAAGACTCTAATATATCGCCAAGGAAAGCTTGATGAAATATTTTTGATGGAAAGCTGTTACTTCAGCAAAACAGAAAGATTTACTGGAGGTGTATGAATTCTACAAAAGTTTATGTGAGGAAGTAATTGATACAGAATGAAAAGCAAACCAAGCAGTTAGATGGAGTGCAGTACTTCTATTTTTGACAGCAAAAGATTGGACATGTCTGGATGACTGGACAAAAAATGGCAAATGAAATTTTGCATAGACAAGTGTAAAGAAATGTACATGGACAAAACTTGATCTTATAATTGCGTAAAATGCAGACTCTGAGGTGGTCATTACTGCTGCAGAGAAAACCTTTGGAGTTCTGATAGATAGATGAAAACATAATCTTAGTAGCAGTCAAAAAAACAGATCAAACACTAGGAATCAATAAGAAGGAAAAACAAATCAATTTCAAAAACTCCATCATCATGTTGCCCTACAAACCTGTGCTTTTTTCACAACTGATACTCTGAGCTGAGTTCTGATCACCACATCTTCTGAGGGAGATGTTACAACTGGAAATGAGCGTGAGAAGTGAGAATAATTAGAGGATGGAGAGTGCCAGTACAGCTTGGCAGAGATCTGCAACCCATGAGTGTCCCAGAAAATAGAAGACTGTTTGCTTCCTCTTCTATTGTGAGACCAAAGAACATGAAATGCAGCCAGTGGTAGCCAGACTTAAAGCAACTGTAAGGAGAGGGTTCTTTGTGCCATGAATAGCAGGCCTGTAAAACTTCTTTCCAGGGAATGCATCCCTTTGGACCTGTGCATCAGCTGATCTTTGCACAGATAAATGCGCATCTTGCCATCGTTATGAACATTTACTCTGCCTATCCTGACTGCTGCAAATCCTACCATCTGGCTTTTCTTGAATCAGGTCCTTTATTTTGCAGACTGGAAATCCCATTTATGATTGATTACCTATTCCAACCCTTTCTAGAATTACAGCGGAGTAATTTGTCTTTGCTCTTATTCAATATTTTCTGTTTCCACAGTGAGATGTCACACACGTGACTTGTATTTTCAAGTCTGTCTGAGCAGTTTATGATTATAGTGGTAGCTTTAGAGCAGAGTCACGGAGTCGGGGTGGTTGGCTTCTGTTTGCAGTCTAATCACTGAGCTAAGGCAGTCAAATTACTCTTTTACCCGCACTTAGCCTTTTTGTATACAGATGTAAGAATAATCCTCGAAGTGGATGAACAGAGGTGTGCTATGTCCTCAGGTTTTTCCCTCTTTTCCCAAGATGTGCTCACTACTTCTAGGGGAAGAGGATTTTATTGAAAGTCCATGCAGAAGCTATGTGGAAAATGCTGCTCCTACAATAAGCAGGAGCTGTGAGATCAGCTGGAGCTGTGAGATGCTGTGACCTGCAGCCTCAGGAAGGCCACATGTCGCCTGAGTTGTGCCTCCACAATCCCTGGGCAGTGAGAGGAGGTCACAGAGCCCCACTGTTAATATCTACAGCTCCCAGTACCCCATACCAGGTCTATCAGGAATACCCTCCTGTGTGAACCTCTTGTGGGTTCTGGGTAATTGTGTTAGTTTCATGGATTTGGGTGTCTCTCTGCCTATCACAATGCCAGCATTCTGCTCCCATGAAAGTGAGCCATGCCCAGGGCCTGCTGAGCTTTAACCCATTTTATTCCCCTGAAACAGCACTGAAATCACACAAGCAGAGCAGAAACGAGTCTCCCACATGGCAGCTTAAAACTCTACCATAATATAATATGTGGACTTGATCCAATAATCCAAAGTAGAACCAGTTAAATGGGAAGTCCTTTCATGATTATCAGAGCCCCAAGGATACAACTGACACCTTTCTGTTTTCCTTTCTCTTTCTCTTTGTCAGTGAGCTATAAACCTCTTGCTGTGCTGTAAAAAAAAAAAAAAAAAAAANAAAAGTGCCCAAAAAAAAAAAAAAAAAAAACCAGCAAAGGCTGAAATGAAATGGGGACTGCCACTGCAAAGCAATTAAAAGAATGTCCTTGGTTTCCACAGCTAACCCATTGCAAATTCTCTGGATTTTTTTTCACTCCATTCTTGGGAAACCACACAAAGGAACCTACCCCAAACTCACAATATAAATATTAACTAATTGTTAAAACTTCTTAAAGCTAATGGATATTCTTGGCTAACTATGCCTGCCAGCTTGCTGAGCTTGTGTCCAAAAGGGTAAATAGAGCTGAGTCAATAGGACATTAAAAACTTTAAGGACAAGAGCCTGAGAAAAGTTTTGATTTGAACAAAGGAGTAGTAGGAGGTACTGTATGCAGACCTTCTAGAAACAGGGTACCTTAATGAGGAGCTGGAAAAGAGAGGGAGAAGAAGGAAGATGCCTACACTGATACAGTTAAAATGGCAAAATCCCTTTTATTTCGTTGTGCATACTTCTTATATATGATAAAATAGTTTACATTCCAATCTTTACTAAGATTCTGCCTAATTGGTTCATTCTTTCAACCTGTCTCTAACATACTCTATTACTGGTATACTTTGCAGAAACATAGATTAGACTATTTTTAGTTGCATCACAGACTCAGGCCTTTACAGGCCTCCGCAGGTCCCAGTTAGGCCACAGTTTGGACAAGGCTGGATTGTCCAGTTTCTGCAGAAGCACTCCGTGTCCTCGCTCAAGGAGGAACTCCTCTACACCTTCCAGCAGAAGATACACTGAAACAACAATACTTTAGCTGTTTTCTACTTCCTGAACTCTTACATGATCACACTGAGCTCTTTGAAGGCCACATGGATCATTACTCCTAATATGCCCTAGGTCTTTCTTATGGGGAGCTATGAATTTTGTTCTAAGACAGCAGACAGCATGCCATAAACTTTGATTTCTTTTTTGTTGAGTTTTTTTTCTTTCCTTTTTAATAAGTATGAACTTTTCCCCATGTTTCATTTTTTTCTCTCCTATGCTGAAAATTCCTGTCTAAAGCTGTGTGTGACGCACCAGGTATTTGCAATAGTGGAGATGCTGACAGCCAACGAGTCTCAAGCTTGGAAGAAGATTGGGAAAAAGCATCATAGTGAAATCAAACCTTAAGTCTTAGAGAATTTATTTAGAAAGATGGGTCCCTGTATGAATCTTGAAACAGTAGCTAAGTCTGAATTACGCTGTTCATAGCTCCAAATCAATATTTCTCAAATAAGTTTTTTTCCTCAATTATTTAAACAAAACTCCTCAGGAGACTCATGATATACCAGACAGCATCTCATCTGGGAGCAAAAGATTCAGAATTGCTTATCAGTAGTGGCAAAGGAGTCTAAGAGGCTTATACTTGATGAGTTTTGAAAAGTTATTTCTTGATGAGTTTGGCAAGCACAGAGAAATTACATGTATTATGGTCTTGAAGGATTTCGATTTTGGTTTTTGTGGTTATAATCCTTCATATGACTGCAATTTAGCAAAGTTCAATGCTAGTGGTCTGCTGAATTCTTCTACAAGTTCCAAGAAAAAAGAGTAATGGCCTTGCTTCTACTCTGGAAAAGTCCTGTATCTCATCCCTAGGCTACTACCTAATCACGATATCAAGACACATGCACAATATTACCAAGGAGTGATGGAATGTTTTGCCTATGGAATAAATCAGACTGAAGTGTAGTAAGCCTGTGCTTTCAGATAAATTTGCAACAGGAACAACTAGGAGTGCTCTCAGATCACAGGATATCAAAGTGGAGACCATCCTTCGGTTGTCTCTGAAAGAAGTAAATTAGTAAAACCAAAGCAATAGATGAATCTGGAGCCAATGCATTTTCAGTTGAGGTGTCTTCAAACATTGTTTTTTTAAGCAGCATTAAAGTCATTTATTAAACAATCCATGGGCAAGAATTACAGGATAGTTCTCATGGTCTTTGTGCTGTTTCTGAAGCAAGGAGTGTTAAAATAATTTGTACACAAAGCTCAAAGTATTAGTTTTAATCAGGCAGATTAAAGAATGAGAGCAAATAGTAACATTAAAGAATAGGAACAAATACTGCATGTTCTTGCAAGGTCCTTGTGTACTCCCTGTCAGCTCAGAGAGACTCTTATTGTAATTAAGGCAATCTCAAGAATACATGAGAAATAAACTTTAATCTCCCTTTCTTTTGATAGCTGACTTAACTAGTGAGTTCTCTGTAGAAATCTGGAGTAGATTCTGAGGAGAGAATGTAGCAACAGCAGTATTTTAGAAGAAAATTATTGCCCCTGTGTAACATACCTGTGGATTTATGACAGTTGTTGTCAGTGTGCACTTACTGACTGGAAATGATTGCTAGATACTGGCAGGGGAACAACTAATTTCTAGACCCTGAGTGATGCTGGACATTAATCAATTACTGAACACAGTGATGTCTCCAAGATAAGGCACCAGATAAAAAGAGACTTGAAAACTGCAATTTTGAGCTTAGGGAGCCTAAATTCTGCCTAGGTTCTGGCTTCTTTTATTTTCAAATTAAGTTCATGTCATATGATAGTTATTCATGCTATCAGGAAGTCCCTACTGTGAGAGTCCACTCTCCTAGATAGTTCTGGTCTAAGATGAGAAGAGTGATGGCTTAAAACTTCCTGGTCTGAATTTCAGCTAAACCTGCATTCTCTGTGTACCTGGCATCAGAAGATTGAGACAAGTACCTACCCCTGGTTTATCCTGTCTGTGCTTAGGATTATCCTGTTCTTGTGCACAGGTGTATTTCTTTAACTTTCTACTGATCTATTTTTCAGAACATGAAATAAAAAGCTAATTGTGAATGATTCTCCACCTTTTCGTCTTTCCATGTTTTTCTCTAAGTCTAATAGAGAATTTTTGAGGTCAAAATTAAAAAGTTTTACAACTTGCTTTCTGTGTCAAGACTAGGAAAGGAAGGACCTTTTTTATTGCTAGAGTTCTTTGTTAAGGTATTGGCAGCACATCATGAAACAGCATGCATCTTTCATTGATCATTGCAGTTTATTTGAAAAACAGTGCTTATTACTGTAACAGAGTTGTAAGCCAAATTTCTTTTCTATATTTAACTATAAAGTTTTCTCTATAGGGAAGAACAGATGAGCAAGTTAAAATGTTATTTCTAGGACTTTTGTTACTGAGGAGAAAAGGTCTTCCAGACCTTGGTCAACTCTTAGTGTGGTTTCTATATATAATTGCCTTTAATATTAATCTTGAATGAAAAACTCTCAGGCAATGTGTTTTGCCACCAAAGAATCTGTTTATAAATTGAAATTTTATTGGGAGAATTCAGTCCTGAAGGGTGAATTATTGTGGCTCAGAGGAGAGCATTGTGATAGGCAGATAAAAGGGAATAAGTATATATGGTTTCAGCAGAGAAAAGAAAGTCTGATTGCTTTGCTTCTTCGAACCGTAACAATTTATTTAGGAGTATTATTACTAGAATAGCAGTCCAGTTTATTTCAAGCTGATTGGAGCTGTTTCAAAGGTTTAGAATTTCTTTTCTTCATAAGTTTTATGTAGGTTCCAGTTCACACTCAGGCTGGTGCTCTTGCTTTGTGTTTATTCCAGATGCTGCCTCACTTTCTTGTTTTACTGGGACAGCTTTCATAGTTTCTTTTCTCATGGAAGCATCACCTTTTTCATCCAGCAAATAAAGTATCCCAGTATGTTTCCTGACAGCTATAAAAGACAAAAATCTCCCACTGATGCATTTTCAGACACAGCCCCTGAGAGAGTTTTTCTACTCAAATGGAACAAGTGAGGTCATGATTACACTAGCCTGGTGTTTCCATACGGGTACAATTATATTTCTTACAAGAAAGAGCCAGTTTTAATGAACTGGTACATATAGAGACAAAATAAGCTTAGTTTGTAAACAATAAAGAGGTTAAATAGTCTGTCTAACTTGCGTTTTTGTATGGTCTTTATGTTGTTATTTGATTGACTAATGATACTGTTACCGAGTATGTTAGGAAAGAAAATCCTATTTTTACAATTGGAGTACTGTAAATAGGTCAAAGAAATGGTTTTAAGTGGTATGCATAATAGAAAAACAGAAAAAGTGTGCACACAGCCAAAACTATCACTGTTTTGGGCAAATATTTTCAAGTGGTCACAGCATATTTTTTGTGCTTTTGTTTTTTTGGGGGGTTGGGGTTTTTTCCTGTTGTTCTTGTTCAAGCAACTGTCAGCTTTCCACTAGCACCAAAATTCTTTCTTAAAACTTTATTCTCTTCCAACAAAACATTTATCCCATACTGTGGCTACCCTCTAAATATCTATTGATCTCAGAACCTCTCCTGATGGCCATAGTAGGTTTCTGTAGAGCAGTCTGATCTCTCTAGGTGAGAATTAGGTCCATCACTTTTATTGCTTTAAATGCTGTGGGGAAAATCCACATCTTCAATTTCCTTTATTCACTCCATCAGCTTTCTGGGGCAAACCATGCATTGCAATTTGCTTGCAATGCTAGTATCAAAGTGATAGTTGCCAAGGAAGTCTGCTGCCCCTCTGGCAAAAATGCTTTCTACCCTGGGGAAAGACAAAAAATTGCAAATGAAAGAATAAATCCAAAATATCCAATGTCTTCCATACTATGTTTACTTGGTGTTGCTCTCAAGAGCATAAATCAGTATGTAGAGTATCCTAGTTGCAGAGATTGACTCAGCTGAGAGATCAGGGCTGATTTGTCCTCCCTGAGGGAGAAGGTATAGAGGAGCAGGAGAAGGAAGTTAGCATCATGCATGAGAATGAAAAGAAAGGTAAGTGACTTGAACTGTGTCAGATCAGAGCAAGAGTTCGGAGGTGGGTAGGAAAAAGATCAGACTAAAGGGCAAGGATGTTGACTCTGTATCTGTGTGGTTGTACGGAAGGATAGTTAATATGTTTTGCATGAACTGTGAGAACTGTGAATGCTGAAAGAGGCCCAGGAGCAGTAAGGAGCAGTTAGCTAAGTGGAAGAATTTACTTGACCAAGCATTTACTAGAGGGACAGAGGGAGAAAGTCAGATATGCAAGCCAATTTGCCTAAAAGCACTGCTTGATGGGTTGGTTTGTTTTTTTGGTTTATTTTTTTTTCTTCTTTATCTCACTGCCTTTAAATTATCTGTCTGACTTCCCTTTTTGAAATCATGTTTCTGTTTGCCTTTCATTAATATTCATATCTTGTTCCTCTGTGTTATGTTACCTTTGAAGTGCCTAAGCCTTTGTGCTTCTCGTAGAAAGACAGCATTGAGAAATCTTGATATAAGATACTCTTGAGAAACTGCCAGTTCCCTTATTTGCTACTTTGTTTATGACAAAATATCATGGTAGTAATGCTGAACTCTAGTTCTTTTTTTTTTTTTTCCCAAGGTAAATAGCAAGGTCTTTGTTTGTGTCCTAGAATCAGGTCACTCCTCTTTCTTACCAGTTGCATCCAACATCTCTGGCCTTTATGCACCATGCCCTGCCATGCATTTCCTGAATTGTTCTTTTGCCTTCTGCTGTTTGAAGTGACTGTGTCACCTTGGTCTTAACTCAGTGAACAGACATAACATGCCCTGGCTCCTTATGATGAAGAGAAGCAGACATGCCCATACCCTGGCAACAGGCTTCCTGCTGTGGTGCTGACAGCTTGTTTTCTCCCAGCTGAGGGAACTGCAGGGTGTGGAGGAGCAGTACAGCACTGGAGAAATAAACTTGGGATAAAAAAAAGATCTACATCTGTGACAAAGAACATCAGAGAAATAAGACAATGGATAACCAGGCAGCCATTCAAAAAATTCCAAACAAACATCATGTCATCCTTTAAAGCACGCAAGTTACCACATGATGTGGGTATGAGAGCAGCATCTGAACACAGCAGTGCTCAACAGGGCTCCAAATCCAAAACTTGGGGACTTGCAACCCAACACATTTAGAGAGGGTTACTTTTATAAACACCCAGACCAGCAACTGTGCATGGCAAGCATCAAAAGAATGTGCTGCTTTTCTTTTACTCCTGCCATTCATGATTCATGGAAAAGACCCTCTCCTTCGGAAGATCAGATTAGTGTTTGCTGCCAGATACCTTGCTCACATAGGAGACAATGGGAGAGCCTGGAAAAATCACCAGTTTTCTTATGTCCTGCCTACATGCTCTCTTTCTTTCTTTTTTTTTTTTTTTTTTTTTTTTTTTTTTTTTTTTTTTCCCCCTTGTTGGTCTTTTTTTTTTTTTTTTTTTTTTTTTTTTTTTGCTTCCAGGACAAAGAATTGATGACTTAAAAAGCAGAGACATTGGTAGTATGTTGAACACCAGAGACATTTTTACAGGCTTACAAAAGGCTTACAATAAATTAAAAATAATGTCTCTGGTGTCACCTATTTCCTCTCTGTTTGTTAGAAATAGTTATTGGAGAAGATAGCCACCAATCAAGGCAAGACTTAGACACTATGAAATAGACAGATCATCTGCCTGAGATAAGTATCTGTCTTTACTATACCACTACTTCAGTCAGAAATAGTCCAAATATAAGTCCCAGGTTCTGTATTGCTCCACAGAGGAGTCAATATTTTTTATAGATAAAGGCTGTCAGAAAACACTTCTAATGCCCTTTGAATCCTGTATATGTAAGAAGAAACTGTCATATTTCATACTCCATAAAATTTACTGCTTTCCTGCAATTTCAGACCCAATGGAGTCAGACATACTTTTAAGAAACTACAAATATGATTAGCAATCATCATGGCTCATACATTATTTATGGTGTTGTCATTACTTGTGACAATTTCAGGCACTGACACTCAGTTTCATATGTTCCTCTCATCTGGCAACTGATTTTAAATAATGACCCTTAATTTTGCACTCTAGAAGGTGAAATGAAAAAAAAAAATCTCATCCAATATCTGTAATCTATGACTTTTGGCCAATAGTGGTCATCCTAAAATCTGCTTTATCCACTGGCACCAATGGAGTTTGCACAGCAAACACAAATGGTGTTGAATACCCCAGGATTTAATAGGTAAACCCATTGACTGTCAGGTGATATGCTCAGTTTAATAGTCTGAAGATGCCTAGGATGCTCAAAATAGCACTAGGATTTGACTTATCATGACAACAGATGTAAGGTATTTTACTTAGTATTGCCATTAACTATATTAAAAGAAAAAAAAAACAATAAACCCCCCCCAAAAAAAAACCAAAAAAGCCTAGATATTTGAATATAGCAATTACTTTCTAATAAAAATTAGTCTTACATTGGTACATTTTTTGCATGCCATACTGCTGTGTATCTGAGGATGGCTTTTTGTTTAACCTGACAGCAATACTGAAAACTATAATTTGCAACCTTGTTTTTTAGGGATAAAAGTGCTCACAATGCCTGTCAAATTCTCCTGACCATCAGATTGGAAGGAAATAACTCAGTAAGCTGCCAAAAATTCATTTCTCAATGTGTTTATGGGCCAGGAAAAGGAGATGGCACTTTAGGCCAGCCTAATTGCAAAGCAGACCAGACACACTGAGACCTATTGTTTCTTATAAAACACACCTCTAGGGTTGTTAATGGAGATGTTCTACTTAGAAATAACCTGTCTGCTTATTTATTTAAGGTGAGATTTGCATCTGATTAGCAATAGACCATACCAACTGGATTGGCATGGGAGTTTCTAAACTGCTTTCCACTACCTGGAAAATAACTAGCTGTTCATTCTATCTGCTAATGTGACAGCTCATTGTTATTGTGCTGTTATGCTGGCAAACTCATTACAGGTGATGTCAAAACCCAGCATTTAAATAACAGAAAGGGAGCTGTTTCCCCACACATAGGAGAAACAAACCTTTTATTATGAAGCTTTGGTAGGAATTGTCTCACTGTGTGCACATAGAGCTGATGCCTCGGACAGCTTCGAGTGAATATTCCGTTACAGCGTCATGGGCTGTTTCTTCCTCAGCTGCTGAAGTGCCTGAGAGCCAGTAGATAGTTCCTGTATCATGTTGTTACTGCTGTGGGAACAAGAAAAATCTTCAGAAGGTAAAGAAGAGAATCTGACAGGCCAGAAGGCTCCTTCTGGATGTGTTTCATCAACTCCCCTGCTCAAAGCCAGCACAGGATTTGCTCAGAGCCACATCCAACTGTCTTTTAAGTATTTCTCTGGATGGAGATCCCACAGCCTCCTGAGACAACCTCTTCCAGTGTTTGAGCACTCTCATAGTGAAAATATTTTTTTATAGCTATTCACATTTTTCTGTGTTCCAATTTCTGCTTGATGCTTCTTCATAGGCAACCATGCACCTACTAGAAAAATCTGACTCCACTTTATCTACACCTTCTTATCTGGTATTGTTCACATCAGCAAGATACCCCCATCAATAGTCTTCCCTTCTGCAGGCTGAACATTCTCAAACCTGACATGATCTCCTTCTACATCCTGTTATCCAGTCACAAAGCTGCCTGGTGGCCTCTGTTGCACATTTACCTGTGAGTCAGTGTCTTCTACTGTGGAGCCCAAAACTGGACACGGTATTTCAGATGTTGTCTCACAAGTGCTGAACATAATCTCTTCCCTTAACCTGCTGGATGAACTTCTTCTAATACAGTCAGGACACTTTGGTGTGGTGCAAATGTGCATTAGTGGGTCATACTCTAACCTTCCAGCTGAATCACAGGGTCATTTCCTTCAAAGCTGATCTCTAATCTGCCCTGCCACATGAGGTTATCCCATCCCACATGCAGGACTCTGCATTAACTTTTTGGCTTCAGGAGGCTCCTGTCAGCTCAAGCAATTGAGAAGCATCATGTCAGATTTTAATCAATTTGGTGTATTTAAGAAGAAATGATAGAATTAAGAAGATGGCTCCAGCAGAGATTGCATAAGTCTTTGAAGACTCTTTGGTGTACACTGAAAGCTACAGGAAATTTCACAATGCTCTTAGTTTCCAAAAACTTTACTTGAAACTCTATTCTCTTTTTCCGAGAAATTGCAAAATATGTGGATGCAAAGGCAAACATCTACTTACAAGTGCATATACATAATAATACCACCGACTTCTCTACTTTCCACTGAGATCCATTAGAACACTCAAGCCAGAAAGCAAGGAAAGACCCTTTCACCTTATGAATAATTATATCCATTCCACAAAAGGCTGTAGGGAACACAAAAGTAAGTTAGTATAAGGTTGTTAATCCTGACAATATCCTCTTGATTACAGCATCATGATTATGAGAGTCTATTATTGCAAAATTCAACTGTGTTATTGGCTCATTTGATAGTCAGTTACTCTGCTGTGTATCTTTTGGAACAAAGGAAGTTTAACATGGCTTGCAACAGAGGCTCAGGAGACTTTAAAAAAAGTTGGTGAACAATTCAGATGAAAATTTGAAGTATTAATGAAACTGTATATGTAAAGTAACAGCCACAAGATGGAGGTACACATTACAGCTGGAATGATACTAGAGAATTTTTCTGAGAATATGATCATTATGGAGAGAGTTCCATGTCCCTTCCTTTCCACTGCAAAAATAATGGCACTATCTTCAGTCTGAACTCACTATGGAGAATATGTGGTGTTCATTGCAGGCTGAGGAATTTGTGCACCAACAAGAAGATATATTGCTTGAAATCTTGAAGTCATTGAAGTCAGACAAAAATACTACTGATTCACACCAGCCTGGCTTTTATTTCTAGAACATTTTACACTTGTCTTGCACATGTTTGCATAAACGTCAGCTAAATAAAAGGACTAATATCTCTTCATCAGAACAGGCTCATTTAACTTACATGCTGCCATTGAACCCAATAACATGTTTGTGTTCTGAGCTGTAATAAGTCATTAAATGATGTTAAGAGCCCAGGAAAACAGATGTAGAACCTTCAGGGCATGTCAACTGGTGAAAATAAAACTATAATCCTACAGCAAGAAAGCAATGTACAGGTTGTACACATAACATGAAGTCACACAAAAACTAGAATTTTCATATTAGCATGGCTTCAAAGGGGGTTTCACGTGTGTGTGTGTCTGTTTGTGTATTTGTGTGGCTGCAAGATTCATAACCTGACTGAGAGCACTGAAGTGTATTAATTTAAATTTGTTTTCAATACAGAAACAATATCTGTGCAAATCAGTGTCCTTCTAAAGTGTTCTGGAGAGCATTAAGTCAGATGCAGAAAACCCACTGGCTTCCAGAAACTTCATCAACTGCCACTGGTGTGAATGGGATGCCCCCAGCCTCCCATGGGTGAGGGTTTGTCACGTTGTATGCAGTGTTAAGGTAAAATCTGCCAAAATCTGCTGGCAAGTGACCTTTCATCACAAAGCCCGGCAGATGGCAGCCTACAGCCAGTATTTTTTACTGTTCTGTTTGCTGCTGTAATAAACAGAAACTCCACATGAGAGGTTTTCGTAGGAAAACTATGATATATTTAGGTGCATGGAAATAAGAAAATGGGTATTTGTACTGTTCCCTCCTGCTTTGCCTCTGTGACACAACTGTGCTCAACTGTAATTTTTGTGTGAAAGAATTTCTCCATTTTTTCCCCATCCAGCTGGTGAAATTTACTGCTGCAATGTAGTCAGCTCCTCAAAGAAACTGAGCAGAAGCAGCTGATCTGGAGACAGCAGGAATGGAAGTTTTAAGCTCTTGGATGCTGCTGATTACAATTTTTGGGGAAGTCAAGAAGGTCCTTGTGACTTTTTTTTTTTTTTTTACTTTCCATTGAGCTATTATCAGTCTGCTTTAAAATAAATAAATGTGAAATTACAGAAGTAGCATCTCCCCTCCCCTGCTGCTGTGCTAGAACACTGCGCTCTGAAAGGCTAAAAATGGGTGTGTACTCCTGCAACTTCAGGATCTCCATCCTGCCCTTTTAGCCTAAATGCAGCTACATTAGTCTTGCTAAGGGTATATGAGGTAGGTGCATTACAGTACCCTGTGTTAGGGTAAGCTATACCTACATTCCACATGGCAGAGGATCTGACAAATTCATTTACTGGTCACAGAGCACTTTGGAAGCTGCTTTGAAAGCACTTTGGACTATGTGCAGGGAGAGCAGAAAGCTGCGTGTATCCACGGCTCGCGCTTATCCGTACACATGAAGTAGCAGCCTGCAATGTAAACACACTTGCTCAGTCTAGAAAATATGATCCCAGACCTTGGATTTGCTTTCTTAAGGTTTCACATTGCTTCTATTTCAAGAGTCTGGTCCTTTCTTCTCCCCTATTCTGGTCTCCTCTGCTGTCCTCAGGACCCAAGCACCAGCAAGGGAGCACGGGGCCTCAGAGGTATCAGAGATGGCCTCAGAGATGTCAGGTTTAGATTAGATATTTGGAAGGTGTTCTTTACTGTGAGGGCGTTGAGCCACTGGAACCGATTGTCCAAAGAAGTTGTGGGTTCCATATACTCGAAGCTATTCAAAGTCTGATTGGATGGGGTCCTGAGAAATATGGTCTGGTGGGTGGCATACCTGCCCATGGTGGGGAATTTGGAACTAGATGATCTTTAAGGCCCCTTCTGACTCAAATCATTCTTTGATTCTGTGATTCTATGAAATGCCCGCGTGGGGCTGCTTCTGTCCAGAGAGACACGCACATCTTAGTGCCCTGTAGCACTTTGCAGTGATTCCTTGCCTTGGAATTCTTTTTTTAGTCTAGTAATTGGGTTCTGCAGATTACAAATGGATTTTGTGCAAAAATTTTTACAAAAGCAGCTAATAGTTAGTTAGTTTTTCTAATACTCAACTGACCAGAATTACTTGTAAGTCATCACCTAAGGATATCAGAGTAGAATGACAGTCAATTTGTAAAGGATTTTCTTTGGATCAATAGAGAGAAAAACCGGTATTTTTAAAATATGATCTTTTCCCACAATTCAATTTTGTAGACATGAAAAGAAGTTTTATGTATATTTATAAGGTGAACTATGAGCCTTCTTCTTTCTTTAATTTGCTGAAGAAAAATCTGACCACAGAGAGGTTTTTAACGGTATTAAAAAAGCCATCAAAAACATTGCCAAAAGGATATTTCATCAATAATTCAGGACATCCTTTACAAAATACAGAAATATTTCTAGGACTTCTAAAATGGAAAATTACAAAGTTTCTAAATCCTGTTTTGTAGGAGAAATCTAATCTCAACTCAGTTGCTATCCCTACTGAAAAACATGGTGGAAATCACCTTTGATACTACTCACAGAACAGAATCTGTTTTTAATGTGAGATCTCGCATGCCCTTTTCAGCCTTGTGATTTGCCTCCTTTTATCAAATACAAAAAAATCATCTTGGGGCCTCAGTTTTGTCCCCCAGCCTCCTTGCTGGGGCAGAGTGGGAAAAATAAAATCCTGATGCTGTACAAGCACTGCTCAGCAATAGCCAAAACACTGGTGTCTTATTGACTCTGTTTTAGTCACAATCCAAATCCAAAATGGGATGCTATAAAGAAAATTAACACCAGGCCAACTGGACTCAATACATCTTGTCTTCTCCCTTTCTTTTGACAGTGGATCAGACCACATAGACAAGAGAAGATCAATAAATTCAACATTTCTGGTCTCTCTAAACAAGTAGGCTATTCAGATGCATATAGTGTAAACTTTCTTATTTCAACTGCTTGATGATATCTCCTGTTCTGTAAGAGTCTTATTGGGAAAAAAGGGAAATAAGCTGCATTTGAGAGAGATTTGGGGGCTTAGGGCTGGGATGGGGTATGTTTGAGTTTTTTTGGGTGGAAGTTGGTTGGAGTTTTTTGGTTCCTTTTTGCCTGCAAGGTGGAGACCTGACACCAGTTGTCATGTTTCAGGAGTAGGGTGGGACAGCCTTACTGGAAACTAATTTTTCCCTTAATTGTTCTTATAACTATGAAATAATAGAATCAGAAACAAGGAATATTAACATATTGCTGTTAATTCCTGTTAGTGGAAGGTGACTGATGTGTGACTACAATACAGAAACAAATATTTTCTAAATTTTCTAGTCCTGCAAATGCAACAGCTAAAATTCAGACCCTTCTCTCAAGTGGCATGGTAAAGCTGTTGATCCCTTTCAGAGACCAGTCATGTATGTAATAAATGCTCTGAGCCTCACCACCCTATCTTTGGATGCTCCCTGTCCTCCAGTGTGTATAATCCCAATCCTCATGTAGTGTTGTGTGTTAGGTGTCAGTTTGCTAAGGCTTGGGTAAATACCAAAGTTATTAGGTTGCATCCTTTCTCATTCTTCACTCTCTTTCTCAAGTTGTGATTGTTGTATTTCATGTTCATGCAGTAATAAACTTTAGCTAGCAGGACACTGTGTTCCCTAATTGGCAACATATGCGGTAAAGAACTTAATTCCAAGCAAATATGGTTGAAATTATTAGAGTGGAGATTTGTACAAGTCTGTTGTTAGTTTGTACTGGCTAACCTCTTTGTCAAAGCAGGCAAGTCAGGCTGCAAGGGAGGAAAAACGGGGAAGAGAAGGAAGAATTAGGAATGAGAAGAGTAGGCTGAAAATGGCAGACATTATTAAAGTTGAAAGGGACAGTATTGTACATTTCCAATTTTGTTAAAGATTCAGAGTTTAAAATTTTCAGGTGGGTATTGATGCTAAATTTCCTGTAAGGGGAAAAAAAAATGCAAGTATACACACAGCTGCCTCACTGCACAGATTTTCACATAGGGTTGGTTTCACTTTTTGGATAGTGGCTGTAGAGGCTGAGCTTTTTCAATGTGGTTGAGCAGAGTAGAAACTTGTTTTTATAGTCATTGACAAAGATGTTTGATAAAGGCAAAGAACTTCTTGTTTATCTGGGGGGAAAAAACAGTAACAACATAATGGTATTCAACCTTAAAACTCTGAAAATAGGTGTTCTAGAAGAGCAGCTCTTTCTAGCAATTGCACATTCTGCCTGTCATTGTAGATGTGGTGGTGCTGCCCTCTTTGTTAAATGTTACCTTTTAGCAAGTACTATTTTCTTTAGGAGTATTTGTTTAACATGAGTGAGCAACAAATATATAGCAGCAATTTCTTAAAACTTATTTTTGTTTCCAAACATTGAAAAAAGATTAATCTTTTTCATTTGAATGGCATCTAGGCACAAACTGGTTTTTTTAGATTTGTACAGTCAGTAAACACAGTTGCGAGTTTACAATTGAGAGTTTACATGCCAGACACAGTGGTGTGTCTGTGAGAGCAGTCCTTCAATGTAATACATGAAGCTTTGTTTCTGATGTCTGTATTAATCTATTTCATGTTTCCTGAGTTAGTGACAGTACCTCTTTCATTACCTGTGTTTCTATGGTAACCAAATATCCCATAATGGCTCCGTTACGATGCCAAAAAATGTTTCAATTTAAGCTAATCTATTCAATTTTAGATCATTATGCTGCAGTACTAGCAGGGATGACATTACAGCCCTTTTGGTTTTATTAGGCTTATTTTGGTGCTGAGAAAAGGAAAAAAACAACTCTAAAAGGACTGTTGTAAGAAGCCCTAGGATGTCTATGAATTCAGAAAAGCTTTTATAGCTGTCTAGCAACTAATTCAAATATGTTTTGTGATCTTGTGGTCCTCACAGCTGTATCTGACAATTGATCTTTACTTTGAAAAAGCAGCAAAGTCCTTCTTTTATTCTCGTGTCCTGCTTTGATTCTTGTGTCCTTGTTCTATCTTGTATGGATTTTGGATATCTTAAATTTCCTCTATGAGAAACAACCATGTAAACTTTTCCTAGTATATGGGCTCTTATGTTTAAAAAATATACTTTTAATTCTTATTGATTAAATAATGGGATATTGATTAGAACAGTTTGATTGTGATAATCTAATCGATAGATTGACCTCCACTTCTGGTAGGATAATTAAAGAACGTATCATTAATTATCTGTGGTCTTAATACTGAAGGACTTAACAGACACGCAAGCTTGAGTCACCAGGGCTCCTGCAATCACCTGTAATTAAGTATCTGCATAGCAGTTTGAAGAATCAGGAACCAAATGTAATTTTTCATTCTGTTTTGTCAAATCAGTGAGTGAAACGATGGGCTTATAAAGGTATTTCTCAGCACAGTTCCCTCTGGTACAAAAAGAAGTAGCTAGTATTCCAGCAGAGTGCCTTGGAATCAGTAAGTTATATGCCTATTTTTTCGCTGTCTATCTGCTCTATATTCTTTCTAATTTCCCCTGAGGTTCTCTCACACTGAAAAACTTCTGCCCTGATATGAACAAACTGATGCAGGAGTTATTTCACTGTTGTGTCCCTGCAAATTCCTGTTAGGAGGGTACCACCAAGCCTCCTTATTTGATGAAATTAAGTAAAGCAAGAAACCCATTTATAATTCTTGCAACTGCAGCTAGTAAATGTGTTTTGCTACTCGAACATGACAAGATAAATACCAACAACAAAACTGAAGCTGAAAAACTGAGAGAAACTGAATGAGATTTTGCCTACATTGAATTAAGGAGATATAATAATATAATACATTTATTTATTGGAACAGAAGATGAAATAAACTGTGTGGATATATGAAACATACTCAGTGCTGTAACTCCAATAAGGGCATTCGATTCCCAGCAGATTGATTGTAAGTGAGTGTGCAATGAAAGCAGACTAAGTCACACTTGGGGAGTGTGGCTGATGGATAGACAGTGTCACTTGCTTTACCGAGAAGGGGAGAGGGAGCATGTCTGAAGTTGCTCAGTCTCACTAATGCTGCAGGATAAACAATGCCCAGCTGGAGTCTCTCACCTGGCAGCTGAGCACAGACAAATGGAAGCAAGTGGTGACTGAGATTTTTTCTGAAGTGGAAGAAAAGAGAAGGAAGGAAGCTTTTTTCACATACTCCTTGCAGCAGGAAATAGGTAAGTAGTTTGTGTTTCTTCTGTTTAAGATACCCTGCCTAAAAACCCACAGTCTGTTGCTCCTGACCTTTCCATTATTCTATCCAAACTGCCCTTTCTGTCCCCTTCCTGCTCCTCTCCTGCCCCCAGGGATGACTGAGTTGGCTAAAAAGATACTATGTCCTGCCCCATTGTCCAGCTGTTTCTTCTGTAAGGCTGTAGAACTGCTCCTCTCCACCAATGGTGACAACCATCAGCACTGATGAGAACTCAGCTGTGGAGGGAGGCATCAAATCACAGCAAGACTGTCCACACACCAGGCAGACCTATTCTGATTCTTGTCCCTAAATGCCACACCAGAAAGAACAGAACTGGTAAAACTATTTGCCTAAAATATCTGCCATTCACTAAATACCCTACAATTATGTTAAGTAACAATTGTATTAAGTTACAGAGAACTGATGAAAACCAGGAAAAAAACCCCCAAACTATAATACTGAGCTTTATATCCCACTTGTTTTCACATGTGCCAGAGTCTGGTACCAAGCTTTTTTGTATGTAATAATCAGTAATGAGATACCAACCTTAGGCAATAGAGATGTTATATGTCACATGTTGTAGCTAGCTCTCCTTCAAAATTCAATGGTGAAAGAAACCAAGGAGATGGAAACAATTGTGTTATGTCAACATTCCAGCATGCTGCAGGGTTTTATTTCTGTAGTATCTGCAAACATCGGGAGTCAGGAATGCTTAGCTGTTTGTTATTGGATGTCTGAAAATAAACTTAAATTCATGATCAGTAATTAAAGAATGTCATCACAGAACAGACTCTGATTTCCTGTAAACCTTGTTTTGTCCAGCTCGATTCAGTACAACAGCCACAGTTTCTATCAGCTGAGCATATAAGCAAGGGCCTTCACACAGCTCATCAATATTGTGCCATTTTCAATCTGTTATGAGAGCACTTTTCTAAAACAGAACATTATTATTTTTGCTTCGAGCATTTCTTGTGACTTGGTGGGATGCTATGTTTTTCCTGGAAAGAACACTGGTAATGCAACATTACAAAAGACAACTGCAGAAGATTCACCCATTCACAATCCTTTGAAACCCATCCAAGTGCAAAATTAACTAGGATGTGCAGAACAAGATAATGAAAGATTAAATTTGTATTCTTCACTATCCTTGAAAATTAAATACTGGCCTATTTATTGAGAGAAGAATGCTGTTAGTAGAGCAGAAGCTTATCCTTCAAAGGCTGCCTTCTTTTGGCCAGCATCCCCTTGTTCATCAATGGGAAACAGGCAGAGCTCTCCCTCTCTCTCCCTTTAGGCTGGACATTCATCTTCTGTTTATGCCCTTAAGCCACAAAATTCAATATTGTCAAAGTTCACTGCTTTCTTTACAAGACAGCATGACACAACAAGTAAAAACATTTTCCATTTTAAAATCTGAAGATTTGTACACAGGCAAAGAACACATAGGCAACTCAAGCAGTGCCTACACAATGACCTGAACATGTTAAAAATATGTGTTAAGAAATATTTGCCTCTCCTGCGATTAGTAACACGTAGTGTGCTATTTTTAAAAATGTGGCTTTGCAAGAGCTATACCATTTCCTTCGTGGCTTTGCACTGTCCCATGCACTATTTGGATGTATTAT
Source organism: Phainopepla nitens (assembly GCA_013400175.1). Classification (NCBI taxonomy): domain Eukaryota; kingdom Metazoa; phylum Chordata; class Aves; order Passeriformes; family Bombycillidae; genus Phainopepla; species Phainopepla nitens. The sequence continues at coordinate 2,286,024 of VXBQ01003140.1, forward strand.
GGAAATCTAAAGTGCAGTAAATGGGTAATTTCAATTGTTAGACCACTATGCTCATCACAAGTGTAAGAGTGAGGAGCTTGCACTTAGGTTCACAACACAGAACAGAGTTTCCTTCTTCAGCTAAAGTATTTTGCTGCTTTAATACTAAAACTAACAGGAGGAGCTGAAACTTCTAAAGACACAAAAATCACTGAAGGTGTTTCTCAACACTCACTGCAGTATTTGTGTTCAAATTTGTTTCTCTTTCTGTAATTCGGGATAGAAAAGGAAGGTGACAAAGAAGCTAGTATGAACCCTAATCTGCAAGTGAAGATCTTGATAAAAGCAGATATCAAGACAAGCAGCAAAAGACTGTGTACTTTACTGTAGAGGTGAAAAACAGGCATAAATGAGCTGCTGCCTGATCCACATATTTTCTATTTGTCCTGTCAGCTACTGTGACAGTTGCAGCTGAGGCTCAAAGCACGCAAGCAGTTTAGAAAGAGGAAAACTTCAGATGATGGTGGATTTTGCTGTATCTTGGTCAGTCCCATCATGCCTAATCACTTTACATTGTATGAGCACAAACTGTTATCAAAACACAATACAATCTTTGACTGCACTTGCAGCAAATATTCAGGGGAACAAGTGACCTGAGTCAACAGTGGGCTTAGTCCACTGTGTAGTTGACATACTACAAACATACACAGGATCACACAGAAAATTGTGGTTTAGAAAGGAAAGAGGCTGCCAGAAAGAGCATGATCCTTATGTTCACTGCTCCCAGCTGCAGTATAATGCAGGGTTTGCAATGAGTCATGAAAGTTGACTCACAAAGTGAAGAAGTACTTGCAGCAGTAGCTGTACATTTTGCTCCTTGCTAACGTTTCTACCATATAAAAAGCATTGTTTTATTCCTGCAGAAGATGATGACAAATTGAATTATATATTAAAAAAAAAATACATTGTAAAGTCATTGATTGCAGATTTGCATAACTGGGAAATGCCTGACCTGGTATCATAGTGTGGTGTCAACCTTGCCAAATCAGTTCCGTGTAAATATGCCCAAAACCACTCCTCTGCTCTCTTTTCTGGCAAACAGCCTTCTTTAAGCCTTATCTCTATCCTTCTCAGAGAAAATTGACAATAGTTATTCTGACTCCTTGGGATTCCTCTCTTTTATTTTAGACATCTCTAAGGTGGATATCTGGTTCTCAAATTTCCAGATTCCTTTTATAGTGGCTAGAGAGGAAGGGTCATTTTGGAGAGCATTGCCCACTTCATTCTCAAGTGGATGCATGTTTTTAGAGTGACTTCTTTACTGCCCATCATTCCTTCTGGCATAACCTAAGCATCACCCTGTATCTCTCTATAATCTCTTGTTGAGATCATATACTGTTATGGGCAGAGACCATCTTTTGTTTTTTGTTGGTAGAGACATTATCTGAATGGGATTGAAATTGATGCTCTGCATGTTCCAGTCATGGGCAAAAGAACAATAAAAGAACAAAGTACAGAATATACTTCCAGATAATTATATATCTCCTATCCGATGTCATCTACTAATTTAAGGGTGTTTGTGTTTCCAGATGTAAGATGTACACATGATTTGAAAATAGGCTGAGTTCAAACACCCGGTGCTCCAAGTCCTTCGTTCCTGAGACAGGGCCACCACAATTGCAAATCTGTGAGCAGGGAGAGGAGACTCATTTATAACCTGCTCTGCTATGGTTGATGAAAACAGCTGTAAGGTAGAAATTCCTGAAACTCAGAGAGGAAATAGTGGCATAAAAGTTTTTTAATTTTCTGGGTAGACTGTAATGGCTAATCATATGTCAGTCTGGCTAAATAATGAAAAAAACTTTCTTCTCCTCAGGAAATTTGAATTTTTAACCTGTCCAAGAGAAGTTTTATGAGCATGCTTTAAAAACATTAAAATGCATTTCTGCAATCCCTACCCAATATTATATTCAGTCATTCATTTTAGTTTTATAGCATTCTTCATACAAGTCACAGAGAGTTTGACTGCAAAGCACATTTAATTAAAATACAGCTAAGTAAATAGGATTGGATTTTATAAACCACAAGACACCTATCATTTTAATCACATATGGAAATGTAGCCCATACACAAGAGGCATAGGTTGCTATCTAGAGAAACTGCAAAAATAATCCTGCTTTTATTTTTACTGAATTTCACCAGAGATACTAAAAGAACACATATTTCCTATAAAATACAGAGTGCTGGGCATCTGGTGCTTAATGTTCAGATACCTAACTGCTGAAAAATTATTTTATGTGTGTAATAAAACAGGCTGTAATAGTGGAGGGTTAAAACCAAATATCTATTCCTCTTTCAGCAAAAAACAAAGAAACATTCAAAAAAATATATGCTCTTCAACTTGGAATCTTCATCAGCACAACGATATAGCCTTTGCCTTTTTCTGTTTTCATAGGAATTATGTTGGTGTTTTTATCACTCTGATAGTTCTCTGGATATTACATTTATGTATTCAGTGTGATGTACAAGAAATGAGCCAGATAATTATGAGTAAGCGGAACCAGCTGCAAATACAGATAAAGTACATTCATTATGCTATAATAAGAAGACTGTGCGTATATAAAGGTTTGTATTCTGTGTCTGGGTTTTTTTAACTGTGGTGCCTGCACTGTGAGACACACAACAAGGTTTTCATGCCTGTCAGATTGCTGTTGCCACGCTGGACTCCAGAGTGCAGCCTGCTAGAGGACTTCATGGCAGAGCTTTTTAACTTCAACTGAAAATCTACCTGGAGTAATGAATATCTCACAGCAAGATCATGAGTGCTTAGCCACTGTAGCCCTGAATCTAAGAAAATTCATCCTGCTGGGAATAACAATTAACACAATTTATTAAATAAATGTTTCATTATACTAACGGCAATTAAAATATGGATTGAAAACCCTATAAACAAAATATAGGCCCCTTGTCTATGAAGGGAAAAATATTAAAACTACTGATTATATTGCTGCTTGAAAGGTGAACGGAAAGCTCAGTGCATTTGCACTTGACAGTTACTCTTGTTGTCATAAAATAATTTTGACATTTAAATGTCAAAAGATATGCTATTCTTACCAGACTTTAATTGTCTTTGATCATTCTGGTACTTCTGTCTGTGTCTTTCAAAGCTTTAATTTCACTGTGGATTTATATCTGATGCACTTAGTCCAACATTAACCCAATGTACTTTGCAACATATTGAAAAAATGATGATCCTTGCAACTTCTTTCCTTGCATACACTTCCTTCTTCCTTCCCTGGCTTCCTTTCCACCACATCTCTCACCTTCTCCTCTATTTCCATGAGCTTTGTCTTCCAACTCAGAAGTGAGAGTTGTGAATCACCTCTGATAATGGGTGTTTTCACACCCTTCTGCCTTGACTGTTTAGGGTGCAATTTTTCAGCAAGGAAAGCAGGTTACCTTGTCTTGCTCTGTTTCATCCTTTGACTTTATTCCAATAACCAGGATTATGAATGGTAATTAGTTTTCAGAGTTAAATATAGCATAACATTGTTTTGACAGAGATAGGTTTATACATTCCTATGGGAGGAAAAGGTCGTACTTCAGTTCATGGAATGGTTTTTTAAGTTCCTTAAAGTGAAATTGGGTGAATTCTTCCTCCCAGGAAACTTAGGCATCTAGACACCCAACAAAGAGGTGCTTACCTTCATGAGTGAAGAAAATGCTGAAGGTTACTGTCAATGCCTGAAGACAGGTGGGAGGGATATGACAAAAGGAGCCCATCCAAGAAGTTTATTTTGGCAGGTTTCCTGGGTTTTTTTTCAGAAAGAATTCAAGAGCAACTAGCTCTATCACAAATGAACTTCACAAATACTGTTTGTTACATATTCAAGGAAAGCAAATTTCTGTCTGAGTTAGACCTGGGGTCTTTCAGATGCTCAGGAGGAGGCTCTATTTCTTTGTACTTTTTCTTTCATTACTTTAAAAAACTCTTAATCCAAGAGCCTAAAAGGGAAATATATCTCCTCCAGTGTGTTCTCTCGTTAGTACTACTTATACAGCTTTCACCAACATTTCATTCCACTTCATTTAAATAAAATATGGCCTCTGTAACCAAGAAGATAATTAGTAGCTGGTGGAAGCTCATTTGTAATTATATTGAGTTGAAACTAATAATTATTACATTACTTTATATGTACAATGTTTTTCCTTCCAAATCCCCTCTGATTCCCTCAGAGATGCCCATAAATTTTGCAGCAAATTTGCTATCACTGTTGTGGGAAATGGATGAGATTCCAGCAGCAACTTGTTACATTTCTTTCACTGCGCAAAAAAGAAATAATTCCTCTCCTTGTGAGGAAACTATCCTTCTCTATATTATACTGCTTAGTCAGAGACAGTTTGTTACTGGGTTTCATTCTAGAACCTCTTGCTTTGACACTGACAGAACTTACTTAAATGATACAGGTTTGTTTTAACTTTTTAGTAATGGAATGGAAATTTTTAGTAATGGAGTGTTTCCTCAGGTCCCCTATAGGAAACTTCTGTCTCATTAACAATTTCTGGTGATAAACACTGGAATGTGCCACTAGCTGTACTTCTTATATAGCTTAGGGGGAGATTGGCTATTTAGTGAAAGATGAAAGGAAAGCTCTGCCACCAAGATGCACCTCAGCGAATCTCTGTGCTAATTGACACAGTGTGCTCTCTTCTAAAAGGCAGACTTTGCCTCTTCTCTCTCAGTGCATTCCCCAAGGTCTCTGAGGTTTCATGCAGATCCTGGGGACATTTCTGGGGGTTACACTTTGATGTGTTAGCGCCACTAAATAGTGTCATAAGTATCACAGCTACAGGGGGGTGATTTGCTCTTCTGCTCTGACCTCCTGCAGAAAACTACTTGTTCAGCAGCAGAATGAATCAACCTAGGGCATCTCTGTGAAAAAGCCAGGCAAGCCTAGGCTTGAAATTCCCTGCCTCTATGTACCAGCTTTCTTTATTAAGAGAAAACAGAAATTATCAGTCCTTAAACATGTCCTCTCTCTCAATATTTTCCTGATAGCTTACAGAATTTTGCTGGCAGAAATTTCTTTCCATGTGAACAGGTGTGGAAATTGACAGCAATGCATGAACATTGACAACAATGCATGAGAATACCTCTCATGCTTTTTAGTATTTTTTCCTAGGCTGTGACCAGATCTTATAGCTCTCTACAAAATCCTTCCCTACTTGTCACTGCCTTCTTTAAAAAGGTTGGCAATAGAGTGCCAAAAGCTGTTGCAGATGGTATGTGGAAGGCAACAGCAACTTCCTCCTCCTGTTTGAAACCATTTTGGCCTATAAGCTATCACATTGCACTCATTCATTACCATGATGCATAATGGTTTTTTATGTGTCTTTACACTGAAGAAAAAAACTGGCTTCATGTAACTGTGGCATCAGTTTCTCCTTGAATGTTTCTGACAAATGGGATTCATTTTGGGATTAAGACACATCCATCTAAGCTGATAAATTTAGTGCCCAGTGCTGTCTGTGGAGGAGAATTCAGAATTGGTGGAGCTGACCATCATGAGGGATACAATTCATTCACAAGATAGGACAGTAATGCCACTTTCTGTGTCCTCAGCAATCTCATCTGGTGCTGCTCTAGAAGGGCAATAGTCTCCCAGAGGTCCATATGACACCAAGCATGCCTAAAGACGTATCAAATGCCTCTGCAAACCCATGTGTGGGCCACTGACTCATCCTCTAGTTGTCTGTTTTACCATGAGCTGAAATGCTTTCTGGGCTTCATTGCCTGTAATAGGATTTTAGGCATCTATAGACACCTACGTGGAGACATTTTAAGTTTCCTAGTCTGAAGCTGACTTGGCCTCAAAGGCTCAGTTTAGTTGCCTGAAAACAGGTATTTACCAATTCTCCAATCTTAGGTCCGCTTGCCCTACTTTTTTCTCTAATTGCTGTTAGGGCCACATGATGGGAGACTGTGCAGGGAGAGAGACTCTAATGGTTTTAATACCTTTAGGTGCAAGATGCCCGCAGTTCTCCCAGTTTGAGAACATTTAGCTTTAATATTTAGCTTGGAGTAGCTACAAAATTTAGATTGTTCAGACTTGCCAAGGAGCTAGGAGCTATTCCATGAAGACTGGAAGATTTAAGAATATCTTTCAGTTTTCTCCTGAGACAAGGACCTCATGTACCTGTTGAATGCTGCTGCCTTGACATCTTCATTGGCAGTGGTGTCAGCAGTGTCTGGTGTCAGGACCATTGCTGGGACTTCCCTTGCACATGGTATTATGTATAAATTATGTGTCTTGGGTATTTAAACATTCTAGGTACAGGACTCTGATCTTCAGAAATACTAATACAACCATCTTCCTTCTTTTGAAGTGAACAATGCTGGCTCCTTGTTTTTATATCTGATGCCAGTAATGTTGGTCTATACGATAGAAATCAGCTCCCTGTCTCTCTGCCAAATGCTGCCATAATCTTTGGTCTTTGTGGTCCTATTAAATAGTGCAAAATTGCATTCTACTCCTCTCTCACAGCTCCTTTCAAAATAATGGCAGTGAGATTCTTAATATTAATAGTAGGATATATGACAAGGTTTTAATTTTTACTTGGACTATGAGATATTTTTTATTTGCATTTAGAATTAGAATTAGGAATAATTTTGGATTCAGATTTAGATGCAGTAGAAACAGAATTTGAGAGCTATAGGGTTTGGATTACTCCCTTTTCTAGGTTTTGAGATAATGTCCTGTAATGTTTTACAGACAATTTAATATACTACATGCTTTCCTTTCTATTTCTATAGTTTATTCTTTGAGATTTATTTATGAATGTCTAAAACCAAGATGCTTAGGTGCAGGGAAGATAAAAGCCATTGTCATCAACGCTGCCACACATTTTTTCATGTTGTGTCATAGGCTCTTTAGGCCATAAAAGCATGTCAAAAGAGTACTGTAAAGATGTTGTATCTGATGCTTCTGCCATTTCACATAAAAGCTTATGGGCTGTACAGCTCAGCTGGTGGTCCCAGGTGCATGTGCACTTCATTTCAGGAAGTATCACTAAGAAAAATTTATTATGTATATAATAATTGTAGGAGAAAAAATATTGCTGTAATGGGAACTGCAGTATCATTAGCTTCTTTAAATTCTTTTTTATCCAAGTTGTTGTCTTAAAAGTGCCTTTCATAGATACATTAGATTAGCATACTCATGGTGGGATCCATCTGCCAAAATATAAGACTAAAAATTAGACATACAATTCCAAGCTAGTTATCCTAAACTATACTGCCTTTTGAGAGATATGCACACCTATAGAGGAATATTCAGACTAAATTCCTATTTTATGATGGGCTGAATTGCTTTTTAAATGTTGCTATCCTTATTACTTCAAAGGGAATATAAAAATACAAGCTTAGGTTCAGGTATGTAATTTAAAGTTAACTAGAACATTAAATTTGGACAAATGAATTCTTGCTTGGCTGTAACTAATGATTATTTTGTTTCTATAAAAACTTTCCCCAAATAATCTATTTTTATTTATATAGCACAATAGAAAACAAACTTATATCATTTATCGCAGGAAAAGTGACAAAGTGTGATGATACAGATCCAAAACATGGGAGTTTTACGGTATGACAGCACACTGGCAAATTATTTGATCTCAAGGATTTTTTTTCTTGAGCAATGTCACAAGGGAAACAGAAAGAATCAAGGCATTCTCTTTCCAAGGGGATGGAATTGGCTATGTTTCTCCCTAGGGTTATGGCTTTGTGAGGAAGCCCAGCCCAGAGCTGCTGATGTGGCTTCATAGTTCTGCTGAGGTGCATGGTGGCTTTGCCTGATTAAATGCCATTTCCTGTCCCTGTGGCTGTTCTTGTGTTTCTGTCACTCCTCTGATGAACATGTTTTCAAGAACATGAGGGAGCACATGCTGCTGTGCCAAGCATACAGTGTAGCAAGCAAAAGGAGTCATTTCCTTAGACAGGGAGGGGAGATGTGAAATTCTGGCAGAATAAGTGCTCTCTTGCACTGATAAAAATCAGACTGTCTTTATCTTTGTCCTCTGTGGTTTTACATATTTATGGAGACAAGGATCTTGGTTTATTCCTTTGCACTGTCAGCTAGAGTTAGCATCCCTAACTGATATTATCTTATTTTGTTTTCATGCAAATAGACAAAAGTATGTTCCTTATAAGCAGAAGCAATTATACTTTAGATGAACCATGAATGCTGCAAATTTCATTTCTGTGTGGTTTTTAGGTACAGGTCACAAACAGGCTAAAGTTTGGCACCGATTTTGAGACCTACAGGCAGGAACAGAGAGTAAATACAGACACCCATGGAGTGTCTTAAGGCAGGGAGGGTTGTCTGTGAGCTAGCCTGGGCCCTCCTGAGTTACAATGTCTGCTATAGAAAGCCTGAATTCTGCTCTTTTTCAAAATAGTTTACAGGAATTTTGGTTTATTTTAAGTTGTTTGAACTGTGTTGTCATAGTTATGTTGTGAATCATGCTGCCTAAAAATACTTTCTCTGTATTAATGTAAGGTAGTTTCAATCTTATATAATGTTATATAAGGCAGTTGAACCAACACATCTTCAAAATCTTTAGTTCGTCAACTAGTTAAAGATAAGCTGTTAGAAAAAAAATATTCTTTCTTAGTTTTTGAAATTTTTTTAAGCAAAAATATTAGGATGTGGTGCTGGCTTACTGCTGCCTGAAGAGGCCTGTGCTCTGCTCTGCCAACACCATAGCATTTCAGTTGCAAAACTGAAGTCAAATGCTCACTTGGCTCGGTGAACAGGGAGCAGTTCCAAATGCTCAGGCTGTGTAGCATTAAATTTATGCAAAGTGTTTGCGATGGTATCTGAGATATTACAACCCTTACTTTCATTTTCCAGAGAAATATCATCATGTTTCTCTAGAAGACTGAATGCCTTTAATTACCATTTCAGTATGAGCATCTTTGAAAGATTTGCTCCATGTCACCCAAGAGGTAGAAGGTATAAATTAAGCCATGTCTCTTTTATCCCAAACTAACTCATTTGAACTGAGCTAGCCTGCTATCCTCGAAGATATTTTATGGTCCCTTCTGTGAAAGCCTTAGAGACAATTGCAATCAAATACTATACTTATGTCTTTAAATAAATCTTACCCTTGTCTACAGCTATAAAAGGATGGAAGCAGAAGTTCTGTTAGTTGAGAAGGTATATTTACGTTGAGATAAAAAAATATTTTCACCTGACTAAAATGCACTAAGCTAAAAGTTAGGAGCTACCAGTTTTGGCACCCTACGTTAGGGACACCACTGTAGCCAGTGACAAAAACCAGCTGTTTAACTGGGTATTTCTAACAGGTGGTTGGCCAGGCTGTTGTGAGAACTGTTATTTGCCCCCTTATTGATACATTTCTTCTTCTTCCTCTTGAAAACTGGTGATGGCCCTAACCATGCTGCTGCATCCTTTTCCATAGGCAGAAGATTCACTCATCTGATTTCCCCTCTGAATACTGCTTTTAAATCCAAGTGCTCTGATCTCCCTGAAACAACCTCCCCCAGGCTTCAGGCTCTACAAGGAAGACAGTGATTCTCCCTTTATGCTATAATACCTCTGATTTATTTTTTATCGTTTTTTTCTGACGATAAATATATACTTTATGATCTAAGTAACTCTTAAGGGTCGAAGTTTGGAAAAATCCTAGCTGCTAAAACTTTCAAGTAGATCCAGGAATTTTTAAGAAGTAGGAAGTAAAAGTGCTTGTAAAATAATTTTTAGAACCAGGTAGTCCAAAAAAATTAGGCCTCCTTTTGTTCATGTCCACAAAGCAGTTTTCCATTTATTAGAACAGTATCCCATTAATAAAATATTGAAAACAATGTTCCTGGGCACCATGTTCTCCCAAGAGCCTGATGCCTTGAAGTGAGGCCAGCATTATTTGTCTAAGAAGCTCAGATCTTGTGCTAGTAGCAATGCTACTTCTCCGATAGATGCTGCTTTTCTGTTGCCCCCTGCTGTTTTATGTTCCTTTAATCAAAATTTTTTGTAGTTCCCCTTTTTTCCACAGTAGATTCTGATAAAAACCCTGTTTTTATCTAGGATAGAACTACTTATATTTTGCTGTTGGCTGGGGAATGGCCTGAAGCTGTGTCAGGGAGGAGGTTTAGGTTAAGTATCAGAAAAAGTTTCTTCACCCAGAGGGTGGCTGGGCACTGGAAGAGGCTCCCCAGGGACGTGGTCACAGCACCAGCCTGGCAGAGTCCAAGAAGCATTTAGCCAATGCTCTCAGGCACATGGTGTGACTCTTGGGGATTTCCTATGCAGGGCCAGGAGCTGGACTCCATGCTCCCTGAGGGTCCCTTCCAAGTCATCTTATTCTGTGATTATGGAATTTTACAATGACATACGTCTTTTACTTCCCAGCACAAACCTCCTGCCTCTTGGAAGAACAATGTCTGCCATCAGGTTCTTTCTTTTTTGGCATTACTATTGCAGTCAGGTTACCAGCAAGGACACCCATCATCTCATATATGATTTTGCAGAGAATCATCAAGTGGGCATAATCCAGAGGTACATACATGTCATCCAGAACAAAGGAAAGAAAATGTGCCTAGCTGTATGCAAGAATAATAGAAAAGCAAGATTTTTGGCAGAGGAAAAGCTTTGCAATGCTGAATGAGAAACCCATCCTAAGTTCCGGAGTTCAACTTGAGTGATAGCTGCAAGCCCAGCTTGAAGTCTTGCAAGATTTACCATGTCTTATTCTCTGTCTGAATGCAATGATCACAGCAGCTGAGCTCTTAAATAATATAAACCAATGCCATTTGTCTCAAAGTTTCATTAGGTATTGAGGCAAGTAAAGGCTATCTGAATACAAGATAGGCCTCTTCAGATGGAGAAGTGGGATTTTTAGCATCTCACCCAGCATGGCTCCTTGCAGCAGACCATGTCCTGGATACAACTGTGCAGGGATCTACCACTTCTTCCAGCCACTCACAGGGACACATTTGCTCAGCAGGCGTGTCAGGGAAAACTTATTTTAGGCCCTACAAGTGCCTCCTCACCGCCTGCTGCAAGACACATTAAACACCAGGAACTTAGGAAGGATTGCCCTGATCTCTACCAGGAATTAATGCCTGGTACTTTGTCACGGAATAAGAATTCTGGTTATTCGGTCAGGTTTGTTGGTATGAAGAACTTTGCAGCATCACACCTCACTGATCCTAATAATAACAACTAATAGGAAGAAAGTAGAACTAGATAGTTTCTAATGTGTATCCTTTTCTCACGGTATCACTGTCTTGCCACGTACCAGACATTGCAACATGATTCACAGAGTGACTAAGCAAGCTGCCTGACAATTCTCTGAAACTATTGCTTTCTCTCTAAAGAGAATATTTTCATATTATAAATAATTAAACTACATGATTCATTGTCACATGATATCGTGGAGGCCAAAATGGGTTCACATCCCTCAGCATCTGTTAAAATGATGCAGTTATGATCTGTTAAATGATCTTTATCTGGATTCAGTCTCTGGTGTAGGAAGTACTCTTATAGCTGGATAGGAGGTATGTCAAGGTCCATTCAGATCTCTCAAAGTTACAGGACATTGTAATCTGTGACTTGAACTTTGAAGTCCACTCAAATCTTTCAGCTCCCTATGCATACCCATTCTCTCAAGCATCAGTTACAAGCCATTTTTCACGACAGGCACTTGAGCAGAATTGATCTTTGGTATTACTCAAATCAGCTGATTTTGTGTTCTTATCATTACAGGATCAAGCTTAAATGCATTTGACAGACATTATCCTACAAAAAATTCTTACTGATATCAGGCAGAGTTTATTTTTCCCAGCAATTGTGTTTTATGAGTTGCAAGGCCTAAATAGAGTGAAATGGCTTAAGGCTTGGATGAGCTTCAGCTGAATTTCTTGACATAAATCAATATATTTCAGAGATCTGAGCACTTTTTTTGGTTTGTTTCTGACCTCTTAATTTCCTCTGTTCTTTGACACTATCATGAAAGAAAATATTTTTGAGGACATTTCCCAGCCCCCATCAGAGGAAGGAAGTTCTGTCACAATGCAAAGTCAGGTAAAGATTCTAGGTGAATTTCTGACTATTTGCTTGGTTGGAGAAGACAAAGACAAAATGGTAGTTAATTTCTATGAACTCCTCATTTAATCATTACTTTCCAGGCACAGCTATCCCACTGCTCTACTATCTTTGACCTTGCAAACATAGATAAGTGGTTCAATGATTAGGAATTTCTTAATTCATTATGTTCCAGCTTCCCATCTTGTTAAGAAGACATAGAAAGTTTGCCTCAGTAACAAATTTTGGATCCTCAAATCAAAGTATCAACTTTCAACTATAGGAAGTATCAAGTGTAGGAAGTACAATATAATACCTTAGAGGAATACTTGGCCAGGTATTGTATATGCCTGCTTTAGGCATTGTGAGAATTTCATCTACATTAGGCAGCCTAGTTCCAAGGGTGAGTTTCTGCCCTGACTACAGCTCCTCACCCTTCTTCTCTCCATCTTCTTCTTTTCTGTGTGTGTTCTTACAGGAAGGTTGAGCAAACACAGCTGTGCAAGGAAGAAAGAGGAAAAGTAAAGGAAAGAGAATACCTGTTTTTTCTATTTTTTTTTATGTGGGTATTTTTCTGAATCTTAAGAAGTTACAGTATTTAACAGCACATTTGAAATTCCTCTTGCCTGTTCTTTGACTTTAGGACATGTGGTGTATTCATTTAGGAGCAGGAAATGATCTGCAAAAGTCTCTTCCTATCTGGTATATAGGATAACTAGTAACACAGTGTCCTAGGTTACAATGTAAAGATGTGCCCAAAGGTATGTATTCAATCACCATCTCCATGAACTGTTGAAAACAGGAGGCACAGTGTTTTTCTTGTCTCCTCCCCCGGACTATCTCCTGTTAATGGGCCATCAATACCTTGCCCCATAAGTCACAGATAACTCCCTCGTGGAGCTATTTCTGTTTAATGGGCAATCAAGGGCCCACTACATGACTGATAAAATGACATCATCCCATTGTGAGATGCTCCGCCCAGGGGGAGGAGCCAAGCATTCCCACCTGGATATAATCTGGGATTTCAAACAGAACAGCAGTGCTTATCTGCTGATTTCCAGAGGACAAGGACCACTAGACCTTTTCTACAGGATCACCACTTCAGCAAGATCGCTTCATCTGGACTGCTACCACCACCCTAACAAGCAGGGTGTCAGGTTATATTCTGACTCTGTCAGAGATTTTTCTTTTGTGTTATTGCGTGTACTTTACCTTTTTCTATTAAATTGCATTTCTGACTTGGAGTTTCACTGGTTTTTGTTTTCAAACTAGCATACACAGACATACAGGGAATTCTATTAGGCAATGAATTCAACAAATATGAATAGGGTGATGGTGTTTTTGTTTTCATCATTTTCATGGTGGGAACATAACTAAGCTAACACTAGAAGCTTTTCTTTTGTCATTTGTGCTCATGTTCTTCACAGCCAGCCTCTAATCCTCCTTTGATCTTCCCTCTATTTATTCTAAGTTATCCACAGGGCTCTCTGATTTAGAGCCAAAGTTTCTAGGGTTTAATTTCCCTAAAGGGTCCTCTCTAAGGTTATGAGTAGAAGACCTCTTTTGGAGAGAAGACTACATGTAATCCTGATGCAGACAAATTTCTAATAAGCAAGAAATAGCAGAAAATATGGTTTCTTTCCCACATTTTATTAAAGTGAAGGAGTTCTCTGCTTTTTCCAGCTTAATTTTTTTTTCTTCAACAAAGGTGACAGATGGAGGACTTGAAGAGTATGTATTGATGGCATATATAGTAAGTATTTTCTGAGGAACTAGTGAGTCAAAAGAGGTCTCTTAGACAACTTCCACCAGAAAGCCATCTGATAGATGGAAACATGTAGACAAACAAGCTCTGAAACTAAGTTTGCTGCCCTTGACCATTCTGTGATAGGCACATAAGTCACTTTTTTCTTTTTGCATCATTACCTTCTAGAAAACCTTCGCTGCACTTGCAGGTGCCTGCTCACAAAAATCTTTTAATCAGAGAAGATGACATGACAGATTGACAGGTCCTGTTTCAGTGGAAGCTCTTGCAGTTTCAGCTCTGTATCTGTGCAGTATTTACTGGCTGTGTGACTGTGCTTTCAGGCTGACAGCATCAGTCTCACCTGACAACCTCTCTGTTAGCTTCACTGCCAAATAACCTTTCAAGTAATAACTTGAATATAATATGGTCTCACAGCAAAATGGTAATTTACAAAGGTTTAAGGAACTGGTGACTTGTCCAAGAACAGCATTTAGAGCTAGGCATTTTCATTGTAAGAGCAGGGGATGAGAGTGGAGAATATGAAAATTGTATTTATTTAGAAGTGTATTGCAATTTTATTTTTATAGTGCAGGTAGATACTCTGCTGAGGTATTTGAAAGGCACAATTTGCATGTTGAAAAGATCCAATTTGCAAGTTTAAGAGGAGGTTTTTTTATTGAAATGACATGGATAATGGCTTAACTCTTTCTGTTATCAAAAAAACACAAAGGGAATGTGTCATGAAAGTATCTTGAAAAAGAAGAAAATAGCATAGTGAATCACTCATCACCATTTCCACAATCCACTGATCAGTTTCTACTGCTCTAGTTCACCTGAATTAAAAAAAAATACAAATTTGAAAGGTAATATATGCTTATCCCAAATAAAATAAAGAAGTCCTAAAGCTATTTATTTCCTAAATAAAGGAACTATAAAACTAAAATAATTATAAGGTAACATTTTTTTTTAAGCTCATAATTAACGCAAGATATGGGTAGAATATGTAAACTACTGCCCTGTACAGTTCCACACTTTCCATCTTAGTAGCTTCCATGAGCTAACCAATTAACACAAAGGTCATTGTTCTCATTTTTCCAGTATCAACAGAACATTAAAGCAGCACATCTGTGATTATGTTGGTAGACAAGGGATGCTGCAGCTGAGATGAAATCTTAGTTTCACAAAGGCTTAGACCAAAGTCCACAACTTTAGCAAGTAATCTACTCTGCATGAAACTTTTCTGAAAGGAGACAAAAGGAACTATCATGAAAGCACACAAAAAAAAAGAAGTGGAAATGGGGATAGCCTTTATATTTTGATCCAAGGTTCATCTGATAATTTGTATGTGAGAAGTTAATAGCACGAGTCAAATGCCACATGTTGCCACAATAATGTGTAGATGCAATTACAGGTAAGCTGGTTTCCTGTTGTGTTGCTCTCTGCAACTACCTGGAAGGAGCTTGCAGTGAGATGGGTGTTGGTCTCTTCTCCCACATCACAAATGGCAGGATGAGAGGAAATGGCCTCAAGTTGTGCCGGGGGTGTGGGGGGGTTTACACTAGATTTTAGGATTTTTTTCATGGAAGAGGTTGTAAAGCATTCTAACAGACTGAACAGGGAAGCGGTGGATGTACCATTCCTGGAAGTGTTCAAAAACCATATATGGATATGGCGCTTGAGGACATGGCTTAATGGTGAATATGGATCTGGTGATGGGTGCATGGCTGAGCCGGGTGATCTTAAAGGTCTTTTACAGCCTCTATGGTTCTGTGATTCTATACCGGGGTGAAGACAAGCACTCAATAATGCAGAGGATTATGTGAGAACACTTAATAGTTTCTTTCAGGTTTCTAACTGCCTCTGTTTGCACCAGAAATATAAGAGAAAAACTCAATTTTTTTCATAATCAAATGGTGACCTTCCTTTAGATTTTATGAAGAATAAGGCAGTGCTGATATTAAAGAAAAGGAAGATGTTTTTGGTTTCACTTGAGTTTGGACTTGAATAATGACAGGAGGCCAAAAGTATTCTTATTTTAACTAGATCATTTCTCTGTATTCTCCATGTAATTGACTTCTAATGCCACAAGGTATGACCCTTCTCACCTCATCTGATTTCTCATTAACCCCATGTAACACAGACCTTCATTTCCAGGAATTACTGCATCAAATGTAATTTTTGATTGAGTGGAACCATACCTCAAAAAACTGACATTATCCATGAACATACAAGCCAAAGAATTCAACGAGGAAATCTGATGTTCAAACTTAGGTCCTGTTGCACAAGAATGGCTGAAGACAACTTCAGATATGTTTGAACTAGAAAGAACAGAGGTGAATAAAGTTTTGGAATCGTATTCCTTCTGAGTTATCTGTTGTAGGGAGAAGGAATGAGATAGGTGGCAGTGTGATTATGTTTTCAGGTACTTTAGCAATGTTAAACCTCTATTTTCAGCTGGCTTGTTTTGCCTGTTGTTTGATTGTTTCAGCATGTTGACTTTCTATCTGCATCTTTGCATCAAGAAAACCATGTAATCAAGAAATCTTTGGTTTTGCTACTAGTATGGAATAAACTGTTGGTTTGCTATAGGCGTGGATTAAATCATAAAAAACAGTGGAAGTATCTTTTTTTCCAGTTTCTGCTGAAACTTACAGTTGATTTTGATGGGGTTTGAGTACAAAGATATTTTAGTT
Source organism: Phainopepla nitens (assembly GCA_013400175.1). Taxonomy (NCBI): domain Eukaryota; kingdom Metazoa; phylum Chordata; class Aves; order Passeriformes; family Bombycillidae; genus Phainopepla; species Phainopepla nitens. The sequence goes on from VXBQ01003140.1 coordinate 2,302,544, forward strand.
TGATTGAGATACTTATGTAGATAACAGAGATACAGAACCATAGATTCTTTAACAATTTTATACAGCTTCACATAAATGTGCTCCATTACTTCAAAATCAAAACAGATTTTTTAAGTGAAAGACTAGCTACAAAAAAAAAAAAGGCAGCCAATGAAAACCACAAAACCATATCCAATACTTCTCCAGCACTGCTTGCATAAAATTTTTGTAATATATCTTAGATCTGACTTGCACAACTCCTCTCAGATACCTTGCTGTCTCATTATTAATGAATCTCCTACTGTTTAGAAACCACTCATTCTCTTGAACTTTCATTGCTAAGACTCTGAGTGGGTGTCTAATGTAACTTTTTAAGAAAAATGTTTAGACTGTATTTTCCGGCAGTTTGGAAAAAAAAAATAAAATTGAATTTGAACTTAAAGTGTAAGATCAACGAGACTTGTCATACACTGGTGTTCTCCAGCATAGATCTGGTTACGCGGTTTTTATACAAAGCACATTTGACTCTGTTAAATACAGAAATTAAAAGTTGTTAAAAATCGTGAGCAGGGGGGAGGTTAAGTCCCTGCTTAACTGGCTATACCCCAAACATAGTTTAGGTCTGTCTGTCCTTTTAGTCATTCAAACTTTCAAATATCCGGATGAAGTAAGTGATGACTGACATTCAGCAATCTTATCACACCTGTCTGGGGAAATTCTTATATATCAGGAAAAGGAATCAGCTTGTTCCAAATCAGTCTGAAATACAACAGAAGCACCAGACTAATGGCTCATATGTAAAATATTAGACACAAGCAAGAAGCTCCATTCTCTAATGTTTCACAGAAGGAAAGAAAGTAAACAGAAATTATCTTTGATGACATAATCAATGGGTGAAGGAAAATATAATAATTGTGGCTCTTTCCCTCTTTCTACTTGATATTTATGCACCCCTTAATTACATTCTCATTTTTTAATTTCTGTTGCTTTTTGTGAGAAATTCCTCAAAGTGCTACTTTCACTGGCAAATTTAAAATGCTAAAAAAAGCAAGTGGAGAAAAAGGAGACTCATTGTTAAGAACCATCCAAAAGGCTTGTTATTATTTTTTTGGAAGGACATCTTATTTCAAAATTTCATTTGAACAGTTTTTTTTTTTAATTTCAAAGTTAGTAAAAAGAGAAGACCTGATACTAATAGTCTGCTAACTCCCTAGAACTTACTCTGCCTAATTCTTTTCTAGTTAAGCTGGTACCCTTTGTTTTCATATAGCCTACACATGTTAGAATTGCATAAGCCACTCAAAGGTCTAAGTATATACCAAGTATATACTTGGTACCCTGTAGGTGTTTCTGTATGTATGTATATAAAGAGTAGGTATGCAGACATGTAGGAAGCTCAAAAATTTCATGCAAAAAAACCTTAATTTAAGTTTAGCAGAACATATTCCTCCTTGGATACTGCAGAGGAAAATAAGCCATGACATTCACCATGGGAATCATTCACAGCTGTGTCGGAGGAGGTTCAGACATGATGTAAAGAACAAGTTCTTTATAGAGACAGTGGTCAAACCCTAGAAAAGACTGTCTAGGGAAATGTTTGATACCTGCAGCCTGTTCAAGAATAATTTGGACAATGCCCTTAACAACCTGTTTTAATTTTGTATTCAATTTTTCAGCCCTGAATTGGTCAGGCAGTTGGGCTAGATGATTGTTGTGGATACCTTCCAATTAAGATTATTCTATTCTATTCACTCTGTTCTTCAGAGCTGCATCAGCAGACTGAGTTATTCCTATTCCCATCCTCCACTATGCCACCATGTAGCTTCCTATATGAATGTGCTAAATTTAGAGGCAAATTCATGTTTTCCAATGTTCTTCTACTAGCTTCACTTCCAAGCCCAGGCTCAAGAGGGAAATGAGTTGCTGCACCGCTTGTATATATTCATTTATCATGTGAAAAGAAATAAATGCATAGAAAAAGCAGACCCACTGCTGCCCTGGCTGTCTAGCTTAGGGATAAAATTTAGGGTTACAGGAACTTCTTCTAGAGTCCTTTGAAGTTATCTCCCTGTCTTCGTTAACTCTCTAGGAAAATTTGACTCTTATTTTGGAAGGCTGCTTTGCTAGAAATTGTTTATTGGCTTGCTGTGTTTGTAAGTCAGGCTGACTGGATTTCAGTTTAGATGTATCTGGATTTCAGGGATGGTTTGCTTTGCTGTATTAATTCTAAAGTTCATGCTTATCTCATTTGCCTTTTTGGCCTTATCACATTCAAATCAGGAGGTCAAAATTCCCTGGATAGGCTCTGCTGTCTTTTGTCCCTTAGTGGATCAGATGCTCTAACTTTTTGATAAAAATACCAGCAGCTTACAGCTGCTAGTAAAATAATTAAAGGTTTCAAGAAGGTCAGGACCTGAGTAGTCTTCTGATGAGTGCTATAGGATTCAGCTGTTATGTAGAGGGCTTGGTTAATCTCTAACTGAAGAAACAAATACTGCTACAGTAGTTCAGGGACTGGATTCATCCCCCAGGTTTGTGACTAGGCTTCCTGCATGAGGTTGAATGTGGGTTGAGCAGGATCTGAGGAGGTGCCACTTGGACCAGCTAATACAAAAAAAAGCAAGTAGAGGGGAATCTTGCTAGTACTTTAAGGGTCTAATCTTGCCCTCTGTGTGTCTGGAGTACTCAGGTTAGGTGCCCAGACTGAGTTGTAGAGATGTGCACTTCAGCAGTGCACATATGGCTTCCTCTCAGGAGGAGAAGTACAAGAGTGAACGGATACTCTGTATGCACAGACCTAGGAGCTGGAATTCCCATCTGCACTAATTTAAAGTGATTTGTTGCTGTTACTGCAGGCAGAGTGCTGTGACAGGTTGCAGGGTACCCTGAGTTTGCCCATCCCCTTGTAGAAGTTGAGTTGTTGAAAATACCCAGGATACCAAAGGCCAGATTGCTCAAGCTGGACCTGGGCCATACTGCTTCCAGTATTTAGTGTACACAGGGACAGTCCTGGCTTGTGCTTGCTATGGCAAGATCGTGACTATGCTATGTACTAAGAATGTAGATGTGAGTTAGGCAAAATGTGCCCAGACTCTGGAAAACAGAAGAAAATAATCAAGGGCAGGAGGACTAGAAGTGTCTAGGGATATTAAAAGTAAAAAATCACTTTATCTGTCGTATAAGGTGAAAACTGGACATTTTATATCAGATCAAAGGTTTCCTTGTTTTGGTACCTACACCAGACATATTTATATATTTTAGGGTTTAGTTAAAAGATCTTATTTCTTCTTTCTTTCAAAGATCCTATTTCTGATTCAATTTAGCTGTGAGTATTCAATTCCTTTAAGATTATTTGAAAATATTATTGGAAGTTTCAAAAGTCTATGTCCAATTATAGATTTATCTCAAGCAGTAACCCTCAGATACATCTGCGGTCCAAACTGAAAGCAATTTAAAGCAGAATTTTTCTTCTCTCTCTCCATCTTTTCCATGCTTGTTGAGTCCAGTGCAGAAAGGGTAGCAATTACGATTGAATATAGCATGAATTTATTTTTCCCTGGAAGTTAGGTAGGCCCAGATGGATTGCTAGTTGAAACAGGGAATTTTTTGGCACACTTATCTCCCTGGTCAATTGGAAATACCCTGCAACCAGTGGCTGCTCTGTAACTGATAGGAACGGGCTGCTGAAACAACAGCAGTGGGTAATTTCATCAGTCAAAATTGTCAGTGACATTGACGATAAGGCCACTTGGCATCAGTTACTATATAAATAAAATGTGGAGAAGGGAAAAAATGTCATGAGGACAAATGCATAAAATTTCAAAGAAATTTTAAGTGCTAGAGCTGAAATGGCAGTATTTTTTTTTTATTGCGAAAGACTTAAGGCTTTAAAAAGAAATCAATTATCGATAAATGAAATGTGTCACATCCATCTCCTTAATTATCTTGGTCTCGCTATAATTATTCACTTGTACAACTCAATTACAAATTTTTAAAATGACATTCAAGATATAATATAAAGTTGCTACCCTTGTCAAATCAGTGGAGAAAAGAACGAGTGATCTATCCTGGTTACTGAAAATGAAAAATGTGTATCAGATGAGACTCCTGGTCATCTGGGAAAATTCACTAAAAACCAGAGTTGACGCAGTGCTTTTGTACAAGTTATGCCATACTTCACTCTGGTAAACTTCCAATGGCGTCAAGAAGAGCAGGTCAGTTGACAAACTTTGAATTAAAATTACCTACTTTTATCTCTTCCTGAAAGCCCCTAACTTCTTAAAGTCTGATGTGATTTTTAATAAAAGCAGCAAAGTTTAAGGTTCAGACTTGAAAAGAATAAGCAGTAGAAGAGCTTCTTATTAGAGTCTCTTGCTTAGATATTTTCATGAGAGCTGCAAGAAGTTTGGTGCTAATGAAAAGACATTTTGAGTAACCATTAAGAACTCAGTTTAACATGATGTACAAATTCAAAGGGGATACTGAAATGCCAAATGCAAATTCTGTGCACCAGGTAAAAGATTGCAGACTACTTTAATTCTGATTTTGGCTTCAAACTCTACTGCCCTAAATTTGCAATTGGGCTTAGTTTGGTAATAAGAGCCATTCAGGTCAGAGGGCTTTCAGTATGTGCAGGGGTTAACAACTGGAGGTTGCTGAATCCAGTGCTAAATGCATGCAGATACCTCTTTGCTAGATAAAATGACTTTCAGTAAAAGCCTTTCCCTTAATCTATTCCCTAATTCTGTGATTTCCAATGTCTTTAGAAGCTACATTTTCAAGAGGCAGAATCAGCTTTCATATGCAGCATAGATTACACCTCTGTCTACACAATAATTTATTTATAAAAGGAGCTCTGCCCTGAGCTAACAAGCAACTATTATGTCTACAAAGCTACATGTGTGATTCCTAGAGAAAAATTGGACTCTTAGATAATTTTTAGTTATGGAGTGAAAGGTTACTTTACAGAATTTGTCTTCAGTGTTAAATATCCCTTTCAAAAGTCTTTTAATTTGGATACAAAACCAATTGGTCAGAAAATTAACAGTTTCCTATTACAAATGCATTACTTTAATATTTTTTGTGCTTCTGGCCTCTGGTTTTAATTTCATGTGAAAGCACTACATTTTCAAATTTATATAGAAAAAACCCATGGCATTTTGTTGCTATGGCAATATAGATCCCAATTTCTTCATTTATGAATAATAATAAAAATATAATTAAATCTAGTTACATTTTTGTTCCAACATTTCCTGAAGCTAGACTTTCATGAAGACATCATATACAGTCAATTTGAACAACTTTATTACTGTCTGTAACAGGATTTTATGTTCTACTTGGGTTTCTTTTTTAGAGCTCTAAGCATTGATTTTATCCTATGCTACCCCATTGGCAAATATTAATGCATAAATAAAAAATGTGGGGTGTTCCATTAGGACAGTCAAGCAGTGGAACATGCTGTCCAGACAGGTTGGGATAAACTTCACCCTTGGAGTTCATCCCACCAATGCTACTTGAAGCAAGAAGCTGGACTGGCATTATTTTTTAATTCTTTTCTTTGGGTCCATTTTATTTGCAGTTCCCAAAAGCCCAGTTTATGTCAGTTTGAAAACATAAAATGGGACTGTGGGAAGAATTTTTTTTCCAAAGTCTCCTGTATCTAGTTTAGGAATGTAGCTGGAATTGCTGAGAAAGTCTGTTCTCCAAGGCTTCATCACTGTGCCTCATTTTACCCCAATGTTATTGCTAGTTTTAATTTTGTCTTCTGTATTGTTTGAGCTAATGCCTTGACCTTTTCCTTGAATCACTCAAGGAAATTCTTGGACCTGAAACATATCACATTTTGGCTGTTATTAGCTTTTACTAAAAACTCCAGCTAGAAATCAAGGGTTGTAGTCTAGTATTGTCATATGATCTTATCTCTTCCTTCTCAAAGGAATCAAACTCTCAGGTTTAGACTGAAGGACTGTCTAGGAACACCCTCAGGCAGAAAGACAGTGAAATTAGTCCTTTGACTTCACAGGGTATGAGCTGAGCACTGCAAATTTCGTCTGTGGAGCAGTGGGCACTTCAAAACAGACCATTTATCAACTGAGGTTTTCTATTTGTATATATATGTGTATATATTTGTATATGATGCCTGTATATGTGATATTTATATATAAATTGTACTTAAGTATATATAAAACAGAAAAACCTCTGTTGTTTTTCATACAGATATCTATCTATCTAGATACATATATATATAGATAAACACCTGTTGGACATTAGGGCCTCACAACATTTTTATAATGGCACTGTTGTGTAAATTATTATTGTATGGTGAAAATTTAATTGTGCCTTAAATTCAATTATATTACATATCGTTCAGATTACTAGATGCTCGCTTCAGGTCAATTAACTACAAAAAATGTAATTTTCCTAAATTTTTTTTATTTTCCATCATGGATATTCCAGATTAAAAAATACTACACTTGGTGGTCTTCCTTGCTGCTTCACTGTCATATATATATATATATATGCATATATAATTCAAAAATAATTAAAAAACCACTATATGTTTTTAGGCATGTATGTATAAGTGCACAAATAAATATATATATATATATGTGTATATACAAAACCATACAGAGAGCAAATTTAAGGGCCTTTTTGCACTTTTTTTTCTGTACTTCTAGGATTCCAGACAATTATTTGAAACTTTCAAATTAGAAGGATCCGTTAAAGGGGAGTTTGTCTTTATTATTCTGATCTGTCATTTCTTTTATGTAACAAGCCAGCTGTTATTTGAACAGCATCATTCATTTCCTCAATGGAATGATGACACTACAATCAGCCTTCATTATCTTCACATGCTCTTATATGAGAACTAAGTGCAGAGGAAATACTTTGTAATTACTCTAGGCAGATTTCCCACATGTTAGAGATGCCATAGATGGGATTAATGAACATCACTTGAAAAGGTTGAAGTAGACAAAAACAAAATTAGGCTTCAGTAATCGCAACATGCAGATGGGTTGAAATGCTAGTGGGAAAAAATCCCATCAGCAATTAAACTTGCTTCTTGGAACAGCAGATGTGCGTAGTCTCTTTACTGAATATTGAGCACACTTGAAAGAATTTGTAGAGGAAGAATGCTGAAATACACACAGATCTCCTCAGGCAGGGATGGAACAAGTGACAGGCTTGTGCTTGCTTTATTTAGTAGGCATCATGATTTGCCCCCACCTCTGCCCAAAAGAATCCCAAAGTGTTCCTCTTGCCACTTCTGCTACTTTCTATTATGAAAAGCTCTTCCACCATCAGAGATGTGTCAAAGGACTGATCTAGGACAGCAGTGATATGAGACAGATTGGCTCTTTAATCTCTGAGAGTATCACAGGTCTGGAGACATTTCTCAAGCCTTATTTTGCAGCAATAGCAGAAAAGTATCTCTATTGGCTTCCTCTACAGATAATGTTCAAGATTACCTACATGCAAAAAAGATAGATACAGCTGCAAAGCCACCAACACAGCCAATTAAGCCACCTAGAGGACTTGCTCTGAGTCACCAAGCAGGGAGCTGCAATGTAGAGAGGTAAATGCATCAGTGAACAACGCAAGTATTGAACCAGTTGTTTCGGTTTGTAGTGCTCGGTTCCAAGCCAAATCTGACTTGCAAGGTCCAAACAAAAGGTCCACAGCCATCAGATAAATGACCAAGGAGGCACATTCACAGGGTTTCTACTTGTCAATTTTTCATTGACAACTTTTATTCTCGTACATTCTGCTGGTAAGTGTTTAAAGTGACAGCAGAGCACTTGAAGTAAGTATTCTAACTCAATTACTGAAAAGTGGACTCCAGTCTCTTTTGGTTGTAGCAAGCGGAAGGAATTTGGCTATTACAGAGCTGTCATCTTCCACATTGTACAAAACCAGTCCTTGACCTGACTCATTGGCTAAAAATACAACATTTACTGTAAAAAGGAGCTTTTCTTCTTTAAGGGTGAACCTAAGCTATCTTCTCTCTCTCCTGCGAGGGATGAAAGTGGTTTCTGCTGTTTCCAGACCACAGGTAGATCTCAGGCTGGATCCAGAATCTGGCACTATGGACACAATAGTAAGAGATATATGCAGTCATAGAAGCACAAGCATATAAAGAGGTGCAGCATTTTAGAAATAACCAGTTGGACCAAGTCTTACCTGTGATTTGATCTCAGAATCTACAATAACTTCAGCTCACATCTTACACCTAACAGTTATGAATTAAAAGAAATCTTTTGGAATTGCTTAGTTGCAGTCCAAAAGTACTCATCTGTTCCTGTAGGAAGCCAACTGTGTTCTTTCTTGCAGCTGTAATATGAAAAATACTATGCTTTTCACTAAAAGGTCTATGTGCCTACCTATCACTGTTATTTCCTCTTTGAAGGATGTGGGAAAATATCCCTGCTACTGTTCTGTTTGAAATCTTGCTAGGAACAAAAGGAAACACTTCATATACATACATATATACATACATATATATTGTTAGAATACATATGTATTGTTGGAATAATCAAAATTATGACAATCAAACCAAAATACAACTAATAGCTACTCAGTCAATTCCAGTAATGTGGAGGTAATTCCAAGGTAATATGGAAAAACCACCTCAATAATGCTCTTAAAACTATTTTAAAACACAGCTTAGTAACATTTACCCTTTTTACTGGAGCTGTGTTTGTTCTTGTAGTGTCCCTATGGACCTTACAGCAAATAGTTCCAGTTGTCCTCAAGCAGAGGGGTGTGCATGGAGGGGGAAAGGTCCATGGCCTAGCAGGTGCTATCCCTGCCCTTAGTGGAGGGGTAGAACTAGGTGATTCTTAGGATCCTTTCCAACCTAAGCCATTCCACAATTCCATGAGCCCTGGACATCCTGCACTCTTCAGGAGGAGAACTCCAGTGGTGGTAGGGGTACATTCCTCCTTGATCTTGCAGTCCATCTGTGGTTATTTTTATATGTTTTCTTAACAAGACCTACTTTTACTCGCTGAGCATCATCCTGAATCCTTTGGCAGCTCCTGTGAACATGAAGGACTGTTGTGCATCACACAGTGGCTACCTAGGTCAGCTGGATCTTTACCACACAGAAAGCTGCCTTCCCAAAAGCTAAAAATCCGGCACTAGTCCCTTGACTATTGCTAAAACTGGCTCAAGCTCAGAGAAGTCCCGAGTGCCTCCAGTGTTAGTTTTATGTCAAGCTTGTGGTCTTGTGTGACTAAATTACATTTATTAAGGCACAATACCACTGTGTGATTAGTGATGGTGAACAGAAACTGTTAACCTATTCAGCAGTGGCTAGTCAACATGTGAATAACTATGTGGGAGTGGTGTAAAGCTGACCTCTGCCACCCTAATAAAATCATCAGTTTTTATTTCCCTTGGGTTTGCACAGCACCCTTCTCCCAATTCTACGTCAAATCTCTTTTCATGAGAATGCAAATAGATCATTCCTAAATATTCAGTATGCTACAACTTTATGAAAAATATTTAGAAATCACAACTGCTGTGAGCTAACAGCAGCCTGCTTTGGACTGAGGCAGTGCATAAAATAAAAACCTGCCAGCTGATGTCAGGGATTTATGGAATTTTCCACAGGAGTTAAAAATAATCCAGTATATCCTCTATAAATTTTCTGTTTATTCATCAATTTATAGTTAGGTCAGTATATATTAAATCATTATGTCAATGTCCTTTTTTAAACCCGTATACTTTTCAGAATCTTACTCACAAACTGCTGGTTTGTGAATTAAACAACAAGAAATGTGTTATTATCTTGATGACAGTAGTTCCACAAGAAGCTGATCTCCAGTCCTGGAAAAGGGCTTAACTACATGTTGACTGGATTCCTGTGAGTGGAACCCTCCAAAAAATTGCCATACACGACTTGTTTTGTCTGCAGTCCTATGCACAGCTTCCCATCTCTGCACAAGCCTTTCAAGCATAGATAAAGAATTAGTTGCAGAGATCAGCAGATGGCTTTCATTGTTATTATTCCTACTGGCACCTAAAATGCTTAAATCAATGAGCAGGCTTTGGAACAGCATTTTCTCTTCTATTTTTCATTTTTGTTTTCAAAGTAATTTGAACATCTCCAGATTTCCAAATTAGACGGTTTATGTGGTTTATCTATTTTATCAATAATCTTGCAAAGAAAATCTTACCTGCTACTTCAACCTGTACCCCTCAGTCATTTCTGAAAGCCTACAAGTTGTGTGCCTCTCACACCTTTTTGTTATCAGATTTTTGTATACATTTAGAGAGAGATGATAATTTCAAAAAATCAGAAAAGTAGTAGATTTGAGATTGTTATTGTCAGTTAGCAATCAGTGTGCCTTTTGCTTTATATGACAAGATTTTGTTTAAAATGCTTACAAGTCTTCCTTGATAGAGCTGTTTTAACTCAAATTTTCCAAGCTGAAAGTCTGTTTCTGCCCAATAGATTTATTTATTTTTAAATCAACTTGTAAATGATTTGGTAACATTAATGGAATGGAAAAATGCATTTCTTTTGCTCCCGTTAAGAAATTCAGCCTGTTTTTTTTTTTTCTTTTAGAAGACTCATCGTGTGTTTTAGCAGGTAAATGCCTTTTCTCACTATAGAGAAAGCTTCTCAGCTTTGGCCTTTGAAATGCCACAGTTAGCTTATGTTCCAGAGATATCCTCTTCATACAGCTTTTCAGGATAAAGCCCCCCAAAATCCCAGCTGTAGTAGGTCTAGCATATGGTTGAACAAAAATATGCTTAAAATCATAGTTGTGACCTATTCTTATCATGCCAAGTCCAGGTTTTGGATCTTAGAGGTCTTTTCTCTCCTGTGTGTTTGGTAGCAACTTTCTTGCTGGGCCCGAGAAATCTGGAAAAAGACTCTAATTTGTTCATAAACCAAGAGGTCAAAATAGCATTAGAAGGTAAGGGTGACCATGGAATGGTACATGGAAACTGGGTGTGGGGCATGGGATGAGATGCAAGGTTCAGGATGGTGGGAGCTTTTATTGCAGGCTGTGGGAAAAGTGGGACTGGAAGTGAGGATTGAAATAGTGAGTTTGTCAAGGCAAGAGGGTGAAAGTGGAAAAGGTAATATAGAAGAAGGAAATTAAAGTCTACTGTGAGGGGAAAAAAAAAAAAAGGGGAACAGCAAGTTCATTAGGCATCTGGATAAGAAGAGTCAAGTTGGGAATCTGTGTCCCAAAGGAGAAAATGTAACAGAGCAGGTAGACATGCCCTGACACTGAGTCAAGGTTGAGGGGCAGGGAAAAGTAATTTGGTGTAGTAGAACCATGGATGAGGAGCTAGATTAAAACAAAATCTGGAAAAAAGTTTGGGCACTCGAGATTCAGTGCTGCTAAAAGGGAAGTGCTCAAAATGTTGCATGGCTGCAGGCTCAGGAGGTGGTCCTGGTTGTTTAAATGGGGAGAAAAGAATTGTTCAGACAAGGAGGTTTTCACTTTTATTAAAAATTGGAGAAATGGGATGGACAGCCCGGGGCTATGATGAGACTGAGTGACAGAGAAGGGAAAGACTGCAGGTGGGGACACTTACAAATGGCAAGGTAAAATTAACTTAGAAAGGAGTCAACAGAACAGCCTGTATGCAAGGACAAAACTCTTACCATTGTCTGAATTTGATAACAAGTTCAGTCAAAACTGCTCAATCCGTGACCATGTATATATTCTGCACCTGAACTAATATAAATTTGCGAGCCCACAGATCTTTCTGGGCTGTTTCATTTGTGCTTGTGACCAGAGGTATTAGGTTAGGAAATGTACCACACTAACAGAATTATGATTCAGTTTCTTGATGCCTTTGCTAGCTCAAATATTTCTATTTAACATTGCACAGTGCTTGGTATTATCCGTGTTTCTTCAGTTCCAGTTGTTTACTGTGTCAATCCTATGTGAATCACTGCTATTGCTAAATGCTTGTTACTTCAAGTTACAAGTAAAGTTCTGATTCTTACAGTTTACTTTCTTAAAAACCTAGAGACTTCTAGAAAAAAACAGTCTGAACAAAAATACATAAAACCAACATTTTTTGAGTTTTAAAAATCACTGTGCATGAAAATGTTAAGTACCAGAGCAAAACCTGCTCATAATGAAGAAGACAAACAATTTTACCTTATATGTCTTTGCTGAAGTGGCTGAAAGATTTTTGCTGTACTGTGCCAATATAAATTTTACCTGTGGAAAGATAGTGCCTCAGCCTAACAAGAAACTTGAGTACAGGACAAGCAACAATAATGCATGTTATCAAGTTTTCCTTAGAAAAATGTTTTGCAGATTAATTATAATCTCTTCACCTCAATGGTTCAGTAGTTGATCAGATCTGGCATTTAAATAGTGCTCTCATTCTTAAATTAAAAGACTGGGGAGGAATAAACTAGTGAAGCATTTACTTTTCTATCTCCCTTTTCTTCTTCTACTATGCATTCTACAAGCACAAAGTTTTATACAAGCTCAGTAAACCAGTTGTGAACCAAACCAGGATAATTTGGTTTTGAATAAGGCATGTTATTAGGGTTTCTTTTTTTGAAGAGTAATGAAAAGTAGTTTGCAAGCTGACAGCAGATGTAAAAGCCAGACTGAAGCTGTCAGTATGGATGCAGCAGTACAGCCGCTTCCTGCCTTTGAGAAAGGTCAGTAGAATATGCAAGGAGCTCACACAGCATGTAGATGTTGCCAAGGATTAGGGCAGGAGTGTAAGTACATCACGAAAGCAAACAGAACATGCAAGCACAAAATTCATAAAGAAACACATTTTACCCGTGACAAGGGATGTCAGCCGCAGTAGACAGTGCCTGCCAGTTGGGCAGGCCATCACACCTCTCTTCCCTACACAGGAAAGAGGATGGCTCACCTCTGCAGACAGCCCACAGGGAAGCAGAAACTAAAGCCCACTGAAATCAATCAAAGCTCATTTACTTCAACGTGCTTTGAATTGGATCCTAAGACAACACATCCCTCTAGTTTTCGTGTTGTGTGAGCCTAAAGCTCCCAGCAGGCTGGGATGACAGATTCCTGAGAGGCATTGCTGATTTAACAGAACTGCACAGGATTATGTTTATTTCAGGTTCTCCTAATTTCAACCAATTTGGAACAATAATTAGGAATACACGTCCCCTGTAGTTTCTTACAGAGATATCCTAAAATACATGCAGCCAGTTTGAGAGCTGAGTCACCTTTGTTACTGTTGGTATTTCTACCAGGCTATAATGGAAAGCAATGGCTCCTCATTTAGGTGCTTCTGTTGGGTCTCAGGAGTCTGATAGAACAGGGGGCTACAGGAACAAGTCCATGCACATCTCCTACTGAAGCCTGACAGAATTAAGGCAGCAATAAAATTCTCTAGTTATGATCCAAATCAAACCACCCAAGAAAGGGGAGGGGTGATTTGAAAGCTCACTGCCTGCTAAGGGAAGGGATGGATGAAATTAGTGTTCCTGAGTGGTTTTTGTCCTTTGACAGCCACAGACAAAGTACGGAATTATCCCCTTGGGATGTAAATCTTTTTTTCATATTGATGAAGTTTTGCCCTCCATAAAGATCTTTTCTATTTTACATTTTCAGACAGCATTGCATTATTTTATTGTTCTCTGCTGCTAATGTGGCAATCTCACCCTGTCAGCCCTCTGGATATATTACCAATCCTAAAATGCCATTTTTCTCTTGTGATACAATTGCCAAGTAGAAAGAACACCTTTTAGCTCTGGCTGGAACAACCACAATGCCTATTTTTTCTTGTCATTCATGTTAGTTTCTTGTATGTTTTGACTTTGTTTTACAGACTGGATCAAAGCCATCAGTTTCCTTCAAGGAGATAACCAAAAGTCACTCTGTGATACAGCAGTACATCCAGTAGTACTGTGGTAGGTTAACTACAGCTTTTAAAAGGTCAGGATCCCACTCTAATCTAATACAGTTTAAAAGAATTAGATAATAACATATAAATAAAATATACAATACTAGTAATAATAGTGTCCTGTGGATTTGATTTTTTTATTTTTCAACCATCTTTTCTCAATGTAATTTCCATTCCTAGGCAGGTAAGAAAATTTGTCTGATTTTTACAGAGTTGCTTTCCTACTCCACAATACCTTCTTTTTTTCTTAAATTTTTATTGTCAGTCTACTTGGGTTTTAATTTCATTAAAAATTAATTAATTTTAATTAATTAAAATTAATACATTCTTATATTGCCAGCCTGACCTCTCTCAAATAATCACACATTTTTTTCCTCAGGTACTTGTTGAATACAGTCAAATTCCAATGGATTTATATTCATTATGTAAATGCCATTATTTATCTCCCATTTGCTCACTTAGTGGAAATCGAAAATGCTAAACTACTAGCACCACTTACAGCTTTGTAGTCAAAGCAAAGCCATCCACACAACAATTATTTCCATAAACATGAATGTCTCATTCAAACCAGGAAGCAGCATGCCAGTCCATCTCTATGTTCCTCAGCAAAGGAGTGCAGATGAGCAGCCTGCAGAGCTCACAAACCGGAGAGACAGCAGCAAGAAGGAGGGGTGGAGTGGGTTGTAGGAAAGCCAGAGCAAAGAGACTCATCAAAAAGCAGGGAAGGCAAGAGAAAGGGAGAGACATAACCAAGAGATAAGTAGTGAAAAAGAAAGACAGAAAGGAGAAAATCAAGGAGAATGATAAACAGAGATGGAAGGGAGAGGAGAGAAAGAAGGAAAGATAAGGTGACCAATGAAAGCCCTCAGGAGATAAATAATCAGCATATTCATCAAAACATCCCCTACTTATTGAATCTAAAGGAGCATTCTATGTCATATGAACATCCTAGAGCCTACATGAATTGAAAACAAATAAGATAGGATATCACTCAAAAGTGCAACATCAGAGTTTCTAAGGCTGCAAATCTAGGATGCAGTAAAGCCTGTCTTCAGGTTCCCAGTACCAGATCAAACTGCTGCAGTTGCAAGGAGCAAAGTGCTGATCCCATATAATATTTCAGTGCTGGCTCACATTAATGCAAAACTTCTAATATGTTAACTTTGTGCTATTAACAGGCTTTATCACATGTCATCTGTCTTTCCACAGCTGACATAAAGTCAGCATAACAGCATAAATCTAACATAAAACTCACGTTGCACGCTCTGGCTAATTCAGCAGAAATGTATTCATGTGTTCATAATTGTCTTTTAGGTGCTGCTCCAGGAGGGCATAAAATTGGTAGTAAATGGTCTTGATACACTGCAAGTGTTGTTCTGAGCAGAGAGGAACATTCCATATACCTGAAACTAAGCATTTACTCTTTGTCAAATTAATATCTTAACAGTCTTAACAACTAACTCTGTTACAAAAATATATTCTCATTGTTCAAATTAATGTAGAGATGTCTCATCAGTAACAGCCTTCAAATTGTTTGTGTTTGAAGGAAGAGGTGTAAAAATATTTTCCAGCAAGCGGTGTAAAAGCTGAACAGAAGCCTCCATCTCCCCCACCAAACTCAAAGGGCTGTTGCTTGTCCCAAAATGACTACCAAGGTTTGTGAGGCCTTTGCCTCATGCAGTACCCCTGCAAATGAAGTTATAAGTGAGAGGCATTAGCCAGTCCATTGACCAGACACAGTCATCAAAGCGAGCTAAGGTCAGCTCTGGTGAAGGCAAGGCCAAAAACGACTTAGATCCTGACCCATCAGGTCAGCCTAAAGGTTGCAGATTTTTACTGATAATGGAAAAATCATGTTTATGGGGGTACAGATTCAGTGTTGTGTGTTCTTTTTAAATCCTTTGTAAAACTGTAAGATGCTCTGTAAATCTACTTTATATCTCTGGTACTTGAAAAGATGTTGAATAGAAGTTTTCAGCTGACAAATCTCTGCTATGTACTTGTGAACTCAACTATCAGTGTTCCAAGGACTAATGTTTAAAATGTTGGAGGCCTGAACTTCCATGCTTCTACAGGAGAAAATATCCCTTCTCTTTTCTACCATTTAGTTAAGCGTACCCTGCAGAAATCACAAAATATGTTAGTTCCATCTCAATTATTGCAGTTGGGTTCTGTTATGATCTAAATTTATTTCACAGCACCATGTATCTGTGTGTTGTTAACACCTGACTGCTGAAAAGTACCAGGCTTATTTCAGTGGGACCTTTGAATGATGTTTTCTAGTTCCTACTAAAAAATAGTGGCTGGGCAAACAAAATCCCATGAGTGAAGTGCTGACATCTGTTGTGCTTACCTTTATCTAGCTGCAAATTTTGGCTAGAAGCTCTCCACACCCCTTCCTTCCCTACCCTTTTTTTGCGGGTCTGCCAAGCATGTGTAAAGAGATTATTTCAGCAGATGGTGTTCCTCATTGTTATTCTTACTGGTATCCAGAGATGTTTGAGTCATGGGCATAAGAATGTTATTGCCCACTGCTGTTGTAGTTCTACTTTGGAGTTAATTTCTAAGTGTCCATACAGCCAACACAGTCTGTGATACCTCCTAATTAATAATACTTGGCATCCAGCATTGCTCTTGCTGCTTTCAAAGTTCTAATGTCTATCTATGTATTAACAGGTTGCTTGTGCTGCATTCTGACCCTGTCAGGAGAAAGAAGAGCATGCAGGTGATATTTATAAGCTAGTAAAGAATGCTGAATCATAAAAGAGGTTAAACTAACCCTTACATACAAGGAGAAAAATGTTATTAGGTCCTGCCTTGTTCAGTGCCCAAGCTGGAAGGTGGCCATGTTACTATAAGAAGAATTACTTTTCAAAAGACTGTTAAAAAGCATATTAAATACAGAAAAACTGATGGGCTTTTTTGCCCTATGTGACTTGCCTAAGTCAGTTTAAGCAAATCTGAAAGCAAAATACCTCTCTGAGTTTCCTATGACCTAGCCTGTGTCTTCTACGAGTACATATCTTCAACGTGTTTCAGATTATTTATCTGACAATGTCTGGAAATACGTGTCTGTAATTGTGTTAAATGTCTAAATTCCCACTCTAGTCTTATTAGAAATCTAGAACAGTATTCAGTTGCACAGAAAAGTATCCAGTACCATGTGGAATACTCCTAAGGGCATCCATACTTTCCTATTTGTCTGATGAATTTGTCCGTAAAACAGAGAAAATAATAGTTGAAAACTATTATTATTATAAATCTACTGATATCTTTGAAGACCTCCAATGAATGGAATACCAGGGATAAAAATAATTGTTTTTTCAGCAGAATATGATGCATAAGAAGTGACAGGGACACAAGTTGTCAACAAAAATAGAAAGAACTGAATAGATGTAGTGACCACATCATCCACACTGTGAGGATGAGTGTTTCTTTAAAACAGAAATTCAGTACTGAATCATAATGCATATGTTGCAGTGGTAGGACAAAAAGTGATGTTTCACTAAAGGATATAAAATCTGCAACCTGGATTTAGTGTCAACTGCAAAATTACTATTCCCTCAGTTAAATGTGGGGGTTATATGTTTAGAAGCTGGCTCTAAAACTGTCACTTAATGCTTTGTAAATAAAGCAACAGGCCTAAACTTTTAGTGTTTGACCAGAGGTACACTTTTCCTCCAGGCAAAATTAGTTTGGTTTACTTATCCTAACACTCTAACATGCAAATGAACTCTAATGTCCCTCTATTATAATATTTTATTGAGAATATAATATCTTCTTGGTTTTAAAGGTGTTGATTTTAGTAACTTATGAATTGTTATGATATCAATTATGTATCTTTGGTAATCAATTTCCATCTCAACCTTTCTTCAGATGTTGCACATCTGCATCTAGCTATACGCAGTTATGAAAGGCAACTGGATTATGACACATGGTCTATAAAACGTGGCATTGCTGACTAAATTGAATACAATAGCTGTGGTGATCTCCAGGATCTGACCTTGCAATCCACTATTTAAGATGCAAGTGACTGTCCGTGTGGCTAAAACATCTAATTGCTAAAGTTCATTCTTACTTTCTAATGCTACATTCTTAGAATAGATTAAAAAGCTGAGAGCTCAGACCTCCTCAGGTCTTCACTTACGGAAGAAGCAAAAATTTTTCTCTCCTTTCATCTAAACTATCCTGACAGGTAAGTGAAGAATTATTTTCTAATCTTTCCATTTGGACATGACAGCTACATTTCAACACCATTATCTGCCTTCAAGCTGTGTTCCTCTGCCTACCGAAATCCTTGTTCTAGGTTCTGTCACATTTTCAGCAATTCAGAGCATTCATTTTAAAATATGCCAGACTGGGCACAGGCTGTTGGAATTCATGATACTGGACAGAGTGAAGGCAAGATAATTTTGAATTAATCCTTTTTCTGAGTCAAAATTGGAGTAGACTAATAGAAGACAAGTCTTAGCAGTCCAAGACCAGACTAAAGTATTTCACTGTAACGTATGCATGTACGCATATATGTTTTGTACATATTTCATTGCAGAATGTGATTGGTAGTCTTTAAGACTGTGTTACTTCTTCAAAGCTCTGAAGGTATTTCCTTTACATACTAGGGAGTGCTTTGCTATTTATTCTGGGTGTTTGCTCTGTGTGCAGAGGAGCTCCCTACAGGCTCTGAATTGCTGGGTGTTAAGTGGAACAGTCCTTTAGTCCCGCCTGCATGCAGAGAGTAATTTGTGAGCAAGGAATTAAAAGCCCGGGTTCTAACATAACAGCTGGCAAATCAACATTGTGTTTCATTCATTCAATTAAACCACACAGTACGATTTTGGATTTGGTCCAAGTCCTACCCTGGAAGAATATGAGTCTTACACTGAGAGTTCAATGCAGTCCTCAGTGACTTGCAGCTATCAAATAAACTACAGCTCCCACAGCCCTGGAAGATTTATGATCTTCACTCTAAGCTTGACTACAGCCGTTAAGTCCAGAGTTTTAGAGGGTTGAGCCTCTGACACTCATTGAGTAGATGGGCTGTGTTTGTCAAGCTGACTAATCTCATATAGAGTTGATGTGAATCATTCTTCAAAGTACTGTTAAAAGATGCTGGTTGTCAGACATGAAACAGGTCTGTCATCACTTGCTCCAGTGACAGGCACATAGGAGCAAAATACTCTGAAACATGATAGCAACTTAAAATATTGGCAGGTACTAGAAGAAGAAAATTTACTTTTTTTTTCCCCACACAAACTGAAATGATATATATCAGCATGCTATGGCAAGTACCTCTCCATCCCTTATAGGTCAATAAACGAATTTATGCTAAATGATTGTGTTTCTTTATGTTCCAGAGGGTCTGTCTGACTTTGCCCAAAGTCACCTTCCTATATGGACTCCATATTAATTACTTCAAGGTATTATTTACCATGTATAATGGTAATACCCCAAAAATAATCCCAGCCCAAACCTCCTAGCATCATTGTTGCACAGTATTTTTTTCTAGATGCTGCTTTTATTTTTCATATTACTTGCCTCATTTCTCTTTGAGCTGGTTTGAGAAGATTCACAAGCAGAAGTCTAAACTGACTCTGTGCATATGTAGTTTCATTTTCCCAATGCATTTTTAAGGCACATCAAGATAAGATCTAGAGACTGTATTTCAAAATAATTTCATGTATTTTTTAAAAATCTGCATGAGTTTTCAAATATAAACCCTTCTCTTAAAAATTTAAAAATCCAGTTTTCTTTCACGTAACTTTAAATAGATTTATAGATCCCTTCCATGCTTCATTATCTACTCCCTGGAATTTCCTACCTGTTGTTTTTTTTCAACGGGTGAACTTTTTCTGTACACACTGTGAATACATCTGAATGACAGATGCTTTCATTTTTGATATACCCACTGACATCTTTGATTACTAAGATCAATAATCAAACATACAATCAAACATGTTACTAAAAGCACATGTAGACAACAGATAGAATTTTTTAGTCTGTGCTAGACATAAGTCAGTCTTCGAGCATGACCAGATTTAAACGATGCTATCAGACATTTCCATTAATATATGCTTTCTGACTTTATTATACATTGTCAGAGTACATGCAGACATTGTCGTTTCCATGGGAATACAGAAAGACGAATGAAGATGTTCCCATGACTCTCAGCCAAACTTCTTAGTGCCCTCTCAGCCTATGTCATCTACTCTTTCAATTTCATAAACTTGTTTTTCACACATCATTTCTCACAGAGAAAGAAGGTACAGCCAGGATGTGGATGGAATATGATGACAGCTTTCTTACCAACAATAAGCAAAAAGCTACATTCTTTCATGATTTTTTATGAGAGTGGACTGGTTACCCAAAAAAAATCTTTCCCTCTGTTTTATTACCTGTTTTTTCTGCACTTCTTCATTGATGATAAGAACCTGGAAGCAGAGAAAGATTTAACAACAAGAGTTGTCAGGGATTTTTTAAAATACACTAGGAAAAATGTTAATTTAAAAGTCATGATTAAAACGTCTTTAATGAAAAACATTTTAATGAAAGGAGGAAGTTTTCAGACCTGCCTAATTTAGCTTTGATTTATCTATGTGGTATTGTATAACACAAGATTGGTGCAGCTTTGCACAATAAACTCTAAATACCTTAAATTTTCAGAACAGTAAGATTAGACTCCTTTGACTAATCATATTTGATCATGCAGTGAACTTCAGAGTTAAATAGATTTGCTTTGTTGTCATTCCTTCAAGTCTTGCAAGTTCTTACTACAGCTGCTTGATTCATATCACAGTAATTTGTATTGACATGAGTCATTGGAAACATTACGGGAAAAATGTGAGAACAGAGGGGAAGACCCCTCACACAGGAATTTTATTCCTGCTTTGTGAAAAGTGAACCAATACTTCCAAAAGACGAGAGAGAAATTGCCTTAGCAGCAGATAAAGGACAAGGCATAGGACAGCAAACACCCCTCCTAGTGAATCACTTCTCTGAGAAAAAAGACTGAAGAAGAGAAGTGCCTCTGACTGTGACTTCCTTTGTTCACTGTATATTTAACAGGAATTAAGAGATTTCTGAACATCTGGACATGTAGGAAGTGAGTGAAGGAAGACAAGTGGAGAGAGAGTGGTGAGACTAGCAAAATGGGAACATCTTCCCTTTTTGGTAGTAAAGAAGCAGTGAAGAAAACAGAATGAGAGAAATCCCTATGCTTGTTCACTTTCAGTTCCTAGTGTTTGGAACCATCATCTTTTTTACTCTTCCCCCCACAGGCTGACCTGTATGAAATGTACAGCCTCAATCTGTACAGTCTTGGCAGGAGGAATAGGTATTAGACACCAGACTGAAAGGCAGTCACATGGAAAACAGGAAGCCAGGTTGGTGAGGTCTAGGACTCAAGAAGCTGGGGCCAAGGTTCCTGTATGATAGAAAAGTGCATCCCTTGTTAATCACTGCATGAATCCTTCTTATTTACTGCTGAGAATAATTTTGAGCTAGCAAGATAGAAACCACATAATGCCTTTCTCTATACCCTTTACACATTTGATACTGTAATTCTAATATTTTACCCCAGAGTAAGTGTGCTCCTGACAGACAGCAGCTGGGATGAAAGCTGACATCTGAGACCTAACAAGTAACTTTTACTTGAGAAATCCAGGAATATTTGCCTTCTTCTATGTGTCTTGGAAAAAAAAAATTATCTCAACTGTGAACAAGGAAATTCAAACCTGCTAGCCAGATTCTACTTAAAATGCCATTGTGTGACAATCTGTCTGCTTAGTTTTGGCCCATAACTTGCAGTGAAAGTTTAGGTGCTTAAAGAAGTAAGTTCCACCTTCCCTTGACTGTCTGTCAATGGAGAGAAGCCACATGGTTAAGTCTGTTTGCTCATTTTAAACAATACTCTGCGTTTCTAAACTTGGGTAAAAAAGGTCATCACAAAGGCTTTCAAAGACACCTTCCTGTTGCCAAAGAAGAGAACTTGCTCTGGAAGCACTCCAGCATTTGGAAACATGACAGGCATATGCTTGATGGTGGCATACCTCCCATTTTACATAGCCCAGAGCTAAACGAGGAGATTCCCTTCCTTGTCCTCCAGTCCCCCTCATCCTTTCAGAACCCCTTGTCCTTTCTGCATCCAGTCT
Organism: Phainopepla nitens; assembly: GCA_013400175.1. Lineage (NCBI taxonomy): Eukaryota > Metazoa > Chordata > Aves > Passeriformes > Bombycillidae > Phainopepla > Phainopepla nitens. The sequence continues at coordinate 2,324,545 of VXBQ01003140.1, forward strand.
CTGCCCTGCTATTTTCTCCTCTTGGCTTGCTTGTCTGTTTCTCATCAGTGTTTTCTCTCTGCTGACTGTCTGTACTCCTTGCTTCTGCTGATCCCCAGTCCCTCTAATGTCAAAGTAGAGACAAGTGCTAAAGCTGCTCCCATCATTAACACTTTACATAATGTTTGTAAAGAGCTACCAGCATACAGTTTACTTCACAGATTTTCAGATGCCTGAAGGTCATCAATCTCAAGCTGATAATATTCCATGATGGAAGTGCCAAAAAATGTAACTTGGTACTTTCAGGACACATTATGCAGAAAAGTTAATGTTTGCTTTTTGGATTCAGTAGTGTCCTGCCCTTTTTGTAGATGGAAGAGAGTATATTAGGATGGGTTATAGATGTCCATGTGGCCCTTGGCATAACCTTATATCTGCAGGCTGTTGCCTCTCACAGAGCACTGAGCTGTAGGCAGTCTGTCCAAGCACCCTGAGGAATGAATATTGAATTAATACCTGGTTATGAACAGTCCATCCTTAATGGAAAACATAGGTATGTGAAAGTGGGTTCAAAAAATCAGATGTAGTAGGTTTGATTCATACTTAAATACCACAAAACATTTCCCACTACAGCACTGCTGTGGAGCAGCAGGAAGGCAGAATAACATTCTGCTGGGGCTGTCTCCTGGTATGGAGAAGACTCTCAGACCTGGTTCACCCCAGTGTGTAGCACTTACTGAAAATATTTCTTTGCTTACCTGTTATTTCTTGTATTTTATGTATAGCTGGGAATCAGAGTAATTGACTGTATTTTGGTTGTATCCTCCATCAGCCCAGGAGAGGACCAGTTCCACACTCATCTCCTTCAATCACAGCACTAGACAACAATGTAGTACTTAGAGCATAAAATGAAGGAATTTAATAAAAGACAACTCATTATCATTTCATATGAACTGCAGCCCCATGAGGCTTCTGCCAAGCCCAGTGAAGAAAGCTTTCATGATTTCTTCCAAAGTCATATAACAAACTGATAACTATTTTCTGATGGTTTTGAGAGGATGATACTCGGTGTGGTTAAAAATTAACATTTTAATGAATAACTTTGCATGAGAATTATTTACATTTAACCAATACTAAGATAGGAATGAAAGGGAAAGTAATAACTTTGGGTGCAATATGATAGACTGAGAGAAATACTCATGCCAGTGTTAATATAGAAAACAGTTCAAGGTCTAATAAATAATACCTATTAAATATAAATCAAATACATTATCAAATGGAGAAAAAATAGAGAAGAACCTGTAAAAGCTCTCTGATAGCATGCCAGAAACAGGTTGAATACCACTGACCTGCCTTAGAGACCAAATGAGCACAAAGAGATAAGCCATAAGTAAATTGGAACATGGGTAAGAGGGAGGTGACAAAAACTTGTGAATTAATTCTTTTCTGAACTTTCAAGGTCTCCAAAATAATGAATGATATGTGAAATATTCCTGTACAACACTGTGAGCTTGGAACATAAATTGTTTTTTAAGGATTTAAGCACTATTTCTGTATTTTCTTTTATTATCAAAGCCCCTAATAAAAAGGAGGTCTTGTGTTCCTGTAAGACATTGGGCTTTCAGTATTTCAGGAATGTTATGTCTTTCAGTACACTTGCCTACATTAATACTTTCTTGCAAACCTGTTGTATATAACCTGATGACTTTTGACGAAGCAGGGGAGAAATAATAAGATATCAGAGACAGCAGGAGGTCCATAGGGGTACAGAACTGAGAAAATGAAAGGCAAGTGAATAGATGAATGGAGAAACATTGGGAGGAAAATAGGGGGGAAAAGTAGAGAGAACAGTGAACACAGCAGGGGACTGTGCTTTGAAGAAAGGAAGTGCCATAAAAGCAAATGAGAAAAAGCACAATGAAAGAGGAAGGGAAATGATTTAGCTAGGTTGAACCTAATCAGAACAGTCAGAAAGATATGGATTTTATTATTAAGCAGAGACTTCAAGGGACACAAAGCCTACTAAATGGCTCTCTGTTTGGCAGGTGTGTCTTGTGGGAAAAAAGCAGCAGACAGGACAGAAGAAAGCAGAGAGAGCAGGACAAACCTCATGCTCCTCTAACTGGTTTTTGGCTTTCAGAGTTGCAGACTGTACACAAAATCACCCTAAGCATCTCAGCACCCACTCAAGATTCTGCACCAGCTGAACTTCAGCTCAAGCTGCTATACACTTCCCCAAGAGGGAAGTGTAAAAGCCAAGTCAAATTCAAGGTCCTCCTTGTTCTAGCTGTATTAGCTATTGAAATTGCAATCTGCTTCTTTCTGAGTAGATAATAACTGACTGTGTCATTCACAATATCCCTTCAAAACATATTCTGTCCTTTTACTTCCAATGGCAAAAACAACCTTTTTATGTATTCTCTGCTAGCTTTTAAGAAAAGATAAAACACATCAAGATCATCTACAAAATAAGAGCCAGCCTATCAAAGTAATCTTCTTGCACTCTTTTCAGAACAGCTGATTCTCTGCCATTCTGGTTAATAACCAGAATGATTATTAACCTTTGCATGTTGATCATGATGAATGCTAGTTTTGTAAGTAGAAAATTCCTGAGAGAAATGTACCTTGTAGAGCTTCCACTCACACTCTTGGATAATTTAGGCACTCTGGTAGAACTTCCCACAGCAGGGACTATGTTTCAGAGATTTAAAATAATTTCAGTGTCAATACATGAAGACAGTGGTGTCTTTATATATGATCACAGCCCTTCTAGATGCCTACGTGGTGTTTCTCTGCAGATGGCTCCGTCACTTAAAAAAAAAAAAAACATGCTGAATGTGACAGTACCTACCATATCAACTATGAAAAGTGGATATAGCAGCTCAAATTCTTTGATACTGTAACTCCAGGGGAGGGAAAGTAAGCTGTAACATCTGTAAGCTTTAGCAGATTTGAGGCACCAAATCTCTTTGATTCAGCTCAAATGTTATGTGGCTAAGCAAATTCTAGTTTTATAGTTTCCAGACAATTTTGCCTCTCTCAGCTTTCTGACTTAGGTATTCATCATGCATGCCTTTTGTGTGTGTTATAGTTTCAAATGGACCATGATAGTGTTTGAGAGCTCCCAGTATGAGAATTTGTATGGCTCCTTATTTTGGCTGTACAAGGTACTGAACTCAGCTGTTTTCTAAGTTTGTAATACCTGTGATCTTGCCATTTCATTTTTGTGCACACAGCCCATGATATTCCTAACACTTCAACAACAAACTAATGTCTAGATTAATTCAAAAAGTATATCAATTGTCAAACTTTTCATTTCATTTACAGGCTTCCTGGCTAATCATATGCAGACCACTATATGTGAATATAGCTATATTTTCAAAAGGGCTATGGGGCCAAGGAGCCAGTCCCCTAAAATGATATCGCAAAGAGCAATTCTGTACTCTCTTTTGATTGATTATATCCACAGGCTTAGAATAATTCAGCCCAATCAGTTTGATTCAGCATGATGCCAGGATTTTTGTCCACTCTGTGCAGACACAATCCCACTGTTTGTACTTCTTACAGTCCTATAGTGAAGCTCTATTTAATAGATTGTGGCTATTCAGAGAATATGCAATATATCAGAGAATATATCTGTTGCACTGGATTCAGTGGATCTGAGACAACTTACTCAGGAGCTGAGCAATGCACTTCAAGCTCACCATGTCCAAATTTTCACTCTAAGGTAGCAGCAGACTGAAGAGAACACAAATGAATAAAACTGAGCTTTTGAGCTCAGGTGTGGGTTTCCTGTGGTTTTCAAACTACTTATGCTTATCAGCAGGTCAAGCACAGCTACTGTATTTTAGCCATACTATTTTCTGGTTAATGCACAAGAGGAATAGACTGGTTCTCTGTTATGGCAGAAAAGACCAAAAAACCCCAAACATCAGGACCCAATTAGACTAATACTACCAGATTATCCTGCAATGCATGGCAGTGCTGAGAGAGAACAGTGGGACCCCTTGGAAGCCTGATCTCTCCCATAAGTGCAATGACTCCTGCAACTTTCATCTTGGATCTCTGTGAAATGTGCTATTTTCCTGCTGATTTTACCCCTATGAACATGAAAACATTTTTTAAGGAGGATCACAAAGATAATCTGCTCTTCTTCTAGCTTAGATGGGAGTAAAAGGGTAAAACTTACACGTGTCAATGGAAAGGTTCTCACTGACTTCAGGGTTTGCTTTGCTGGGGCTGTGAGTCAGAATGACACACAGGTGGTGGGGATTTAGTTATCTCTTGAGTGTTTCCTGTCTATTTTAAGCAATTATCTGGTTCAAATGAATTTAGGAAGCTCACTATGTGGTTTGCAACTACTTCATGAGGAAACATGCAAGACAAAGCCCCTGATTGATTTGTTTGTATATAAATACAGCCTTAATAAAGTACAGTTTTCTTTCTGCTAATAGCATACTGCTGATGGAAGAAAGGAAAGGTATAAACTAATTATCCCCCTCCCTTTGTTTTCCTTATTGCAGGCTGCTGAAATGAGACAAGTCTACCAAAAATCTTTGTCTCTGTAATGAAATCTGATGGACAGCAAGGTTTGAGGCATTGAAGTACTATAAGGACATGAGAAATAACGGCCTCCTAATGTTAGCAGAAGGAATATATACATTCTGTTGAAGGATGAAAAAAAAATACTCAAGTTACACTAATTTTGCCCTCCTAACTGGTGAGTCTGGAAGTCAAATAAAGACAATATTAGGGAGAGTTAATAGTCTTTCTTAGATCAAGGGGTTTAGCTACAGTAAATGAACAAATGACTGTCTTAAAATTCAGTCAGAAAACTCCAGAGATACTGAGCAGTCAAGGCAAGTAAGAAGCCCTGGGGTCTCATTTCATTCTTCATTGATTTGTATGAAGTGCAGAGCTCAGTAAGGAGGGAATTTAGAGCCTCTGCAATCTTGTAAACCCTGTTTTAGAGACTTGAAAGAGATAGCAAATCAAAAAAGAAAACAAAAAGACAGAGGAGCTTTTTTTCCCATTCTGCTCCCTAATGCTTGACTGGGATGAACATGTAATTTCATCTCACAATACCTTCCTGATTACATGACTTTAGCAACAGTTTTGTTTCCTATAAATCTCCAGGTATTTTGTGTTGCTGTCTGATTTCCTGAACAAAAACATTTCTTCAGTTCTTTCTGTTTGTGCTGTCTCCACTAATGAGTTCTCAGAGGTACATTAACCTAAATAGCTTTATAAATGAGAGGTGTTAAAGGAGGCCTCTTAGTTAGTGCAGAGGGCTTGGGAATACGTGTAAGAAGTCTTCTCCCCTATTCTCTCTGTTCTTCTTGCACAGAATTTCCCTCTTTGAGGGAAAAGGGAGCTGCAATTCCCATTAAGTGCCCAGCCTAAACTTGATTGGACAGCATCATCTTTCCTTGCTGAGACACACAGTACCAAAGTATCATATATGCTCACAAGAATAAAAGTCTTTTAGCTCTATTCCTATGCTCCCTCACCATTTTATTGGTGCAGGGGAACATCAGCTATCTAAATAGTGAAGAGGAACAGATTTGAGCATTACAAGAAACAAGCAGGCATTACAGCAGGTAAAAGGAATCAGATATCTCTGGGGCTCTGATGTTAATTTTCCTGAGTTCTTGTTTAGTTCTGAGACAAAAATAAGTATTCATGTGCAAGTTGGCATGCTAAAGTCAGAGAAACCATTTAAGCAGGAGTTGTGATGCAGTATCTAAACTGAGCGTTGTCTTCCTCATTAATATCTAACCTACTGGAAAAAAAAAAAAAGGCAAGGAAGTGAGAGAGAGTTCCTCAGGCAAGACAGGGATGCATCTAATTGACAAAGGATGGCAGCTTTCTCCCTATGGGTGGATGCTCCTGTATTATTTTACCTCCTTTAACTGGTGGCAGATAATATGAGGGAGAGAATGCAGCTGTTTCTATACTCTTAGCAATCACCCATCATCATTGTATGGTGCTAATTGAGAGTGGAAACCAAAATAGTTAAAATACTCAAATGGCATCATTGGACAAAGCTTGATATTAAAGCTGCAGCAGGTGTGGAACTTTTTTGTTCAGCCCTTTTTTCCATGAAGAAAATCATTGTCCAACTGCTGGAAAACCATTTGGTGCTGTGGGATGACATTTTGTGTTCATTTTGTTCAGCAGCAGTGATTTAAAAATTACTGTGACTCTACACATAAGCCCCCCTATTACAAAATTCCACCCCAATCCTTCTTCCATTGTGGTTGATATAAAAGCTCTTATTGGTTCTAATGTGTTCTGTATAAAGCCCTGTGACTGTAGTGGGGAGTCAGGAATAATTTATGCCACCTACTGATCAACTAATACTCTCTGGTGTTTTTTTCTTTGTGTTTGGAATAAGAGAGCACAGACAACTTCCATTTAAGATAATTTGACTGAAGACTGCTGACTGAGATTAAGGTGTGTGGAGTGTTTTCTGGTGTTCCTATTTGATACTGGATAATGGTAATAACAACAGTAGCTTGTAATTTCTGCAGTCATTAAAGCCTTTGAAAAAATATGAAAAATGAGCTACATATTTATGACTTTCTTGAGCACGCTTATTAAAAATATTTGTCAATAATGTTAAACTGTGAGGAAGAATTCTGACAGGTTATTTACAGAATATTTAAGGCTCTCATTAAAATGACTTTCAGTTGTCTGAACTTCTATAGTTATTCCATGAAGGCTTTGAATTCAGCACATAGCATACTCTCTTCTTCAAAAAAAAACCCCACTAAATCAAACCAGAAAAATTTACCAACTTAATCCAATAATTTCCCATGTGGCCTTCTTCCCTTCAAAAATATATTATTGACTCATGAAAACTCATTTTGTGTTCTCTCCCCCATCTCACTTTTAAAAGTGTCAGTGGCATATGCTGTCCAAGGGGAGGACAAGGGCCCATCTGTTGTCTGTAGTGTCACCCTTTATACCTTGCCAGTATCTCCAGTTGTTGGATTAAGGGTGGTACAAGGTATAACTCTGCCTATCCCTTTAGTATCTGTCTATGCAAGTGATTCTCATGAATTTGCCTTTTTTAATCTGCTGGTATTATCTGCCTCGACTTCTTCTATGAAAACAAATTTCATGCCACTATTTTGCTCTGTAAAGAAACATTTTGCATCTACCTCTATGTTGAACCAATTTTGCTACTTTGAGTAATTGACCCTTACTTCCTGTATTGCAAGATTTAGCAAATAAGGTTCTGCGCTCAGCTTAACCTTTCATGACTTTTCAAACATTTCAGTCACACTTCTTCAGGCTTCTCCCTTTTGAAGTCTCAGACCTTTTAGCCTGTCCTCACAAGGCATTCAGTCTGTCATCCTACTTGTTTTAATTGTCCTTACCATTACCCTCTTCAAACTCAGTTATGTCTCTCTCAAAACATGGAGATTTACAGTTTTCCATTTATCCAGCCTGAACTTTGAGGACAGAAATCCTTAAACAAAACTTATGCAGCTTTTTTCCCCTGAATTAGGATTTTTCAGTCTCTTGCAGAAACATGCTTCCACTGATAAATTTACACCAAGGATTGTCTAAATAACGAGGATGACGCAAAAGAGGGCTAAAGAAATAAAAGAAGAAATGTAAATATATGCAAAGCTTTTCATGCTCAAGTTCAACTCAAGATGGTTCATTGTGCCCATATGTTACTTAGTGGAGAAAAAAAAGTGGTAAAATATTTTGAAACATATTTTGCTTTTTCAGAAAGTACAAGACAGACAAAAGCAAAGCTTTTTTTTTTACTTTTTTTTTTTTTAATTTGTAGGGGAATTTTTGTCACCTAGATTTGAAGACAGTCCATAGCTGCAAATATCTGTTTATCATTAGCAGTAGTTGATCGTATACAGTACTGTAATAAAATGAGATGGAACTACGAGATTGAGTAGTTCTCAGGAAAGTTCATGTGTATGCATATACACATCTATTTTCTAGACAGCCTCTTTGAAACACATCTTCCCTTTTCCAGAAACATCGGGTTACCTGTCCGAGTAGCTCTCAGGACATTTATAGCTGTACAGTTTTGCCTTAGTAATTTGCAAATAGAGCACTGAAATCCAAAGCGAATTAAAATCCTCACAAGCAGGGGAGTTAGGAGCATGATGCACTTCAGTTGTTTTGTGGGACATGAAAAGACAGTACACCATTTAAAAATCTCTGAAGAGCAAACTGTTTCTCTCTGTTGCCAATTGAACTATTGGGTTCAATCACATGTGGAAAAACTTGTCTGTAACACTCGTAAACATTTTTAATCTTGTTTTAAATCCACTAAGTGGAATTAATTTAACATACAACTTGGCAGTAGTTAATTCAATGATTAATTACTCAGTTACATTTATTTCATACTGAATTTTTTTTTTCTTTCTCATTTTCTAACTATTTCCTATTATATCCCAGAGATGGGTAAGCCAGTTTGGAAAAAAATTAAAATTGCTGTCAAGTTCAATTCTCCAAGGAGAACTAGAGTTCTTTTAGATCCAGCATATTATTAGGAAATGGTATAATGCTTATTTTTCACTCTCTGTAAACTTTGTGGTCTCTGATATTTGGACATTGGTTTAAAAATAATCGTGATAAAATATGGTTTTGCTGAAACCACTCATCAACTTATTCTTCAGTAGATTATAATCAGAAAAATTGATTACATGTCTTATAAAACTGGTATTCAAATTAAAACTTCTAGTTTTTATTGGTATGTAGACATTATTTTTAAAATATTCTATTCAGCTGAAAAAGTATTGGTCATTCTATACAGATGGATGGATGGATGGATGGATGGATGGATGGATGGATGGATGGATGGATGACAGCCCTCTAAATCAAGACAAAAATAAATCCCACAATTTCTTTTTAAGAAAAGGCTTTAACTGAAAGTGTGCCTCGTAGATAGTACTAGCAAGCAAGCTTCTGCAGCATTCTTATCAGCATCTCAGAGAGATGGGTTCAGAAGTTCCAGTGGAGCACAGCCTGGAGGCCCTCGCTCTCGCTGTGTCCTCAAGATTGATAAAGATAAAACTTGTGAGTATGCCAAGTCAGCCTCTGGATCCTTCTGTAATTTCTTCTGGAACTAACAATGCTACAATTAATTAAAGAGGTTGGAATTCCATTCTTGAGTGCGTTGCCATTTAGTGAAATACCCTTCAAGATCCTTGTGCTGAATGAGCGAGTTACATGATAAGGGTCTGTTGCTATGAATTATTTAGTGGATATGTTGCTTTTCAATTCAGAAGGAGGAAGCACAAAAAACATGTCAGCACCTGACATGCATTTTAGAAAAAATATGTCAGCTATGTAAACTCAGTCAAAGCCACGCCCAAATTCCAGCTTACCCTCTCAGAGCAAAAATAACTAGGTATAGTTTTCTTAGATACAGCTGTCTGTAATCTCTTTTGTAACCAAATTAAAATTCCATGATGTGTGTGAAATTGCCTCATGCCACTAGGACACTTATGAAAAAAGAAATTAATATAAAGCAAACCGCACTATGGATCTGACTTGGCAAACTAGTTGCTGGGCTTTGCTGCCCTGTCAATGAAACTTCCTCTTACAAGTGCTGAAAAACTTGAATGCCTGGTGGCTTAGAAAAGCAAACATAAACCTACACGGAACATAACCATTATATATTTTATGTTACAAGTTGATTTTTGAGAATTTAAGGGAAGGGAAGGGAAGGGAAGGGAAGGGAAGGGAAGGGAAGGGAAGATCTTTGGGTATTTCACAAGTTCTTACTCCTTTTTGTTTCATGTCTTCCTTTTCTCATGATCTTGCTTCTTCCTTTTGTATACAAATGCATACATAAACCAGGGGAACTTAAGCCCCATTCCTACCTCCAGACTAGTTACCAAAATTGTATTTTGCTCATCCTCTCAGGAGCTGTTGGGTTATTTTAAACACAGTGGAATAGGTTAAAAAAAAAAACAACCAACCTGGTGACCAGCATTTTGTCAGCCAGCTAGGATGCTGAAAATCTGTGTCCTGCTATGTGTTTCAATTAAAATTCATGCTAAATAAATTGCCTCAAATAGAGTCCACTTCAGCTCAGGATAGTGGGCCAGTGTCTCTCAGAAAGACACTCGGGTTTGAATTTTCTGTTGTAAAAGGTGGAAGCAAACCCAATTCCTCTGAGTCCTGTGCATGCACCTTATTCATATTCACCTCCTGAATAAAAGGAGACTTGTATATTATCTGGTTTTAGTAAAATCATGGTTCTAAATAGAAAGTCATTTGCATTTTCTTTCAGTCAGGTCTGATTTGTAAAATACATATTTTCAGGAAAGGCACACATTTTTTGGCAGAATATGTGCAGCTACAGTTAGAATTATGGTGGAAACGTTACATTACTCCAACCATGACTGTTGAAATGATTGTAAACTATGAAAACATGTACAGCATTACTGCAAACAGTCCAAGCATACATTTAAGTTTGTCTGCTTTTCTGAATATGGACATACACCAGAATTCTATGCATCAAAGTTAAAAATTTGATCATAAATATCCAAAAACAATTTTAAGAAGTCCTCTTACTTATACATTCAGAATGAAAGGAATGTTAAAAAGAGAAATAAATATTCTGAATGACTAAAGATGAAGTTATAGTTCCCTTTAACTAGTAAATAATAAAGGAGGATTTATACACATGCTTATGATCTTAAAAATCTAAAGATTATTTCTTTGCTGGTAACTTCTTACATGTTTCTTCTAGCTAGATCACTTCATTCAACATGTGGTTTAAGTACTACTGAAAATATTAACATACTGACCTGTGGGTAAATCATGTTTCTCTTTTCTTGGAGAAAAGTTAATGTCCGAATCATAATATATTTCCAAAACTCTAGTCAGACTGTTGAGATTCAATACTGCATTTATTTTTGGTGAGGAATCTGGTTTAACTTCAGTAGAATAAAAGTATGCATTTATGCATTATGAATATGTGTGTGACAGTTTAATCAGGACTTGTCTTGAAACACAAGTTAATGAACAGTGTTTATTTCAACATGGCTTGAAAAATTCCCTTTCTTCTCAAAATTAAGGTCATGAATTTACAAATAAGAGGACTTTGTGAAAAGATAATCACCACGTTTCTTTGCAGCTAAACAAATTATGTTTGTTGGGTGGTAGTAGGTGGCATTATTTCACATAGCCTGCAAATAAAACCTCAGAGCTTCACGGAGAAGACATTGTCCCATGACAAGAGACTGCAGCCTTTGGAAGGGTGCTTTGCAAGAGAGAGGGCAGTTTCCTCCTCCCTCACTTTTTAAAAATTTGAATAAATGCTTAAAACTAAAAGATTCTCTGAATATCAGGAATTATTTTAATGGCATTGTTCCTGGGCAAGAGACTCATTTCCTGTTGGTTTTGGTCCACATTTTTATGGCTGCTCTGTGTATGTGTGCTGACAAAACAAGCCAGGTTTAAAATCTGTTCTCACTAAGGCCTTGTTTTCTCCTCCACTCAAAAATTCATGTACAAGTCCCTGAAACTCTACTGCTGAGCAATGAGGCAGGACCACTGTAAGAAGGGATTACTGACATTGACAGAAGAAGGGGCAGTACACAGGGAACACTAACCCAGTTAAACTTGTGCCATTAAAGTCAGTTTTAACATTAAGTGAATGACTGATTATATCTTTCTAAAGGAAATCTTCAGATTTACCTGGAAGTATATGCTTAACATCATTTTAGTTTTCCACCTATCTAAATTAAAAGGTGTCCTCCACAGTTTTTCCTGGGGCGATGTTACCGTAAGTATTAAAATATCTCTGCAGGATGATTTTTTTTAAAATCTGTAGACAGCTTTGGAAAAATGTATCAATAAGTGATCACCAGAGCTTCAGATTCTGTCAGTGTGCAAACTACAGCCCATTGCAACCTAATGTGTATGTGTACACCATACATAGTCATAGTTATTCTGTAGCTTGCACTCAAAGCAGGGAAACAAACTATGGTAGAGATTAAGAATGCACCGAATGTGTAGAAATTGGTTAAATAATTCCTCATGAGAATGGTCTAAATATATAGCTGGCTATTCTCTACAAAGCCAAAGGAAAAGATACATCCAGTGGATAAATCTTTTCCCTTTAAATATGCTTGAGGAAAAAGATTTCAATAACAGTAATTTTAATAAACCTCTTAATAGTATTCCATAACATAATGAGTTAAATGAGTTCAGGATTAATTACTATAAACACCTGGGAAAATGGAAGTACTTTCAGTGACCTATTTTGCAGTATTAACTGGGAACTGAATAAGGAATTTAGGTGAGACCACCACCACTACTGTTAGTTGCCAGATGCTGCCATTTACCTTGAGCTCTATGAAGCAGCACCAACGTTTTGCCTGTCAAGAGTTTGAGTCCTGGACTTGCCATCAATATCAACCCATTTGCTACCAAAACAGGGTGAATTTCTGATTTCTGAGGACAAATAGCATAGCACAAACACTATATAAACTTTCTCTCCTCCTGGAAAGGTGCTTTCTCCGCACATTTATTGGGATAATTTCTGGCCTTATTCCATACCTCAGATCATTTGCAGAACTTTCTCCAGCTGACACAGGACAAACTTTTCTGAGTTTGCTGAAAACTTAACAATGTAGATGAGTATGTGCAAGGACTCCAATCTACCCTGCTCCTGTTTATTTACTGATGGAGATGTACACATTAACTATTTTGGGGTAAAGAGTGACAGATATTCCAGATTCTGCCCTTGTTTATATATTTCTCAATAGATCCATTGAAGTTTTAAGGAAATCTTTAAGTCACATGAGCACTAGTGAGATCAGAAGGTGACTCTCAGTGCTGATTTCAAAGATCTAATCTGAAAGTCCTGAGAGACACTTAGGTATAAGCTAGAGATTCAAGCAACTCCACAGTGACAGCTGAGGAAGGAGGAGGATTTTATAAGGTCCAATTAATCTTGTGCTAAAGTAGCTAGCAAAAAAGGTCACATGAACAGCATGCTAAATAAGCCTACTTCTCCCTCCTTTATGTACAGCAAGTCAAGGCAAATAACTTATACATGAGCTTAAATTAATCTTTACATGAAAACTTCTTCATAGATTTAGTTTAAAGTCATTAAAGTAACAGAATTCTGTTCCTATGGCTTATTATCAGCTCTAAGGTAGATTGTTCTGAACTTCATTTTCTAGCTTCTGAAGCTGTCATTCAGCTACCAAACTCTTAATTCGTAACTATTATTTCTGACTGTTATGTTCTACACTAGACTTTTTTTGCTTTCTTGTTTTTTGTTTTTGTGAGCAACTTTTAGCACATTTAACGTGTGCTCTCCAAGTGCTTCCAGCTTTCTAGGGACAGTATTGATGCCTTAAGTTTTAGCTTTCACATTTTCCAGATTCTGTACTGCATTGTTGTATGACTCTGAACTTCATATAAAGTGTTATCAAGTTCTCTTCACAGTTTAGTTAGACAAAACAATCCTTTTCTAGACTGAGAACCAAGGACACCATTGCAGCTTCAGGCCCAAAAAGTGTAAACAACAGCAAATTGAGGAGAGCAATCTGGGAGGGTGGGACGCCATAACCTGAAGCTGTAATTGGACAATTAACTCCAGTATGGAACTGGACCAAAACTTATAAAGTGTGAAAACTCCTGACCGGTCATCCATCTTAGGGCCATCTTGAGTCCATCCTGGGTCCATCTTGGGCGCAGCCTTGGCCAGGTTCTTGCATTGCCCAAGGTGTAGCCTTTGAAATCCTTTTAATAAATACCTACTTTATTCCTTTAACACTGTCTAGCCTCTGTTCTAGGTAACCTCTTTAGTCATCACTATAATTGTCCCTAAAATCAGGAGGTGCCTGTCACTGACTGTGCAAAATTATAATTCAAATCAAAGAAATGTAAGGGCAAAGGATTTTCCAGAATATCAGCATGGTATTAGAAATGTCATTGGATCAAAAATCTTAAAAAACAACAAAGAACAATAATCTTGAAATAAATGAGATATGTAATCTTAAAGAAATATATGGCCTGCCTGCACTTATAGCTCACTTGGCTCTTGCGATCCATGAGGAAAAGAAAGAGAAATTCTCCAACATTCTTATTCTGAAATCTTGAATATAGCTGCATTATACATGGACGAAAGAAAAGTCCTGTTCTTGGTGCATCATTTCAGTGCCTCTACAAGGCAACACTTTAAGCTATGTTGGCAAAAGGGCTCTTCATGAAAAATGAGATGGGAAGAGGTCGATGGAAAAGACAGTGGCGTAAATCTCTACCAGAAAGCTTTTTGATCTTGCATAAATTCTAAAGATAGGCAACACAGACTGCATAACAACTAGATAGGTGAATACCCACATGCAGCATGTTGGCATATTAATAGGGAAAAAAAAGCACTTTGAAGTATTTTGTACCCAAAAAGTTAGTCTCATAATAAGAATCACTGGAAGGAATTTAGATAGCACAGATCTGTTTAATGTTGGTGACGGGTCACTGCAATTTCCCATCTGAATACTATATTTCCATGATTTTGCCTATCCCTAGAAGATACTAATTTTGCAATGCTTTATCAGGGTGACAGTTATTGATATCTAGGGAAAATGTATCATTGATTTACTGGTTTTCCATTCACTGAGAGAGTGAAACTGAAGGACCATTGGGAAATACGAACTAAAATTTCTTGAAAAATATTTATCATCTACTAGTTGAAGGTAACTGCTAGAAAGATCATTTCTGATGAAGTCTTATTTCAGGTTTGTCAGAATAATGACTGAAAATGAAAAACTGAAGGCGTTTATTTGCTCTGGTTGCTGAGTTACAGGGAACGGTAAGTCCTAAGTGTAATGGGAAAGCAATGAGTTCCCAAAGCTTCATGTGTAACGTTCTGGTTTCAAAACAAAAGGACCAAATCGGAGAGCAGGATTTTGCTAACACTTTTTTAAGAAGCCCTCTCTAGCTTGGCATAACAACAAGCAGGTTTTTCAAGGTCAAATGCAAAGTTGTACCACACATGCTTTCCAGCAAAAAGGACCAGGATAGTTTGAGGCAGTTCCTTACAGTGTGGATGCCACCAAGAACCTCTGGGGAGAGCTGGTCCCAGCAGGGTGGGAGAGAAACACTGGGCAGTCGGCGGCCAAGGACCATGGGTCACTGTATGTGGCATAAGCATCAAGCAACTCATATGTAGCTAATACAGCATCAGCTGGGGCCTGGTATGGTGGGAGTAACAGAAACGTGTGTGGTGGCAGAAATGGTTCTTGCAAAAATATGGTGGCACCTGCAGCTTTCTTTCTGGTTTTGTTTGGGTTTTATTTCTTTTGGTTAGTTGGTTGGTTGGTTAGTTGGTTGGGGGTTTTTGTTTTTTGGGTTTTTCTATGAAGAAAGACTTCCCCATTTTTCTGCAGGTATTTAGTGGGTAGGCATCTATTTATGAAGCGGTTATGTACTGTGATGTCCCTGCTCAGCATGAAAGTTTTTTGGATCCACTTTTACTATCTGTGAAGGGGGTTCTGTCAGCACTCCAGAGGCCAGTATGCTGATGGTAAAAGTGATGCTTCCATGCATAGGTGAGCAGGAGAGTCAGCAAGAGGTGTGAGGGCTGCACAGCTGGGCTGAGGCAATCAGCTGGCAGGGCCTGAAGCTTGTACCTTCTTGTTTAAGTTAATTGAAAGTGGGGAAAAAGTGCAACTTTCAGCATCTTGATTAGTTCCAGATGTAATGGAGTGAGTGGAGAAGAGTTCTGAAACGTCTCAGATTATGTTTTCTTCCAGTTCACAAGACACTGGCCTTCAGAATGTCTTGACCAACAACAGCAGAAGTGTTGCCAATGGGATTTATTGAAATAGTTTTGGATCTGCTGCAAATACACAGTTCAACTGGCAGCACTCACTGCAGAAACCATGAGTTCTCTTGGATAGTATCTTTCTAGTAATTTTCATTTTTCATAATCAGCTCAGAGAAATATTTTCTTTCTGAAGTGGTGGAGTGAGTCATAGTAGCACCTCTCACTTAAATGTGTTCTTATGCATTTGGCTCATTATGAAATAAAGACTAGACAAGAAATAAAATGAATTTTCTAGTTAACATGAAAATGCCAGCTTATTTAAAAAACAATGACAAAAAAGAGTTTGTGGATGTAAACAACTGAAAAAAAAGAAAAAGAGCTCACCTTAATTTGTGCCAGGTTTCAGTGCCTTCAGCAGTTTTTCATAACGGGCAAAACTCCTTGAATGAGATGCCACTCAATAAACAATGACAGTTTAAAAAAAAAAAAAAAAGATTAATCCCTTATAACTTGGCTTCTGGAGTAGGTTTTCATTAAAGATGTCGCCAGGTCACCAGATGACTCATATCAGAACCTGGACACAATCCATCTCTTGCAAAGAAAGAACCTCTTCTGGCAACCGAGTTATTCACAATGTTTTCTAAGGAATTGCTAAAATTTGTGGTGATTTTCTCAGAATTCCCTTGTTCTTCCCTGAGTGTGTTTTTCCCTATTGCAAAGCCGTGAACACTAGAAATTACTACCACATACAATGGCTACCATCATGTCTCCTTGTGCTATTGATCTCTCATCCTGTAAATGGCCCTGATTTGTGTATTTGCTAAAGAGAAAGGGAGGATAATCTCACAGAAAGTTGTTGAGAGATAATCCCATGGGAGGTTAAGGATTAATGTTATCTTATTGAAACAAAACTAATTTCATGTATAGAAGGATATATTTTGCCTCAAGAAAGAATAGATAAAATTAAAGCCTATGCAATGCATTTAACTGGGTCTCTAAATGTATTTGAAAATAATCGCTCTTAACTACTGTGTTTAATATGTAATGTGAGCTGGAATCATAAACCAAAGTTCATAACTCAGGCTTTCCCTTCGTCTGTAACCCAGTTTTTATGAGATATTCTTTTGATGTCATTGTACTTTATTGTGTATACTGGTAGAGACTTTAATCCACAGATTAATGGCACAACAGAATGACAGTTCCAAAATATGTACTTGGTTATTCAGAGAACATTAATCTTCAGAGCTATGTTGTATTTAAAAAGCAATATACTGTATAATCCTGTAGAATGCTTTCCTGCATACACATAGTGCTGTGTACTAAAACCTTTTTCAAAAAATACTCAAGCCAACTTATTTATCATTTGTTTTGCTACAGTTTTCAATAATTAGGGGATCAATTAATTAAAAGATAAAAGCCCTAAATATTAGGCCAATTATGATTTTCCTTTTAAAACCTATTTTATGTGCTTCTATTTATAAACATAAAATAGCTGTTCATGTTGAAGCAATCTTCAGGCTTCAAAAAAACAGATAGATCTGAAGCCAAAGTTACCTTTTTTTCCCCCTTCTTTGTTTTTACCATGCATAATTCTTAAATGAACACCAGGCCCCATACTGTAGCAAATTAAAAGCCTTTGTATGTAAGGAATGTGGAATTGCTGCACATTCAAACAACTCCAACTCTTGGTGCAAAATGGCTGAAGAACGCACAAGCTTTTAAGAAAACCAAAGTGTTTAAAAGCCTTTTCTGATGTGCATGAATACATCCCTAATGTTGTTTCTCCTTACCAGAAAAGGCTCTTGTTGACAGGACAAGATAGCATCAAGAATTTTCTACTCTCAAGGTCCCCCACCTTTCACACCCACACATTATCTTGCTTTTCCCAGCCACATTTCTCTCAGCTGCAAACACAGAATCAGAACAGAAACACCTTTTTGTCCCTCCTATTACCACACAGCTTACCTCCTCCAAACACTGTTATTGATAATCTGCATCCCTCCCCCAATTGCCCAAGTCCCACAAACCAAGGTATCAAGCACTACACCTCACGCACAGCCCACAGAAGAAGGCGTTCCCTCCCACCCTCCCATTTCACATCCCACCAGCCCTGCCCT